>OX352772.1:102309292-102512184 GCA_947095535.1 Poecilobothrus nobilitatus
AAAGGATAGATATGGTACCCTTTCAAAAGGGGAAGAAGTACTAATCGTAATAAAAAAATAATCTTTGTTAACCTGAATTGACTTATTCTTAGACCAAATTAATTGAAAATACTCAAATTATGGCGATAAAAGTCCAAATCCAAAAAGTGAAATCCAATAATTTAATCATCATTAACTGTTATTTCGCCAGGTTCTAATTTTGAACTTTATTCTAAATATTTATCAATTGAGTTATTTATTAATAAACTCAACACAGATGATGAATCATCCTCATGTGGTGATTTCAATATACCTAATATCAGCTGAATTACTCATAATGGAAAGTCTTATTTTGTACCAAAAGAACTGATTAGTAACATTAAGTGCTTAGTTATTAATTCTTTAAATTTCTTTAACTTTCAACGAGTATCTACAATTTTTAATTGCCGAGGTAATCAATTGCATCTTATTTTCATTACAAACAGGAATAATTTAATTATCCTTGGTTGTCCTATGGAGTTAGTCTGAAACGATCCTTATCCCCCCTATTTGTTTTTAATTTTGTTCTTCCTCCCCTTCACATACTGATTCTACTTTATTTTACCGTTTTAACAATATAGAAGCCTACTTTGAGGATATTAATAATTTTTTAAATTCTTATAATTTTTCATTTACTTCTTCTTCTAATTTAAATGCATCAGTTAATAACTTCTATGAAGTTATCCGGCCTTCTATTTGCAATTTGTTCCTCTTGTAATTGATACTACTAATGAATCTAGCATGGTTTACCTTGGTTTAATAGAAATTTGAAAACATAAAAAAATAAAAGAAAATAAAGCTTGGCATATATTTTTTAAAAGCAATTCGAACTATGATTATAACTATTTTCTGATTCTGTTTAACGAATTTAAATGATTGGCAGATAATCTTTATTCAAATTATGTTCATAACAAGTACTCGAATATAAAAGCCAATCCAAAAGAATTTTTATTTATTTTATTTTATTCATCATCTCAAAAAGAGCTATACGCGCTCATACAGAGTATATTTTCCCATATATTTATTACAATTAATGTAAATAAGTAATCCATTAATTTAATTTTAATAAGAAAAATTAAAAGATAACAAGAAATTTTTTTTTAATACGGTGCATGTCAAATATAAATGCAAAAAATGTTAATTAATTATAAAGCAAAAGATGTAACTACATATATCAAATCCATATATAAACAAGTAAAAGTAACAGTAAGTCGATGCAACCGACTTATTAATACCCTACACCTCAAATATTCAAATTAAATTAAAAATTCATAAGTTATTTTAGTTAGGTATTAAATATACCTAAGCTAAAAAAATAAATCTTTGTTTAAACCTATATACCTATATACCTTTGTTTAAACCTATATACCTAAGCTAAAAAAACAACCTTTGTACAAAATTTCAGATTTCTATCTTTATTAAATTCGAAGATATGCTTGTTAGGTCTTGGGAAATGTGTGAAGGCATGCGGACCACCTCCCCAATTCATCTCTAATTTTAGAGACATCATCAGAACAGGGTAGGAGACTCTTATATCAAATTTCACGTTTTTATATTTATTAATTTCGAAGATATGCTTGTTCGGTCTTGGGAGTTGTGTGGCAGATATCCGAACAACCATTCCAATTCATCTGAAATTTTAGAGAACTCAGGGATTCAGGAAACAACAGCCTCATATCAAATTTGCAGTTTCTATCTTTATTAATTTCGAAGGTATGCTTGTCCGGTCTCCGGGTCCGGTTTTATTAGCACAATTTTCGTTTTCTTGACATTTACAGTAAATGTATGTAAACTAATTCAATTATGTGCCTTAAACATGTCATTATTCATCTTCAAACAATTCTTGACTATCAATTTTCGAATACAGTATCGCAATATTATCTGCATATATAATTGGCTTGCCTTTTAAGTTTAACTTAGAAAGGCTGCTTATATAACAGGAAAACAAAGATGGCCCTAGCGAGTTTCCTTGGATAACACCGAAATCAATGTTTTTAGTAGAACTTCTTTTTACGTCACATTCTACGTATTGCTCTCTATCTTGTAAGTAACTTTGAAACCATTTGAACTCTATATTCGTTACTCCACTCTCTTAAAAGAGAGAATCTATCAACAGAGTCAAAAGCTTTATTTAGGTTTAAAAATACGACGCTTACTTTATTCGCTTTACTAACTTCTTCTTGAGTAAGAGTAATTTATTAATTTTTAAGTAATTATCCCGGCACTCTGTCATGAGAAAAAATCATGCCATATCGCACCATCCACTGACCTACATTTCGATTGATGGGTTTACTGTAGGTTATTCTTGGTTAGTAGGGCAAAAACTATTTTTGATTGTTTTGGTTTAGTTTGCATTGCAAGATTGGTAGAAAGTGTGGGTTGTTAACTTATAAGTTCCAAGTGGTTTTATAGTAGGAAGTCAAAGTTGCTGATACTGTGGAATTAATGAACTGAACAAGCTTGAGATATTTAGATTTTCCAATAAATTGATTGGTACTTTATAATAAGGTATCATACAAATAGAAAGAAGAATTTTTTCAAGTCAGATCAGGTTTGTTTTTATTGCGCAAATTCATATGCTGAATAAAATATATGTACATAGGTAAAAGGAGATATAATAGAATTGGGGGAAAAAAAATTGATGTTATTATTGGATAAAAAATATTCATAGATACTTTTGAATATTAAGATGAGAAATAATAAAAATAAAAAACAAAACGCAAACGCAAACGCAAACGCAATCGCAAACAAGAAGTACAAAGAGCAGTTCATTTTTAGTTTTGTTTTGTTAAAGGAAGATTAATTATTAAAAGTTGTTATTATAGTTTTAAGGGTGCAAAAATAAAAATAAGGAAAATATCATTCAAATAGTAAGAAAAGAATTTTTTCAAGTCAAATCAAGTTTTATCATTATTAATTTTTTCAAGTCAAATCAAGTTTTATCTCCATTGCCCAAATTCGTATGCTTAATAATATATAGGTAAAAAAAAATTGGACAAGAAAAATATTTATAGATACTTTATAATATCAAGATGTAAAACAATAAAAATAAAAAAGAAAAATCGAATACGAGTATTTGTTGCATGTATTACATAAGACCTACATATGTATATTAAATAAGTACATATGAACTTTAAAAATATTTGGCATTCTTTTAATTTCTACCTGTTGTAAATAAAAATTGTAAAAACTAGTTCTACAACTACTACTAGTTCTAAACTACTCTTTCAAACAATTTAAAACTTATGAATGCTTATAGTAAAAAAGTTCAAACAAAAATAAAAGAAACAATTTTGGAATTATAGTTCCATTTGTTATGTAAGATTTCTTTTTTCTGTTCTATAAGAATTTTTGAGAAAATAACCAGAAATATTCGATTTATTTGTGGGTATTATTGTTGCATTGTATAATGTAAGGAATGAAGAAAAAAATTGCTTTTGGTACCTAATAGTAAACATAAAATTATAAAAATAACACAGATGGTGTTACATTTTTAAAAATTTATTTAACTAAAAAAGCTTTTACAATTTTGCGATGATAAGATGTTAAAACTCTAGAAATAATGAAACCAACTTTTTATATACGTCCTTTAAATCTACTTCTATCACGGGCGTATTCCTCCCAAGGACCTTTCCGTGCTGATCTGTAAGCAAAGTTCCACACATGCAGGAAATGAATTTCTTGTTTTATGTTGAAGTGAACTTTTTTAGCTTTGTTATTTAAATTCATATCGTATAAGTAATAAGTATGAAAATTGAAGGTTTTAATTCAAATTTTTTTCTTTTAAATGACACATGTAGACATTATAACAATTTTTATTATAACAGCACAACTAAAACTGTTGTTCAATAAGTGTATAGGGCATGTTGAATTATAACTATCAATCGTTACTAGAAAAGATAAATCTCTGGTTAGATCTTCTATTTTTCTACTGTCAATGTACTTTTCAAGGAGAAGTTTGTTTTATTCTCTTTAGACATAAATTCTTGCTGCTGGTTCTAAATAATGTTTTAATATAGGTTTAACGTCCAAACAATCAATCAACCCATTAGCCCATTTAAGCATAATTATTTTATTCTGACAATATTGATTATTAAATGTTATCTCTTGACTAATTTGTTCTGCGTGGTATGGTAGTTTAAAGTGATACACAATTGGTATTAAACATCCTTTTGCAAGTATAGCTAGCTCTATTAGGAAATACTTTTCATTTCCTGGTATTGTAGGTCAACTACGAATATTTGTTTATCAATGTCGACGGTTTCTGGGTGAATGTTCGATAGAATAACTAAATTTACATTTATATTCATTTCAGGAAAAGAGCTTTTTATATAAATATAGGTTAGCTATGTTAGTTTTTAACTAATACAATTATGCTGTTTCATCCATTTACAATGATGGTGGCTGGGACATCCTCCTGTGGTAAAACCACTATTATTCATAATTTCATAAAAAAGAAAATATACTACCACACATTAATAGAATTATTTGGTATAATTCAAACAAAAATGTGGTTCCACTATATATGAAAGATGTTGAATATAGTAATACAATATCAGATTTTAATGATAATCAAGGACCTTTATTGATTATTATCGATGATATGATGTTAAATTCTGTTGATAAATATATATGTATGTGATTTATTTACCAGAGCTTCACATCATAGAAATTTGTCTGTAATATTTGTAGCTAAAAATATTTTCCACCAGCGTAAGTTTTCGAGAGATATTTCACTTAACTGTAAATATCTAGTACTTTTTAAAAATCCAAGAGACAAATTGCAGATATTACCCTTAGCTACCCAAATCAAATCAAAGCATTTGAAAAAGTATTTAATGAAATGACGTCAGACCCATATGGGTATATATTTATAGATCTTACTCAAGACGTTAATGATTTATTTCGAATAAGAAGTGATATATTTGGAAAAAATTTGTGTTTTTGTACAAGAAATCAATTAGAACAATTTGGGAAAGAATATGAAACGTTTGAAGGCGTCATATATTGCATCTATTAAAAAGCTCTAAACCAAAATTTCAGAAAGTAATTATAAAACACTGTGAAGAAGCCTTGAAGAAAATCTTGAAGAAATCAAAACATTTTGTGAAATTGCTTTAAACATTTCAAAAGGTAATTGTAATCTAAGTAAAATCAACAACCCAATTGCGATAGTATGAAAAGGAATTGAGATCCCTAATTTGTCGTCAAAAATCTATAAATAGCAAAAGAAAAATCTACATTTCTTGGTACTGTCAAGGAGAATCGGAAATTTTTTAAAATGAATAATACAATATTTAACAAAATGATTATATTAAAACCCGAGATTTATGAAAAAATGAAGCAAAATGCAAACGTTGAACTCTATGAGTTGGATAAAAACATGAAAAAAATACTGTTAAATAAACAACTGACAGACACTTAAAAATGGTATTTAAATTATTTAAAAAATTAAATTAAGTATTTAAAAAATTAAATTAGATTTCTTCCTCTTAATAAAGAAGAGCAATTAAAAATTACAAAACAAAAGTTACTCAAACTCGTGCAAAACCACTGTATATTGATTCAGAAGCTTAAACAAACATACCTGAATATAAAGATGCTGCAATATAATTTGTTCCCAAAGAAGAAGTATATGAAAAAGAAACTGACGAAGTATTCGATGATGAAATGGAAGAAGAAATTTTAACAAAAACATTGTCAGCTGCTTCATCTGGAGAACGTCTTAGAAAATAATTAATCTTTGAATTAATAATCCAAAAGTGGAAATAAAATTACGCGGAGAAGGTGATTTTACAATAGACTTTTTTATTAAGGAATGTTTTAACCAAATTTTACAAAAACTCCCAGACTTTAATAAGCATAAAAATAGAATCGTAGAACTATATAAATCATATTTAGAAACATTATACTTGATACCAGTTATTAAGTCTGATATTATATTTGTATATACTGATATTATTGAACCACATATCGTTGGAGATAATACTATAAAATGTTTAAGAGCAATAATCATTAAAAATGTCAATGAAAATAATTCAATAGAGTTTAAAAATGTTCAATATTTTCCTGTTGAAAAGAAAAGTTTTGGCAATATTTTCTATTTTATTATGTAATAAGTATGGTAGTCCAGTCAATTTTTCTACTAGTAGTATTCCAACAAAAGTTGTATTGCATTTTAAAAAAATATAAATAAAATAAATTTTGTAACATTATTTATTATTTTATTTAAACATTATGGAGAGAGCATACTATAAATATTATTTAGTTCAATCAGAAAAAAGTTTTGAGGATATCTGCCCACTGTTGCATTCTATTTCACCTTATCAAAGGGGTCGAGGGTTAGGGAGATTTTTAGGTAGACTTTTTAAATATTGAAAACCAATATTTACGCTAATATATTAAAAAGAGAGCTTATTAACTCATGTATTAATGCTTTGTCCGATATTGTAACAGGTGCAAATGTAAAAGAAGTTGTACAAGATCGAAGTAAAGAGATAATGAAAAATGTAAGGCAAGACACAGTTCGAAAACCCAATGAAATGTATGGACAAGGTAAAAGAAAGAGAAGAAAACCTATAAAAAGACATTTCATTAACAATTTAAATTATTATACGTCGAAGCGACGCAAAATTAGTAACAAAAGGAAACAAAAAGATGTTTTTGAAGCATTATGATTGAGTGTATGAAGTCTTAGTTGGATATATAAAACAGGACCCATTCAGTCAAGTATATTGTGTTCTGAAGAAGTTTCTTATAACCTTATCGCTTCTCTAGATAATCCATCATTGAATTCGTTTCATTAGGTCATGGTGATACATATTGAGACTTATCTACTACATATCTAAAATTAAAAGTACAAATTTTAAAAAAAGATGGAACACAATGGAATAAAGATAAAGCAAAAAAGACTGGTGGAACTGCTATAAAACAGCCAAGTGTAGTTAATAATATCTTACACTCATTAATAAAACAATGCAACGTTCAACTAAATGAAAAAAATATATCTCCATCAGATGGAAATTGCAATTACAGAGCTTATATTGAATCATTATTAAATTACGGTACAGATGCCGCTACAACCCATTTAGAATGTGCTGGATGAACGTTAGATAAGCCGAATATAGGAATATCAGATAATAGCGGTTTAAAAGAACGTCCAAAATTATACCAAAATAGCAATGTAGTAGAACTTATGGGTAAACTACATCTAGATATGTTTGACCAAACTACACTTCTCATAAACAATGTTGATATTTGAATTCTGCCAACCTCTTTGCAGATAATTCTGACGAATCTCAACTAAAAATTTTAGAAGCTACTTTATTTATGAGACACGTAACTATTAATACCAGTGTGCTATTGGCACATAATGCTGTATTGGAAAAAACTAACGCCAAGTACAATTACAAACGTGTAGAGGTAAAAAGTTTTACAATTCTCTAGAATAGTTCATCAATATTACTTCATATTGTTTTAATTGGACAGTTACCAAACACAATAATATTTCGTATGACAGAAAATGTAAGTTACCATGGAAAAAGATAAAAAAATTCATACAATTTTAAACATTTTGATATTTCGCAATTTACATTAAACGTAAATGGAGTTCAAGTACCCAATTCAGCAATTGAAACTAGTTTTTCCGAAGAAAATAATTGTCACACTAGACCGTATAGCACACTTTTTTCAGGTACTGGAATTTACGATAATGATAAAGACATCAGATAACAAAGTTTAGCAATGTATTCTTTATACTAGTTTTTTCTTTAACTCCAGATGCATCTGGAAATGAAGGGTGTCAAGGTTAAGAAAACCAGGGTATAATTAGGATAGAGGCAAGGCTATCAAAGCCCTTTATATGAACACTAACTGCTATTGTTTATGGGGAAATTTATGCAAGCTTACAAATTGATAAAAATCGAAATATATTCACAAACCTATAAATAGCATACACAAAAGTAAATATGAATATTTGACAAAATGTCACTGTCTTGTGCACTTTTGGAGGTAATATTTTACTGTAATGATAATAATAACTTGTTTGCGAAACATATTTGTATAGTTGTTATTAAAGAACCTTCTAAAAAGATTGTAAAAGAGCTCAAGAATAAATTTCCAACTAGGGATTTGGCAAATGAATATTTTGAAAATTACTCTTTCGGAACTGTTTGCAACGATAAAATAAATAAAGAGCTCTATCAAGTACTACAAAAATTTGATGATATTATAACAAATAAAAAAAATCAAAAGAGAGTTTTTTAAAGGAGTTTTTGCTTTAGATCAACTCCCTAAAATAATTTAAAAAAAACTTTTTTAATTGTAAACATCGACAAAGCAAAAGATCCAGGGACATATTGGTTAGCTATTTGTATTCCAAAACATGGCTGTATTGAATATGTTGATTCGTTTGGTAGAAAACCAGATAAATTAGAAATTTTGAGTTACTTAAAAAACCAATGTATAATTTTTAATGAGAAACAGTTGCAAAGTAACTAACTATTCAGATGTATCAGACAATATTATTGTGTTTATACGTGGTATAGATGTTGCGGTTATAGTATGAACGCCTTTTTAAAAAAATTTAATAACGTAAATCAACTAGAAAACGGCAAATTGAATCTAAAACCCTTTCAAATTGTATTTGGAAAATATAACTGATTACAAACTTGTACTCCTAAAACGTATAAATAATAAAAACATAATAAACAACTTTTAGTAAAATTAAAGTAATGGAGGAAGCAGGGGCTTATTTCACCAACTTTACAATTCTACAATTTGTAAGAAATTTTTACAAATTTGTAAAATATATTAAAATTTTCGTTTCACCACACACAATTTACAAATTGTATCCACAATTTACAAATTTGTAGAATTTTAAGCAAAATTGTAAATTTCTGTTCATTTTATTTCTGTATTCATTTGTAAGTTAGAAGATAAAGACTTTAAGTAATTTTTTTACAAGTCGGATAAAAACGTTGCAAAATGCTATAATATATTAGGCATTCTACTAGTGAGGATAGTGGTGATGAAAATCTTCGTATGCAAGGGAGAATTTGACGAGCTGTCCGTCCCAGAATTAATTTTGTTTTTAATAATGTCTTTAATTTTAATGAAAGATTTCGATTTAGTGCTGCAGTAGTTGAGAATATTTTTAATAGCATTGGACGAATTATTGCGCATAAAACAAACAAAAATAATACTTTAATATCTAAGTAACAATTATGAACTTGCCTACATTGGTTAGGAAATGGGGGGCAGTATCATGGAATAGCGGATATGCATGGTCTTTCGAAATCAACTGTTTGCAGATGTGTGCATAGAGTTGTCCAAGCAATTAACTCTGAATATTTTGAGTCAATAGTTTCATGACCAAGAGATACTAAATATGAAATTGCTGAAGGATTTGCTGAAGAATTGCCGGGAAGTAATTTGTTACAAATATATATACATATATATGTATATATTTGTTAATATTAATATATTATTTAGGTATGCCATTAGTTTGTGGATGTATTGATGGTGCCTTAATAAAAATTGATGCGCCAAATGAATTTGAACCAGCTTATAGTGACAGACATGGAGATCATTCATGGAGATAACTGTATGCTAGTTTGTGGTCCAGATTATAAGTTTTATAATGCATATATTGACTGGCCAGGAAGTGTTCATGATGCGAAAGTGTTAAAAAATAGTCCTTTATTCGAAAGATTTGAAGGAGGCTTTCGAGTTATTCCAAATGTAGTTTTATTTGGGAGATTCTGCCTACGGTCTAAAAAGTTGGTTATTAACACCCATCCACACGAACAATCCAACTTCAGTTATGGAAATGTACAATAGAAAGCATAAGGTACCTCGAAGAGTTATCGGATGTGCCATTGGTATTTTAAAGGAGAAATTTCCTTGTTTAAATAAGTTGCGTATGCAACCAAGAAACGCAGTAGAAATAATTAAATGCTGTATTGTTTTATGCAACTTATCTCAGAACAGTGACATAATAACATAATTTTTAATGAGAATGAAGAAAATAACAATGTTGCAGAATATAATAACGTTGAAGATCAAGATAATGTAAACGGTCCAGCGAGATTACAAATGTATTTAAATCACTTTGCCTAATTTCTTTTGTATATTATTATACATGTAATTTTTATTAATTAATTCCTGAAGGTTACGTATAGGTTATTTAGATAATAAAAAGAAATAAAAAAAATTTATAAAAATAATTGCATTAAATATATTAAAACTAGTGGACCTGAATAACCTATACGTAACCTTCAGAAATTAATAAATAAAAATTTTTATTAAAATTATTAAATTAATTCACATTAATTTTTTTTTAAGACTCTTTTTATTTTTAATATTAAAAAATGTTAAACAAAATAATTAAATAAAAAATTTTAATTCAAAAAATAATTTCACATTATAACAATTTATAACAAAAAATTATCTTTTTCTAAATAATAATATTAGAAAATCCAGCCATTGGTGCAGTGGTTGACGCACCGCTTCTCATTCATAAGGAAATGAGAGGTCTCGGGTTCGATTCCCGGCTGGGTACAATAATTATAATATAAAAAAAAAAAATAAAAAAAATATTCATATATCGAAATATATAAATACTTAATATATCACATAATATCTCGTACACCCCACATTCCTACCAGGAAACAGGGGTTATAGCTACCTAGCACATTTATGTACCACGGTACCTGTATATAAATAAATAAATAAATAAAAGAAAATTGAATTAAATAACCAGTTCATTTGTTATTACAAAAACGCTAATAAAAAAATTGTTTTGTTTCAATTATTAATTTTTTTTATATTTTTTTTATTTAGTTACAAAATAACTAAATCTGAACCATTTAGTGTAAACTCACTACGCGGCAAACACAGTTCTTTTTCCTTCTTGAAAGCATCTAATTTTAGCTTATAGATTTCTAATTGTAATCTTAGTTTTTTTAAGTCTTCTGCATCTTCTTCGTATTGGCATAGTCTCCTCTTTCTCTGTGTCTGCTTTGTTGGACTGCGAAAATTCAATTTATTTAATTTGTATTATTTTTGTAATGTTCTATATTAGGTACCCAATATATGCAGACGTATTAGACTCTTTGCTGTCTTCAATGATAACTTGTTCACAAATTCAACACAATCATTGCAGAGAAGATCAGTAACTTTATCGCATGAAGTTTGTCCACTATCATTTATGCCTTTTAATAGTGGGGACTCATTTCCAACAATATCTAAAACGATATTATCAAGGTCCGATAATTTGGATTGAAAACCTCCTACAGAATCCGTTTTTTTCGGGTTATCTTTTTTTATCTTTAAAATTTAAATTTAAGTAATACTTTTAATATTAGCAGCTTAAAAAGCTTAATATGGTGCTTCTTTTTAAATTTTGCCATAAAACATCTCGAACATATTTCCAGTCTTTCTCTGCTCCTATTAAACCTTGAGCTTTTGCCGAGTTTTGAATTTTTTTCCATTCATTAACTTTTATTTCGAAAGTTAATGTTGGAGAAAATTCTCCAAATGAAATCTCTTTTTTTTCTCTTATTATTGTTAATAGATGCATCTTTCCTTCTTTTTGCATATTTAAATTTAACTTAAGAAATACTTAAACCAATAATAAAATAAAGAAGCACTTCTTCTATAGTGCATTCGTACAATAATTATAACAATTCATTTTTACAATTCACAATTCTAATTCAAAAATAACAGTCAATAAAATTTTTGATGAACCACATGTTTTACAAACTTGTAATAATTTTATTTTTCTTACAAATTTGTAGAAATAAATTAACAAATTTGTGAACTTGTAATAAATTTTGGTGAAACAGATTGTTTTACAATCTGTAGTTACAATTACAATTTTGTAATTGTAAATTGTAATTTTGGTGTAATAGGCCCTTGGTCAAAATTCTAATTTATTGTTACCTTACACTTATTTTCTCAATAAAAGTCATACATTAAAAATTTCTGCCTGCGAGTCGTTTGAAGCTTTAACCATATTTCAACGTATTGGTAAAAAGCAAATTGCTTTAAAATATCATAAATGGAATAAATTTTATTACCAATTTAACAAAAAACTCGATCAGCAGATAATAAAAGACAGAGTTCTCATCATGAGCTAAGATCGGCAAACGGACGAAGCATAACTATTAACAGAGAAGAAGCAGAAAAATTTAACTATTTAAATAATTTCCTTAATGCTGTGATGACTCATAATAAAAATGCTGAGCTTAATGCGAAACAATATGTTGGAGAATATCTAAAATTATGTGGTGAACAGCAGGTATTAAGGTTACAACAAGAAATTTATATACCAATGCAACATTTTAATACTCACTGTAATTTCTGTAATTTTAAAATAGAAAATCTGTAATATACCACATAAAATAAATACAATGTGATTTATTCTCAAATATTATAGTTTTGTTTTGTATTTTATTTATATATTTGTTTACGTATAGACTAAAAAAGATTTCTACATAAATCCTCAAAATAGTCAGGATCTCCTTGCTGATTATTTATATCAAAAATTTCTATTTCTTCCTCCTGTTCTCCTTCTTCATTTTCGTTTAAATCTACGGTTTGGTTTTCATCTTCCTCTTCCGACTCATCTACCAAGAACGGTAGTTAAAATTCTTCTGCTTCTACTAACTCCTCATGCTCCACAGTGGATGTAATTGTATCATCCTGAATCTGAAGTTGAGTATTTACTCGGTCAGTTTCTTTAAACGGGAATTTTGTTGAATCAGCTTGCATTTCCGAACGCTGTTAAATAAAAGTCAAAATAGGAATGAATTAAAATTGAAAATAAAACGCGAGTTATATACTCATGTAGAAAAGTATAAAAGCAAAATCGATTCAAGCAACTGGTTAGTTTAAACCATGATTTGGTAAATTATTTTATATATAAAAATTATTATCTTAATACCCTTAACATTTTTAAAATTAATTTAAGTTCCTAATTTCAAAAATTTATAAAAGAAAAATCAATAAATCATTATCATACATTCAGCGAATTAAAAGCATCAATTGTTGAACGATTTAACCGCACATTAAAAAATTCCATGTGGAAAAAATTTAGTTTAAACGGGAATTATAAATGGTTACCTATTATATAAACACTAATAAAAGAATATAATTCTACAAAACATAGTACAAGAAAACTTCCTCCTGAAAAAATCACAAAGAACAACGAAAAAAAAAATTAGAAATATATATGCGGAAAATAAAATTTTTCAAAAAAATAAGTACAAAGTTGGAAATTTTGTAAGAATAAGTAAATATAAAGGTCACTTCGAAAAAGGTTATCAACCAAATTAGTCATCTGAAATATTTAAAATTGTAAAAATCAATAATACTTATCCTGTTACATATCAATTATCAGACTATACTGATACGCCAATTTCCGGAGATTTTTATCAAGCTGAGCTTAAAATATCCAGATACTTATCTTGTAGAAAAAATTCTGAAAAAACAAGGTAATCGAATTTTCGTTAAATGACTAGGCTTTGATGACACACATAATACTTGGATAAATAAAAATAACATTTTTTAACTAAAGTACATTGTATTCTATAAATAAATTTATAATATAAATACAAACTCATACTTTATTTTATCTTTTGAATCTTATAACCATATGGTAAAAAGAACTGTGATCTTCTAATATTCGGCGCTTTTCTGATCTTGGTTGATATCGCTTAGTTTCTGGTGTTGTAACGATCTCATGATTTTTGGTCCTTTTAATATTTTCAAAAATTACAAATATATCTGTTGTACCTTGAAAATTCAGCACAGCATCTTTAATACTCGCGAAATTGACTTGTTTTGTAGCAGTATAATTTAAAGAAATACCTTTGACTTTGTATACTATTTTTTCAGAATTATCTTTTGTACCATGTACTTTATATGCATAATTTTTCGGTCCACCACTAACAAATTGTGTAATATAACTGACAGAACCATAACATTCTAATTCATCAGTCATATCACTAATGTATTCTCCTACTGATGGATCTTTTTCTCCTGCTTTGCTTATATATATGACAGAATCTGTGTCATAATACAATACTCTATCATAAAGCTGCTCTAAATAACTATACAGTTTAAGTCGTGCTTGTGCCGTTGTGTATGCAGCAATACACATATTGATGGTTGGTAAAGAAGTTGCTGCTTCATCTCTGTATTGGTAACTAACTATTATGTTTTCTTCATTTATTGCCAATATTGATCACACCTCTACAGAGGGATTTGTTAGCAGCTCATACAATTGAAAAGGTTGATTTACAATCATTGTTTGTTGTTGGTTTTTTCTCGCTGACCAAACTTACCCCAAAATGAGTTTAACATTAAATTGGCAAATGATCTTAAGCCAGGGTTATTATGAATTTTTTCATATTCTAACTTAATTTCCTCTACGTTTAAAAAGTTTTCTAAATTTTCTTTTTCAGTTTGACACATATTCTTCTTCTTGTTTAATTTTTATAAATTTATTCATCATCGTTGTAAATAGTCCATCAATTGAATTACTTTTATCATATTTTACTGTTTTGTATTCTCAAACTTCGTAAATATTCAGAAATTCGTAACCCTTTTGAATAGCTTTTACTACTTCATCGATCACCCAACTACCTATTAATGATCTTTCTGTGTCAATATGATAACAATATTCTCCTTGATATTTTGCTTCACTACAACTTCTACAAAGCGAGGACATTAATTTATTATTCTACTTTATTGGAAGAACAGGGTGAAAAAGATGTCGTGGAGGTAAAATTTAACATTTAATTATTCCATCAATGGCTGATACATTTAATTTAGAAGCATTTTCTCCTATGTAAACAGTTGGATGCTTAATAGGAAATTTTCCTCGTTTGCAGATATAAGGATAGAGAGAGCATATATCTATATATTTAATTTTTTCTCCAAGTTTACATTTATAGTACGTGTAAATATTTTCAGTCCTACTCTCATAAAATGCGCTTCGAGGATTTAATGGAGCTGTGTTCAATAGTGGGTGATTTTGCAAGTATTTCATGTTTATATTTGTTCTCAGTTCCTTACGGAATTCGCATTCCCACATCTCAACAACACTGATCCAAGAAATTTTAAGTGTTCATATTTTGATAATGTTTTTTCATACCTCTGATTTAATGTGTCACTAGAATCTTTATACAAAGGTGTATCTCTTTTAGTAGTTAGACATTTAGGATATCCCTGGTAATAGCAGCCATAAAATTCATATACGTCTTTAGTATCTCTGCAATATCCGTCTGTTATTTTTTCTCTGCCGTTAATTCCACTTTGTAGTTTAATTTTACGAGAATCTTCTTCCGAAATAAGCCATTGCCTGGCTATCTTTGATTGATTATCAGTTAATCTATATCCTCATTTTGGAATTATGCCTATTGTGTTTGGATTAAGAAAATTTCGTCTATATGCTAAGTTGCATGCTGAACCTATTGTTGTAGCTTCTAAAAATGATTCAAAGTCAGACAGGTTTCTGTCAACATTTTTACATCGTTAATGCAATATTCTATCAATTGTTTTAAGAATATAATTTAAAACAAACTAATGGACAAACGCTTGTCCATTATGAGCAATCACAATAACCTTTTAATATAGGATTCTTAATTTTATTATACTATATGAATTTAGATATTATATTTTCTTTTTCAAAACTTGTTTATCTAAATTCACATTTTCTACAATAATATAAAGATTCTTCATCAATACAATTATCACATCTTTATTGCATAATACATAAGTTTGGAATGTGTTGCTTTGTTTTTGATAATGTATTATTTTCTTGCCTAGTTTCTAAATCGTAAAATACGTAAATAAAGTATTGTTTAGAATTTTCTGGTAGGTTTTTGCTTTTTGAATAAAACATTGACGATCTTGCATGACATGCTCACTACAAATGTTACAATATAAAACTCCCCACATGTATGACTGCTGTTCGATTTATGTACTTTGAAACAGCTTTTACATTTTAGAATTTCCTCATAGATACTCAATTTTGTAGATGTTGATGACTTGTGATTGTCTAAACATGTTTAATCTCGAAATGTGCAATTGCATTCTTTACATAAAATATCTTTTGTATTTTTAGGACACTGGTGTGACTTTTGACAGCATGGACAGTTCTTTGAACATCTATGTTCATTGTTTTTGCAGTACGGAATATGACAATCTTCACAATAATAGCTAGCAGAAAAGAAAGCTGTGAGAGAAGTTATTACATCTTTAAAAATTACTCCTCTTCTCCTTCTGTCTCCATATTTGTACACAACAATTTTATATTTGTGTAAAAAAGTTTGAAGTTGCTGCAACTCTTTTATTCCACAACCTTCAGATGGAATTGAAACTCCAGATTTATTTACTAAATATAATGCCGTTAAAGTTTGAAGTTTTGCTGTATCACATAATATTTTTCTATATTCGACAAACTTTTCCATACTTTAGCTATAGCAACAACTAACGCACGCGAAAGACATAGGTTGTGCTCATTTTTCTTGTATGCATTCATCATCGTAGTTGATAAATTTTGTTTTTGATCTACCTAATCCAGCTGATAATTTAACTTGTGTAGCTATTATAAAGAAGGTGTCTGCACTTAATCCTATAAACAAAAAAGGTTAAATATGTGAAAAAGTTAAATGCATGTAAAAAAAATTTTTATAATTTACCTTCGGAATTGCTTTGAAACACTTTTGATATTACATCCCCAATATCCTGATATCGTGGCCGCGTTCCTCAAAATTTTCTCCACAGAAAGTCAATCCTATTTTGTCTATAGAACTTACATCACTTGTTATATACTTTATAACTTCGTATACTGCATCTTTGATCCAGCTGGTTGGTTTCACATTATTTGGTACTGGTCTTATAATAAATTTGATTTTATGTCCCCGTACGTTAAATCTTTTAACGACTTCTGTACAGTCGCTTTCAATTGTGTAACGCGTTATATTCTCGGCAGAATTCAAAAACTTTTGAACGATAAGTTTTTTGGACATTGTTTCGGTTTATAATTAGCAAGCACTGTTGTATTAAAATCCTTTTTAACCTTTTAAACATTCTAAACCTTAAAATAAAAAAAAATTTATGGAAAAATACTCCGCAACAATGTAATCGGAATGCACTTTAATAAATTATGTTACTTTTTCTTAAAATAGAAATAGAAAAATTAATTGAAAAATACTCTGCAACAATGTAATGTGAAAGCATTTTAATCAATTATATTTCCCCTAAGTGTAATGCACTTCTACAATTCTGTCTTAAATTAAAGATTTGTAAGCACCGCTGTATGTAAAAATATTTTAATAAATTACGTTACGTTTTTCGTTAAAATAGAAATAGAAAAATAAATCGAAAAATACTCTGCAACAATGTAATTGGAATGCATTTAGTCCTAAACCTAGCAAAATAAAAAAAAATTATAGCAAATAAATTATCTCAAAATAAAATGGAATTGAAATTAGAATTTGCAACACTGTATTTGAATGTCTAAATGTGATTTCAATTAACTATAGGTCTTAAAAACATACAGTCTTGAATCTATCTTCTATTCTTCTACACATTAATTAAAATTAATATAAATACAGTGAAATTTTGTATAATAGTTACAGTTTAATTCAATATTTAGAAAAAGCACATTAGCACAAGAATTCATTAGCATGTTTTTGAGTAATACATCTAATGATGCTGTGCGTCTTCCTGCAAAAAAAAGGAAGGATCAATCACAACATCAACTACAGCAACAACCGCACAACAACAAATGCAACAATCACAATAACGGCAGCAACATCAACCTCAACAACTTCAACAACATCAACTTCAATAACATAAACCTCAACAAGGGCAATTCCTATCTAAGAAGGGAAGATTTTCGCAACTATGTAAAACGGTTAATAGCGTAAATAGTTTTAAAAAATTCTTATGTGCAAAATGATATGGAACCGGTTCTATATTGTTGAAAAAATTAAAAAATACACAACAAAAGCCAAGAAAGAAAAGTGGGTTTTTGAAATCCAAAACAACATCATTTTTGCGCCGGATATATACGCTAAAATGTTTGTTGAAGATGCAAAAATAGAAAACTTCGAAAAATGAATATTATATTTGGTGAATCAAAATAAAAAATTGCTGCTTTTAGAAGATGCAACAAATTATATTATTGCTGATAAGCAATCAAAAATTTTAAATATTAAATTTAATTTTTTATAAATAGCTTTTTATAAACTTAAAATGGATTAATAAAATTTAAGATAAATAAAAATATTTGTTTTTAATTTGCTTTTCAGATTGGGATTAGAAGAGAATATATGGGGATTTAAATTTCAGAAGAAATAAAAACTTTAACTTTTTAAAGTTTCAGGCCATCATTATCAACAAAAATAACAAATTTAAAAATAAAAAATGTATACATAATAAATAAATTTTTTTTTATTAGTCATATACCAAAAAGCAATTAACTTCTCTTTGATTTTTTTTTCATTCCTTACAGTATACAATGCAACAATAATAACAACAAATAAATCGAAGATTTCTGGTTACTTTCTCAAGGTTCTTATAGAACAGAAAAATAAATCTTACATAACAAATGCAACTATAATTCCATAATTTTTTCTTTTATTTTTGATTTAACTATTTTACTTAGCATTCATAAGTTTTAAATTGTTGAAAAGATTCAAACTAGTTTTTACAATATATTTTACATCAGGTAAACAGAAATTAAAAGAATGCTAAATATTTTTAAAGTTCATATGTACTTATTTAATATACATATGTAGGTGTTATGTAATAACTTCAACAAATTTTAGTTTTTTCTTTTTTATTTTTAATATTTTACATCTTGATATTATAAAATATCTATAAATATTTTATGTAATAATAAAATCAAGTTTGTTTTTTTTTTCGTCTCGTTTCTTTTATATTTCCTTTTATCTATTATTAAGCCTACGAATTTACGCAATGAAAAAAAAACTTGATTTGACTTGAAGAACTTCTTTTCTTACTATTTGCATGATATTTGTCTTATTTTTATTTTGGCATCCTTAAAACTATAATAACATTTTAATCTTCTTTTAACAAAACTTACGATTTATTAAGCCTACCAATTTGCGCAATGAAAAAAAAACTTGATTTGACTTGAAAAACTTCTTTTCTTACTATTTGCATGATATTTTTCTTATTTTTATTTTTGCATCCTTAAAACTATAATAACAACTTTTAATAATTAATCTTCTTTTAACAAAACAAAACCAAATATGAACTACACTTTGTGCTTCTTGTTTTCGTTTAGTTTTCGTTTTTATTTTTATTATTTTTCACCTTAATATTTAAAAGTATCTATGAATATTTCATCCAATAACAAAATCAATTTTTTTTTTTTTCGATTCTTTTATATCTCTTTTTACCTATATTAAGCATGCGAATAGAAACAAAAAACAAATGATTTGATTTGAAAAAAAATTCTTTTCTTACTATTTTTATGATATCCTATGACAAAGTACCAATGAATTTATTGAAAAATCGAAATATCCTAAACTTGTTCAGTTCATTAACCCCGCCTGACAACTTACACAGTACCAGCAACCTTGATTTCCCACGATACAACCACTTGGAACTTATAAGTTAACAACCCACACTTATAACCCAACTTGAAACCAAAACAATCAAAAAAAGTGTTTAAACTAATAACCAAGAATATCCTGCATAAAACCACATTGTTCAGTTCATTAACCTTGCCTGACAACTTCCTAAGTACCAACAACCTTCACTTCCTACTATACAACCATTTGCAATTTATAAATTAACAACCCACACTTTCTACCTATCTTGCAATGCAACCCAAACAATCAAAACTAGTTTTTGACCTACTAACCAAGAATAACCTATATTAAACCCATCAATCAAAATGTAGGTCAGTGGGTGGTGCGATATGGCATGATTTTTTTTGAAAAAATTGCTGCCGTTGTATTTGACTCCTTTGTAAAGCCGTAATGTCGTTGGCATATTAATTTCTTTTCTCTAAGATATTCTGTCAGTTGAATGTTCACAAATGTTTCTATTATCTTACTAAATACTGATACAATAGAGATCGGCCTATAGTTATTGGTATCTTCTTTGTCGGCTTGCCTTTTATACACAGGGATGACTTAGTTAACTTTTAATGCTTCAGGCATTGTTCCTTCTACTATTATAGCATTAATTAACATAGTGATTGGCTTAACTAATTCAGCTTTGCATTCTTTTATTAGTGACACTTTAATCTCATCCATACCTGAACTGTAAGTCTTAGTTAACCTTTCAATAAGTTTTAAAGTTTCTTTTTAAATTATTTTTTTAAAACTAAACTTGGTTGTGGTTCTTAATTTTGGGTAATATATAGTATTGCAACTGGATACTATTCTTTTTCATATATTATAATATAAACTATTGAACTCATTAATTTTCTCTATTTTTTCTTCCTGTGTGTATATTTTTGAATTGAAAAATTCATTTTCTCTATTATTCTTTGTACCACCTGTAGCAATATTTTTTATCAAATTCCAAATTTTTTGTAGATTATTATTCGTTTTTTTAAATTCATTTATATCGTAATCACATCTCTTACTTCTTTTAGTTGATGTTAAAATATTTAATCAGTACTTATATTTTAACTTGAAATAAGAACAATTAGAATTGTGTAAATGCTTTTTTATAGTACCAATAGTTTTTTTTTGTATTAATTGCATATATTCTGAATCAATCCATGGTTCACTATATTTAATTTATTATATTTTTTTATGGTTGAAGACGAGTTAATGCAGTTTTGTACATTATTAATTAGATTATTATAAATTGCACTCTCAGTACTTGTAGGTGAGATGTCAAAATTACAATTCATCAGCTGCGAATTTAACATATTAATATTTATTTTTGTTGTTGAAAATTCTGAGATAATTATATTGTGATCTGTAATATTAGAAATTAAATAAGTAATAATATATTTGTTTTTCAGGTTACTAGCAATTATGTGATCGATACAGGAATTTGAGGGTAATTTGGTTATAGTGTTAACGCAGAAAAAGAAGCCATTTGATTCAACTATAAATTTGTATTGTCAATCACTACGTCAGGATTATTTATATTAAAGTTAACATCACCTAATATTATTGTGGTGTTATTATCAGTTTCTTCTAAGTGACATTTTCAATTATTAAAAAGAAATTATCTATAGCATTTTTATCCTTTTCCTGTTGTCTATATATTGTAGAAATGTGTAATTTTTTATTACAAGTGTAAATATTAATGTGAATTAAACTATTAAAATTATTACAGTGTATTTTTATAGTTCCATACTTTAATGTATTTTGTATAAACATGCCTACTCCACCACCTTTTATGTTCTTACGACATGAAAACTTTTTACTATAATTTTTAAAATAAATTTATAAAATTGGTTTTTTCCTCAGTTAACCAAGTTTCAGTAAGTAAGATTAAATGAACAGGGTGTTTAAGGTTATGTAATATATAAGCTATCTACACCATTTTATATCTAAGACTACGTACATTTAGGTATATAATTTTTAGTGATTTGTGTTGTTCAAATTTCATATTTTGAATTTTATTTATGCAGTGCACCTGGGATTGGAAAGGTACATTAATAATTTTGTTGTGCATTATTTATTTCACTTAACTTTGTGTTAGACATTAGTTTAATTATTTTACTGTTTCCAGTTTCCCCTTTCCTTCCTTTACCCATGTAAATTTCATTATTTTTTGTTTTTTTAAATCTCTCGCTTTTATATAAACTAAACTAAAATATGATATTAGTCGTTCATTACCAAAAATTCTTTGAAAATTAGGAACTGCAGGAACTTAAGAACTCTCCCTCTGCTCAAATATTTCATTATATTTTAGTGTTTTATTCTTCCTCGTTTCGATAACCTAATTTTTTAAAATAGAATTTTAAGCTAGAATTTTACACTAGATTTTTAAGCTTTGAATTTTCAATTCGCAATTGGATGTTTTCATCAATTAATGGATCCAGTATTTTTTTAATCTCTGCGAATTTCAGGTCATCGCCACTTAGTTTCCCCATAATTTCCTTCAGTTTTTTCATAAGAACTGAATCCCTATAATAGATAGAATGTGTTTTAGTGCTTGTTGTGTTGAGCCTTTTTAATTTGCGCTTCATAATTTTTTTTGTACATGTTGTACATTCCTAGATTTTATCGGAGTTCTGACGATAGATCTCCACATCTTCATTTGACAATGCGGAACATTCACAATGATAGTGTTTTTTGCACTCTCCACCACATTTTATGTGTTTTTTGTGTTATGTGTTATTTTTAAATTTATATTTTTATTGCACCGCGAACAATTTACCTTTTTACTATTTGACATATTGACATACTTTTAAATCATATTTAATTTTGAAAATTTGTGAACTCTAAAAGAAAAAGTGATCAATATTCAGCATTTTTTAATTATAAAAATTCTGTCAGTAATAACTCTAAAAATATGTGTGCATTTTTTTGTGACCTTTTTTTCTTTAGTTACTCTACTTCAATCTTTTGCTTAAATGAGGCAAATTTTTCTCATATTGATAATTTTGAAAAAACTACACTTACTAATATTTGTATAAACTATAATTTGGTATTCGATTACCTAAATAAAATTGACAATAATTCCAGTCCTGGAAGTGATGTGGAAGTGGAAGTTAGGGATACTAATTTTTAAAAAATTGGCCAGCCTACTTTCCATCATATTTAATTGCTCATTAGCTATTGGAGTCTTCACCTCCATTTGGAAAAGCGCTCTTATTAGACTTATTCATAAGAAAGATTATAAAAATAAGATAACTAATTATCACCCTATTTCTGACTTCTACTGGTTTTCTTCTGAGTAGTTATCTTGGTCCTTTACTGTTCATTATTTCGATTAATGACGTCGCGTATCTAATTTATAATAGTCACATTAAACATTACGTCGATGATAGGAAAATTTAAAAAAAAAATTTAATCATTAGATGATTCGTTAGCTTTACAGGGTTATTTAAATCGTTTTCATAACTGGCACATTAATAATAACCTTCTTCTTAATATAACAAAATGTGCTCTTATTACTTTTACCCGGCTTTTAAAAAAATTATCATATACTTATTCTTTTAACAATCAAACTATTTTACCTGTAGTTTCAATTAAAGATCTGAAAGTACTCTTTGATAGTAAACTTTCATTTCAACCGCATTATAGCTATATATTAACTAAAATTCTATGCACGGTTTTATTAAGCTTTGGGCAAAAAAATTTGAAAATCCTTATTATGTTTAATTCTCTTTATGATTCTAATTCTCTTCTCTGATAAGACCTAATTTGGAATATGCCAGTCAGGTATGGAATCCATTTTATAGTGCCCATGTTAATAGGATTCGCTCTTCGTCGTATGCCTTGGGGAAATCCGTTGAATCTTCTACCGTACGAGCATTGGTTAAATTTATTAAATCTTAAAACCCTTGAAAACCCTCGCGATGTTGCCGATATAGTATACTTAACAAAATTACTTAAAGGCAATATTGTTTCTAGGGGCCTCGGTGGCCTAGTGAGTAAGCGCGTATAAAATACGCTATAAACACCGAGGGAATGTGAGTTCGAATCCCCACACGTCGTAATAGTTATTCCTCCTTACGATATTTACAGCCACGCCTGAACAGAAAAGGCTGTGTAATTTCCTGCCCACATTTATGTGGCAGAGAAATGTATTAAAAACAAAAAAAAAATTATATCTACTGAATTACTGGATTGTGTAAACTTTTGTCCAGTTTCTAGATTATGAACACATAACATGTTTTATCTTCAATTTCACCGTACGAATTATGACAAACAACAAAAATATGGCCTTATGCAATAACCATAGACACAGTATTAACCTTCAAGTAACCAAATTCACTTTAAAAAAAGATTCATATTTACATCGTTGAAATTTTGGAAGTATCTTTAGTCCGTTAGTCATCTTTTTGTTATTTCGTTTTTGTTTTGCTTTTACATTATATTGAAATTTGTTAAATAATTTTATTATTCTGTTTAATTTTTTTATTGCAATTGTTAATTATTATTTTTTTTTTTTCTCTGATTTTTTTTTTCTTCTTTTTTCTATAATATTTATGAATTTAGTTTTTAATATTTTTTCACTTTATTTTGTTAGTTTAAATAAATTTTGTAATGTTATTGAGTTAAGAATAAATCAAAAAAATAAATAAATAAATAAATAATAAAAATAATAGTATTGGAATATTAAATTTCTCTAAATTTATATCGGCCATACAGAATTATTGTATAAAATAGATTCTTTAATTCTTATTTCATAAAACTATTGTTAAATTATTATTGGTGTATAAATTGAATTATTATTATATAAAATTAAATTACAAATTATATTTAAGCAGAATTATTGAATTTGAGTTCTTCAATCAATTATTATTTTATAAAACTATTATTAAATTATTATTGTTACATAAATTGAATTATTATTACATAAAATTAAATACATATTCGAATTTAAACTGAATTATTGTTTTAAATTTTTAAACTTATTTATTTAGTTTTTTCAAATGTCATTTCTCTTTTTTAATATGCTCTGTATTTATTAAAAATCTATTGGACTACACGGCAACGTAGAACATTATATACAATATGTATACAATTTTCTACGCTACACTAATATTAATGCTCTAATCACTTATCTCAGCTCCAATATAAACGCACAATAACTCAATATTGTACAAACAACAAATCTTTATACAAAAAAAACTTTACAACGCACTATTCGATCTTCAAATTGAATTGTCGTTGTTAATAATATTTAATAAATATTCAAATACCACTAGTTTAAGTCTTGCAAATATATTTGGAATTAAATCATAAAAACAAACTATATTTTGTACCATACCAATTCCGTCAATTATTTTGACAAAAGTTGTATAAGTTAACCACGTTAATACTAAAATATAAAATACTAAAATATAAAAAATATAATAATAATTATATACATACAAAAAATATTTATGTTGTATATGTTGTATCTTAATAAAAAGATACGAATTTTTAGTTTAAGACTCCTTTAAACTATCGGTTTAAGACGTCCAGCTATCTGATTTACATACATTATAAGTCATATTTCGAAAGTTATTTGACACTTTGTTTATCCCATCTTATATGATCCAGATTTTTTAAAAAAAATATAAAACAAAACTAACTCATTCTTATATTCAAAACAAATTTTAAGAGCTCAGATCTCGCAAACGATAATCAATACATCTTAGTTTTACCTTTCACATCTGCAAACTGGAATTTGAATGTCGAAAATTTGAACTGGCGGGATTTTGAAAAGTCGGAATTTAAAATGATGGGATTATAAATGTCGGGGATATACGGATTTTGTATTTCGGGACCATAAAACATACAGTACCATATATTTACATCAAATTTAATAATGTGATATTACTATGCATCATATATTCATCTTGCTATCTAGGTTGTTTCGTTTGATTGCGTTTTTTTATTATTTTTACATTATCATAGTATCATTCTATAATTGTTTTAATTTTATAAAAAAAAACCTGAAAACAAGCTTAATATTTCCATATAATCAATATTTCCATCATTCTCAATTTTTAAGTTGTGGGGTAAACAATTCGAGAACATTAACTTTAAATTATTAAAAATAAAATTCTATTAAATAAGCAAATCATAAGAATTAAAACAAAAATAATCATAATCAATATTATATAGTAAAAAAAAAAAAAAGAATTTAAAGTATAACAATAAAATTAAAAATAATCATAATCAATAAAAACCAAAAAAAAAAAAAAAAATTTAAATATAAAAATAAAATATTTCGTGTGACATATATATTTGCCTATCGTGTGCTTTTGTTTTTTTTATTTTTCAATATACATTTTATAATTATAAAACGAAAAAAAATTAAATTAAATAAAATCATGAAATGCTTTAAGTGCAACAATAAAATTGAGAGAATTCAAAAAGGCTTGCAATGTGTTAAATGTAAAAATGTTTACCACACTAAGTGCATTAACTTACAAAAAAATTCACCATCCGCTTGTAAATGCGAAACGTGTAATAAAAAAAACAGTCCGGTATTAAATAAGCAAAATAATTTTTCGTTGGCAAAGTTAATGCCAAAATTTATGGTATTTCAACAAGTTTTATGAATCTAACAATGATACACCTGTGGCTTCTTCACCTGTACTTGTTACTCCTGTGGTACCTTCAATCAAGGCAACTGCAGCTAAACCAGTCACCATGGATTTGTTTGTTGTTGCTGAGTATACAGACAAACTTCTTTCTCTGGAACAAGAAATTACTGAACTCCGAGAAAAAATTACATCATTATTAAATCAATATTCTAGAGCAGAATGAACGCAACAATTCTGTAGATTTGGTTAACATTCCCAAAACTGAGAATGTTAAATCAGTTGAATTAGCTCTAGAGATTTTAAATAAAGACCTAAAAATAAATATCTCAGAACTAAATGTCGAACAATGTCAAAAGTGGAAAGCCCCAGGTAAAATTAAAAGTCAATTAAACATCATGAGAATAAAATTCAAATCGAACAGCACAAAGAACAAGGAATGAAGCTAAAAAGAAAAAACGCGAAAGTTTCACAAAAAATGCTCTTGGGGAGTATAAAGGTATAAATTTCTTAATAAATGATAGTTTAACGTCTAAGAATAAAAAGCTTTTTAACGCGGCTAAAAAATTAAAAATAGAAAAAAAATACAAATTTATTTGGACAAAAATAGAAAAATTTATGTTAGGGAGAGTGAGGAGAAAAAAATTATTGTTATAAAAAATTTTAATGATTTAGAAAAAATTTAATATGAATGTTAGAAACATACTTAATAATAATTTATTAATCTCCCCCTCTCTTCACACTATACCCTATACAGTTTCAGTTAGTCCCATTTTAAACAATAAAAATACATTTATATTAAACGAAAACATTTTCGAAAAAAAATTTCGATAATATTTTAGTACATTTGGAATATTTAAGCAATTTTCTTTCGATAATAGTTTTAACAGAAACATGGATTTATAGTAATGAACAAAATAACTTCAATATTAAAAATTATACCTTGCATACCAATTGTAACGATAGATATGCTGCTGGTAGTGTTGTAGTTTATACAAAAAATTACTGCTTAAATTTATGTACTTCCATTAGTTTAAATAATGCCGATATAATAAAAGTAAATTGTACATATGGTGGTATAATAATTGTATTCCGCTTGTAAAAAATCTAAATTTGGGAATAACAGATCATAATCTGATCACATTAGATTTCAAAGTTTAAATACAACTTAAAAAAAGCGTGGAGAAAGAAAATTTTAAAACTATTACAGATTTTGAAAAATTAAGAAACGGACTTCTTTTTGAAAATTGGTATAGTGTTTATAATGCTTCAGACTCCTCTGCGGCGTATGATAAATTTGTAGAAATTTTAAGTAATCGTATTTCAAACTGTTCAAAAATTATGAAAACACGAAGTTCTGAAAAGAAATTGAAAGCATGTATGACAGTAGCATTAGTAAACGAAATCAAATACAAAAACAAAATCGGGTTGAAATGTAATAGGAATTCGAATGACTTAAATCTAAAAAAATATTTTAAAAAACTAAGTAAAAGAATTAAACTTAAAATTGAAATGTGCAAAAACAGTTATTATCAGAATCAATTAAATATTCAGAGGGAATTCTAAATTGGAATGGAAGACGGTAAATAGAATATTAAATAAACAGGATACCGACTCCACAATAAATATGATTGAGGTCGATAATGTCAGAAAAACTGATAGCTCTCAAATAGCAAATAAATTTCATAATTATTATTCAATCTCTTATACTACTACAATAGCCAATACAAAAAATTGTGGTTGTTCTTTTTTCCCGCAAAATATCATCTTTGATGATATACAATCAAAAAGCTTCGCTTTTTGAGAAATAACTTCTTTAGAAATAATCTCTTATATTCGTGCATTAAATAACAAAACATCCTGTAGCAGTTATCGTATAAACAATCTTCTTTTAAAAAATATAGCGTATCACATTTGCGATGTCCAAAAATATATCTTTAATTTATCAATTTACTCTGGTATCTTTCCAACTGCTGAAGTAATTCCTTTATTCAAAAAAGGCTCAAAGTCACTATTATCTCAATACAAACCCATTTCTATCCTACCTTCAATAGCAAAATTCTTTGAAAAACTTATTAAAACAAGAATGATGAGCTTCCTTAGTGAAACTTTTAAAATTTTTAAACAAAAATCAATTTGGGTTTCGCTCAGGTTAGAGTACGGAAAATGAATTCTAAAACTCTGTTCTGAATTGTATTCCAGTATTAAGGGCAACGTAACAGCAGCTCTTCTCATTGATATTACGAAGGCTTTCGATATGATTGATCATAAAATTCGTATAAATAAATTGGAGAAAGCAGGCTTTAGAGGATTTATGCTCAATTTTTAGAGTCTTACATGGAAAACAGAATTCAAAAAGTAAATATTAGCAACATTTTTAGTGATGCTACGACTGTTAATACTGAAGTACCTCAAGTCCTATTTTATTTCTAATTTATATAAACTCATTATTTGTCCAACGTTTTAAATGTAATATTACAGGTTTTGCTGACGACTGTTCTCTTTCTTTCAATGAAAAGAATTTAGATAGTTTAAAAGAGAGCTTGCAAATAGATACCGAGTTATTAAAAAATTGGTTTGCACTACACAAATTTATTATTAGTAGTAAAACTAAAATGATAAATTTCCAATTAAAAAACGGTCATAATATGAACCACGCCTGAACAGGAAAGGCTGTGTAATTTCATGTCCACATTTATGTGGCAGAGAAATGCGTTAAAAAAAAATTAACCTTGATATTAAAGTACATTCTGCAGAGTGTAAGCAATCAATTGTAGGTAACCATTCATGTGGGAAAAATTTAAACGTAAATGAGAATTGTTCAGCGAATTGTTTTAATAGAATTATTTAATAATGCGTATGAAGATATACAAATATGTGAAATTTTTTGTAGGCATATCATCAGAAATGATCAGAAATTTTTTTTTTTCTACCATTTTTAGGCATTTTTTAAATTTTTATCTAATTTTATAGCGCTTACAAAAAATATATAAAGAAACTTTACAAAGGTCTTGTACAAATATGAAATAAGGTTAGGCATAGTCTTCCAAAATTTTGCACTTTTTTATACATGAAAACAATAACAAATTATGCACTTTAATTTCAAAAAATTGACATATGCTATGGTGCAAAATTTTGCACTTGTGCCAGACCACTGCATCAACTTTTGAATAACCTTAATATATATTAATAAGGAACTTTCTTGAACAGTAATTTCTAAGTAAGTAGAATTCGAATAGTCATAATCAAATATTTATGTAAGTTACTGATATGTATTTTTTAACCACATATGTAGATACTGTAATACCCAAGTATATAATACACATATCTTTTAGAAGAAAGTGATGATGAAGCTATTGATGAAAATAATAATAAAAAGTTTTCGTGTCTGGCGAAAGTGAAATGGAAGTGAAGATCTTTAAGTAATGAAAACCAAAAAATAAATTAACAGTTTTTCTATCTCCTCCGCTGACCACTTTTTATACCCTACACCTAAAGTATAGGGTATATTAACTTTCGTATGGTGTTTGTAATCACCAAAAGGAAGCGAGTTAGATATGGACATCTCTATATATTCTGAATCAGGATCACCTCCTGAGTCGATTTAACGATGTCCGTCCCTCCGTCCGTCCGTTCGCACGATAACTAAAAAACTAATAAAGTTATCTTGATGAAGTTTATATAGTAATTTACTAATTACGAAAGGAAGCCTAAGTTCGAATCTGGACAAAATCGGTCCATGCGTTCGGATTCTGGAAGCTTCCGAATGATTCCGGAGCAAACGAGGTTATATCCGAAACCAACAAAGATAGAACCTTTAAATTTTGTACAATGATGTTTCTTCCCGTTCGATTTATGTCTCTGAAACTCAAGAGGATTTGGTAAATGGGTTTGCATTTTGGAAGCTTCCGAACGAGCTCCAGAGCAAAGTAGTATATCTCCATAATTAACAAAGATAGAACCTTTATTTTTAGTACAAGAGTGTGCTGTTATGTTTCCTTTTGTACAAAATTGGAAACTGACATTTAAAAGAATTTGAACCATTAATTCGTATATTGGAAGCTTCCGAACGAGCCCCAGAGCAACGAGTATATCTCCACAACCAACAAAGATGGAACCATTATTTTTAGAACAAGAGTGTGCTGTTATGTTTCCTTTTCTATAAAATTGGAAACTGACATTTGAAAGAATTTGAACCATGGATTCGTATATTGGAAGCTTCCGAACGAGCCCCAGAGCAAACGAGATTATCTCCACAACCAACAAAGATAGAACATTTAAATTTTTTACAGTGATGTTCCTTCCCGTTTCATTTATGTCTCTGAAATTTAAGAGGATATGGTCCATGGATTTGGATTTTGGAAGCTTCCGAACGAGCCCCAGAGCAAATGAGATTATCTCCAAAATCAACAAAGATAGAACCTTTAAATTTTGTTCAATGATGTTCCTTCCCGTTCGATTTATGTCTCTGAAATTTAAGAGGGTATGGTCCATGGGTTTGGATTTTGGAAGCTTCCGAACGAGCCCCAGAGCAAATGATAATATTTCCAAAATCAACAAAGATAAAACCTTTAAATTTTGTACAATGATGTTCCTTCCCGTTCGATTTATGTCTCTGAAATTTAAGAGGATTTGGTCCATGGGTTTGGATTTTGGAAGCTTCCAAACGAGCCCCAGAGCAAATAAGATTATTCCCAAAACCAACTAAGATATGACCATTAAATTTGGCAGAGTGGTGTTCTTTCATGTTTTATTTAAGTCTCTGAAATTTGAGAGGATTTGGTTCATGAGTTGTTATCTTGAAAGCTTCCGAACGAGCCCCAGAGGAAACGAGATTATCTCCAAAAACAACAAAGATATAACCTTTCAATTTAGCAGAATGGTGTTCTTTCATGTTTGATTTAGGTCTCTGAAATTTGAGAGGATTTGGTCCTTGGGTTCGGATTTTGGAAGCTTCCGAACGAGCCTCAGAGCAAATGATATTATCTCCAAAAACAACAAAGATATAACCTTTAAATTAGGCAGAATGGTGTTCCTTCATGATTTATGTTTCCGAAATTTGTGAAGATTTGGTCCGTGGGTTCAAATCTTGGAAGCTTCCGGACGAGCTCCAGAGCAAACGAGTATATCTCCACAACCAACAAAGATAGAATTTTTATTTTTAGTACAAAGGTGTTCTGTTATGTTTCCTTTTCTGTAAAATTGGAAACTGGCATTTGAAAGATTTTGAACCATGGATTCGTATTTTGGAAACTTCCGGACGAGCACAAGAGCAACGAGCATATCTCCAAAACCAACAAAAGTAGAACCTTTAAATTTAGTACAATGGTGTACTGGCATGTTTTCTTTATGTTCCTGAGATGGAATGGATGAATTTGAGTGGCAATTCTGGTACCTGACACACACCTCTCAGGGACTAACAATCTTTGAAATTAATAAAGATAGAAACTTAAAATTTTTTACAAAGGTGTCAAGCATATCCCAAGAGGATGCCTCTTTTACGTTCCTGAAATTAGAGTTGAATAAAACAGAAAAGGGAAGAAGTTCAAGCAGCTGCCAAAAAAACTTATGGATTTTTAATTTAATTCGAATTATTCAAGTTTAGGGTATTAATAAGTCGGTTGCATCGACTTATTGTTACATTTACTTGTTATTTTCTTTATTTTTTCTCATTTTTGTTGCCTCCATAACAAAGAATAAAGTTCCTTTGAAAGAAAATTAAATTTTTATGCAAACAAAACAAGCACATAAACGCATCATTTATTTATTTATTACTTAATTCAATAAGTACATATTACATTTAGATAATTATACTTAATCTAAAATTAATATTAAAGTTATAAAAAGCAAAATTTAAAAAAAAAAAAAAAAACAATGTAAATTTGCTTATATTTAATATTTCACAAAATTTTTACAACAAAATAGTGAAGAACAATTAAGGAATTATTTTGAACAGTGATTTTTTTATCACATCTTTACTCATGTTTATATTTATTATAGTTTTGTATTGATTCACATTTATCAACATTCTATTAATCGGCTCGTATTTGCCATAATTAGTCCTATGATATCTAATCGAAAATTTGTTTTCGGACCATTCATAATTTATATAGTTATGAAATATCTGAGTAATAAAAACAATACCCATGACTGTTCGTCTGCATTCTAAAGTATTCATGTCAAGTAATTTAAGACGATTGACATATGGAGGCAATATAATCTTAGTAACATCATTTATTGAGATAATAAACAACAATAGTCTAAGATGTCTACCCTGTGGTACTCCAGAATTAGCAACAAAAAATGCTGAAATTGCTGTTCTGAAAAGAACACTATAGCTACATTTATTTAAGTATGAATCAATCCAGTTAATTAAGAAATAAGGAAAACCATATTTTTTTAATTTATAGAGTATTACACTATGAGGTAGAAGATCAAACGCTTTACTTAAGTCAATGTAAACCATGTCAGTTTGGCGCCCAACTTCCATTGTTTTCAAAATAGTTGAAGCTATTTCTGTAAGGTTAGTTACAGTTGATCTCTTTTTTACAAGTCAGTGTTGATCATTCACTATAAACTCAGAACAATAATCATAAATTGCATCAAAGACAATAAGCTCAAACACTTTCGGCAAACTAGAAAGTTTATCAATAGGCCTATAATTCACGACATTTCTTTTTGAGTGTTTTTTATAAACTGGCCTTATGTACGATTCTTTCCATAACTAAGGGAACACCCCAGAAGTAAAAGATTTATTAAAAAGAAGTGCCAGCAGCAGAGTTATCACCCAATTTAGTTACATTAAGCTGTATCTCGGATGGTGTAAAATTAATATTTTGAAGAGGTGAACTTGGAAAGTCTTTCAAATGATTAAAATTAGATTCATCCATATTGAAAGCAGAAGTAAAATAACTATCCGCGAAAAAATCTTTAAAATAGTTAGATATAACAATTGAGTCGTTAGAATTCTGATCTTTGTAAGACATATAATTTGGATATTGATCGGATTTACGTTTTGAATTTACAAGCTTCCAAAAAGATTTAGGATCTGTACGAAGTTGCGAAGCAATTTTACTAATGTAAGCTTCATATTTAAGACTTAGTAAGGATTTGAATGCGGTAAATAAATTTAGAAAATTTAAATAAGGAATATTATCGTTCTTTTTTAAATATGCATTCTAAGCTTTATTTTTTTTATTTCTAAGAGTTTTTAGTTCACCATCATACCATGGTGGGCTTGAATTGATATTTCTATCACGAACTCGAGAAACATACAAGTCAAATCCATTGTAAATTACTTCGTAAAATTTATCAATCGTATTATTTAAATCATTTATGTCTAGAAAAGAATTAAAGTCAATTGAAAGAAAAAAATTGTTAAGCATATAAAAATTAGTTTTGGAAAAATTAAATTTATATGAGATATTATATGACGATTTATTTAAACAATTATAATGAAATTGAAAACTGAAAGGGGGATGATGACAATCAATTTTTGAAAAAGGTGTTGCGGTCAATGTTCTAGTTACATTTATCTAGTCAGAAGTAAAAAGAAGGTCTAATTGTTTGTTTAATAGATTTTTAATTGAAGAAACTTCTTGAAGTCCGCATGCAAGCAAACTATCTATAACTGCTGATTCGACATTAGAGGTTAAATTAGTCGGAATGTAGAAACATTCCTCGTCATGAAGTTGCCAATTAATATTTGGCAAATTAAGATCCCCACATATTATGAGCTCGTCAAGGTTATTTAATTTATTATTCAAAGAATCAACAACTGAGCAAAAATCTTGGTAAACTTTTATATTACAATTTGGAGGAATACAGCAATATAATATAATATAGAAATAGAATATATAATATATATTTATATATTATAGGAATATACAATATAGAATATAAAGATTTAAAGATTTAAAACATTTAAATCAATTTTAACTGCTATTTCATTACAGTTTATTAAATCAGGTATTTCTATCTGTGAAGAGTTAAAGTTATTCTTAACTGATATAAGAACACCTCCACCTTTAGGAATCAATGAATTATTTAAAATATCAATATCATTTTGATATCTATTTTTTCTGTAAACTTAGTAGGAATTGTCTAATAATTCAAGAGAATTAATAGAAGAAGATAACCAAGTCTCCGTAAGCATAAATATATCCGAGTTTAGTACTTTGGAATTACTAAAAACTTGTGTTGTTTTAGTGCGTAACCCTCTTACATTTTGATAATATAATGAAAGATTAGTTATCTGATTTTTCTGCTTTATTGTTGATACAGTGATTAAGTTATTTTTAACTGTTGGGAACAAAAAACTTATTATAATTTTCTCTCGATCGCTGTAAGTGGTTATAGTAGTTACTATTACAACAACCACGAAAAGGCTTTTAAATCTTCTTGCATCATTTTAATGGGCACGCCAATAGACTTATGATAGTTTACAAAGAGGTCATAAAGAGCTTTGTAATTCATTGAAAGCCCTTCATTATGTAGAAGTACTAAAACATTAGTCTTTGTTTTTCCCTCGATAACACAATTATAGGAGTCATCATGCAAGTAAGAGAGGTATAATCTCATAAGATTGTATATTCTTCCATCCCTTAATCTTGAGAGGACATACACTTTATCTTGTTCATTTAACGATTTTTTAGTCATTCTAACTATTGGTAGCACTAAAGGTTGAACAAAAGTATTATCATTAGTTTGGGGAGCCAATTGTTCAAAAGGGTTTTTTCTAGCACCCAGCTAACATCCGAAATTTGTGTTGGTCCTATAATAAAATTATCATGCTTATGAATAGTAGTCGTTTTATTATTAATCATAGAATTAGCATTATTACCATTACTCAAGGAATTATCTGAATATATGTTAGAAGTGTTAAGTTTTATATCAAATAAAGATGATATTTTTTGTTTAAATTCTAATGTATTATTGCTGTTATTATCATTATTATTATTATTACAATTTGTATTGTTATTATTAATGTTATTATTGTTATTACTATTATTATTAACAACATTAATGCTATCAAGATCAATACTGTCATTATCATCATTAATATTATTATTGCTATTATTATTATTATTACTATTGCTATTATTATTATTATTACTATTATTATTGTTATTATTATTATTATTCTTATCATTATTATTATTATCGTTATTATTATTATTATTATTATTATTATTATACTTATGATCATTACTATTATTATCAATGTTGTCATTATCATTATTATTACTGTAATTATTACTAATACTATTAACAACATTAATACAATTATCATCGATATTGTCATTATCATCATTATCTGTATTAATTGGTAATGTGAGAAAGTGACTTGAGAAATTTGTGAATTTATTAAATGTGGGGAGTAAACAGTGCTTTTTATATAAAGAGGTAGTTTACGTAAAGTAAAATTGTTACTAGATAAAACAGAATCAGTGTTATTGTGTTGTAAGTTTGATAATGTCTGAGTATGTAAGAATTTAAAAGAGGATTTAAAAGAGATGACTTTTTCTGTGATGGTGCTATTTTAAAGTTATTATTGGGAGTGTCTTTTTGGATAAAATTTTGAATTAAGCTACCTTTACCCCAATTTTTTGTTTACATTACATTAACTTTAGATTTAGGTACCATAATTTTAAAAGATTTGTATTTGGGTCGGTATTTTAAATTTTTATGTGTAATGTTTGTAACATGAATATTACTACAATTAAATTTATCAATTAACAACTTACTAATACTTTTTGTATTTGATGTGGCTGGAAACTTTGAAAAATAAAGCAGATGACTATCACTGATAGAGAATTTGTGTGCTTTGTTGAGGCAGGAAGTAAGAAATCTACTTTTTTGAGTTTTTTTTCTGGTTTTTTTTTTGGTTTCGAACTTACCTTTATAGTATGAAAATTAGTAGAGCCGGATTTTATTTCTCTTGATGAGGTAGGTGGTAAATCCCGTTTCTTAGTTTCTATGAATTTTTTTTCTGGAACAGAATTCGATATGTCCTTAGTACTGCTTGATAATTTCATATATGAAGATTTATTGTTAATTGACTCGTATTGAATTTCCTTGCTGCAATTTGGTAATTGTTCCTTTATTCCCATAGTATGTAGGGATAATTTCATGCCGGTTAAATCATCTTTAAGATTATTAATGTCATCACGAATACCACCCAGCTCATTTGATGTTGCTGAGAGAAGTTCACTTTTAAAGTCATTAAAAGATCAGTAAAATCTTCTTTTAAATGTTTTTCACGGCCAGACAGGAAACTGGAAAGCGTTTGATTAAAATTATCATAAAAAATAAATCGTTAAAACACAACGAGTTATTTTTTAATGCATCAACTGCTTTGGCCGCTGAACCTTTACATTCATTCATAATATCCTTCAAGCAACTCATCAACTCGTCTTTAAGTATTTTAGTCGGCTGGTTCAAATCCAAGCAACTGTCGCAAACGAAATGATCCGAGATGAACAAGGAGCATGATTTCCAACCTCTAGGGCCATTAATGCAAACCCGATGAAACTTTCTTTTACAGATCCCATTACAAACAATGAGTTCAGTTTTGAAGTCTGTAATAGTACAGAGTACGGCACTGCATTTATGTTGATTTTTATTAATTTGATTATACATTTTTTTTTTTTTTTCTTTTTTTAATTTTTTTTGAATTTATACAGTTAATATTTAAGCAAATGTAAAAAACAAACTTAAATGGCCCAAATAGAAATATGATATGTTAGCAACAACAGTTAAAAAAATTTTGCAAAATGATTCACAATGTTTATAACTTTTATTAATCCAAAAGTAAAAAAAATTAAAATATTGAATTTTGAAAGTCAGCACTTTTTAAATAATTTTATGAAAAGTTAGTATTGAAATTTAAAGTTAGTTAATCATGTAATTAAAAAAAACAAGAATAAACCAAAAAAAAAGACATATAAGACATATAATTTGGATATTGATATTGATTAAAAGACTTTGTAAGACATATAATTTGGATATTTGATATTGATCAAAAGACTTTGTAAGACATATAATTTGGATATTGATCGGATTTACGTTTTGAATTTACAAGCTTCCAAAAAGATTTAGGATCTGTACGAAGTTGCGAAGCAATTTTACTAATGTAAGCTTCATATTTAAGACTTAGTAAGGATTTGAATGCGGTAAATAAATTTAGGAAATTTAAATAAGGAATATTATCGTTCTTTTTTAAATATGCATTCTAAGCTTTATTTTTTTTATTTCTAAGAGTTTTTAGTTCACCATCATACCATGGTGGGCTTGAATTGATATTTCTATCACGAACTCGAGAAACATACAAGTCAAATCCATTGTAAATTACTTCGTAAAATTTATCAATCGTATTATTTAAATCATTTATGTCTAGAAAAGAATTAAAGTCAATTGAAAGAAAAAGATTGTTAAGCATATAAAAATTAGTTTTGGAAAAATTAAATTTATATGAGATATATGACGATTTATTTAAACAATTATAATGAAATTGAAAACTGAAAGGGGGATGATGACAATCAATTTTTGAAAAAGGTGTTGCGGTCAATGTTCTAGTTACATTTATCTAGTCAGAAGTAAAAAGAAGGTCTAATTGTTTGTTTAATAGATTTTTAATTGAAGAAACTTCTTGAAGTCCGCATGCAAGCAAACTATCTATAACTGCTGATTCGACATTAGAGGTTAAATTAGTCGGAATGTAGAAACATTCCTCGTCATGAAGTTGCCAATTAATATTTGGCAAATTAAGATCCCCACATATTATGAGCTCGTCAAGGTTATTTAATTTATTATTCAAAGAATCAACAACTGAGCAAAAATCTTGGTAAACTTTTATATTACAATTTGGAGGAATACAGCAATATAATATAATATAGAAATAGAATATATAATATATATTTATATATTATAGGAATATACAATATAGAATATAAAAATTTAAAGATTTAAAACATTTAAATCAATTTTAACTGCTATTTCATTACAGTTTATTAAATCAGGTATTTCTATCTGTGAAGAGTTAAAGTTATTCTTAACTGATATAAGAACACCTCCACCTTTAGGAATCAATGAGTTATTTAAAATATCAATATCATTTTGATATCTATTTTTTCTGTAAACTTAGTAGGAATTGTCTAATAATTCAAGAGAATTAATAGAAGAAGATAACCAAGTCTCCGTAAGCATAAATATATCCGAGTTTAGTACTTTGGAATTACTAAAAACTTGTGTTGTTTTAGTGCGTAACCCTCTTACATTTTGATAATATAATGAAAGATTAGTTATCCGATTTTTCTGCTTTATTGTTGATACAGTGATTAATTTATTTTTAACTGTTGGGAACAAAAAACTTATTATAACTTTCTCTCGATCGCTGTAAGTGGTTATAGTAGTTACTATTACAACAACCACGAAAAGGCTTTTAAATCTTCTTGCATCATTTTAATGGGCACGCCAATAGACTTATGATAGTTTACAAAGAGGTCATAAAGAGCTTTGTAATTCATTGAAAGCCCTTCATTATGTAGAAGTACTAAAACATTAGTCTTTGTTTTTCCCTCGATAACACAATTATAGGAGTCATCATGCAAGTAAGAGAGGTATAATCTCATAAGATTGTATATTCTTCCATCCCTTAATCTTGAGAGGACATACACTTTATCTTGTTCATTTAACGATTTTTTAGTCATTCTAACTATTGGTAGCACTAAAGGTTGAACAAAAGTATTATCATTAGTTTGGGGAGCCAATTGTTCAAAAGGGTTTTTTCTAGCACCCAGCTAACATCCGAAATTTGTGTTGGTCCTATAATAAAATTATCATGCTTATGAATAGTAGTCGTTTTATTATTAATCATAGAATTAGCATTATTACCATTACTCAAGGAATTATCTGAATATATGTTAGAAGTGTTAAGTTTTATATCAAATAAAGATGATATTTTTTGTTTAAATTCTAATGTATTATTGCTGTTATTATCATTATTATTATTATTACAATTTGTATTGTTATTATTAATGTTATTATTGTTATTACTATTATTATTAACAACATTAATGCTATCAAGATCAATACTGTCATTATCATCATTAATATTATTATTGCTATTATTATTATTATTACTATTGCTATTATTATTATTATTACTATTATTATTGTTATTATTATTATTATTCTTATCATTATTATTATTATCGTTATTATTATTATTATTATTATTATTATTATACTTATGATCATTACTATTATTATCAATGTTGTCATTATCATTATTATTACTGTAATTATTACTAATACTATTAACAACATTAATACAATTATCATCGATATTGTCATTATCATCATTATCTGTATTAATTGGTAATGTGAGAAAGTGACTTGAGAAATTTGTGAATTTATTAAATGTGGGGAGTAAACAGTGCTTTTTATATAAAAAGGTAGTTTACGTAAAGTAAAATTGTTACTAGATAAAACAGAATCAGTGTTATTGTGTTGTAAGTTTGATAATGTCTGAGTATGTAAGAATTTAAAAGAGGATTTAAAAGAGATGACTTTTTCTGTGATGGTGCTATTTTAAAGTTATTATTGGGAGTGTCTTTTTGGATAAAATTTTGAATTAAGCTACCTTTACCCCAATTTTTTGTTTACATTACATTAACTTTAGATTTAGGTACCATAATTTTAAAAGATTTGTATTTGGGTCGGTATTTTAAATTTTTATGTGTAATGTTTGTAACATGAATATTACTACAATTAAATTTATCAATTAACAACTTACTAATACTTTTTGTATTTGATGTGGCTGGAAACTTTGAAAAATAAAGCAGATGACTATCACTGATAGAGAATTTGTGTGCTTTGTTGAGGCAGGAAGTAAGAAATCTACTTTTTTGAGTTTTTTTTCTGGTTTTTTTTTTGGTTTCGAACTTACCTTTATAGTATGAAAATTAGTAGAGCCGGATTTTATTTCTCTTGATGAGGTAGGTGGTAAATCCCGTTTCTTAGTTTCTATGAATTTTTTTTCTGGAACAGAATTCGATATGTCCGTAGTACTGCTTGATAATTTCATATATGAAGATTTATTGTTAATTGACTCGTATTGAATTTCCTTGCTGCAATTTGGTAATTGTTCCTTTATTCCCATAGTATGTAGGGATAATTTCATGCCGGTTAAATCATCTTTAAGATTATTAATGTCATGACGAATACCACCCAGCTCATTTGATGTTGCTGAGAGAAGTTCACTTTTAAAGTCATTAAAACATCAGTAAAATCTTCTTTTAAATGTTTTTCACGGCCAGACAGGAAACTGGAAAGCGTTTGATTAAAATTATCATAAAAAATAAATCGTTAAAACACAACGAGTTATTTTTTAATGCATCAACTGCTTTGGCCGCTGAACCTTTACATTCATTCATAATATCCTTCAAGCAACTCATCAACTCGTCTTTAAGTATTTTAGTCGGCTGGTTCAAATCCAAGCAACTGTCGCAAACGAAATGATCCGAGATGAACAAGGAGCATGATTTCCAACCTCTAGGGCCATTAATGCAAACCCGATGAAACTTTCTTTTACAGATCCCATTACAAACAATGAGTTCAGTTTTGAAATCTGTAATAGTACAGAGTACGGCACTGCATTTATGTTGATTTTTATTAATTTGATTATACATTTTTTTTTTTTTTTTCTTTTTTTAATTTTTTTTGAATTTATACAGTTAATATTTAAGCAAATGTAAAAACCAAACTTAAATGACCCAAATAGAAATATGATATGTTAGCAACAACAGTTAAAAAAATTTTGCAAAATGATTCACAATGTTTATAACTTTTATTAATCCAAAAGTAAAAAAAATTAAAATATTGAATTTTGAAAGTCAGCACTTTTTAAATAATTTTATGAAAAGTTAGTATTGAAATTTAAAGTTAGTTAATCATGTAATTAAAAAAAACAAGAATAAACCAAAAAAAAAGACATATAAGACATATAATTTGGATATTGATATTGATTAAAAGACTTTGTAAGACATATAATTTGGATATTTGATATTGATCAAAAGACTTTGTAAGACATATAATTTGGATATTGATCGGATTTACGTTTTGAATTTACAAGCTTCCAAAAAGATTTAGGATCTGTACGAAGTTGCGAAGCAATTTTACTAATGTAAGCTTCATATTTAAGACTTAGTAAGGATTTGAATGCGGTAAATAAATTTAGAAAATTTAAATAAGAAATATTATCGTTCTTTTTTAAATATGCATTCTAAGCTTTATTTTTTTTATTTCTAAGAGTTTTTAGTTCACCATCATACCATGGTGGGCTTGAATTGATATTTCTATCACGAACTCGAGAAACATACAAGTCAAATCCATTGTAAATTACTTCGTAAAATTTATCAATCGTATTATTTAAATCATTTATGTCTAGAAAAGAATTAAAGTCAATTGAAAGAAAAAAATTGTTAAGCATATAAAAATTAGTTTTGGAAAAATTAAATTTATATGAGATATTATATGACGATTTATTTAAACAATTATAATGAAATTGAAAACTGAAAGGGGGATGATGACAGTCAATTTTTGAAAAAGGTGTTGCGGTCAATGTTCTAGTTACATTTATCTAGTCAGAAGTAAAAAGAAGGTCTAATTGTTTGTTTAATAGATTTTTAATTGAAGAAACTTCTTGAAGTCCGCATGCAAGCAAACTATCTATAACTGCTGATTCGACATTAGAGGTTAAATTAGTCGGAATGTAGAAACATTCCTCGTCATGAAGTTGCCAATTAATATTTGGCAAATTAAGATCCCCACATATTATGAGCTCGTCAAGGTTATTTAATTTATTATTCAAAGAATCAACAACTGAGCAAAAATCTTGGTAAACTTTTATATTACAATTTGGAGGAATACAGCAATATAATATAATATAGAAATAGAATATATAATATATATATTATAGGAATATGCAATATAGAATATAAAGATTTAAAGATTTAAAACATTTAAATCAATTTTAACTGCTATTTCATTACAGTTTATTAAATCAGGTATTTCTATCTGTGAAGAGTTAAAGTTATTCTTAACTGATATAAGAACACCTCCACCTTTAGGAATCAATGAATTATTTAAAATATCAATATCATTTTGATATCTATTTTTTCTGTAAACTTAGTAGGAATTGTCTAATAATTCAAGAGAATTAATAGAAGAAGATAACCAAGTCTCCGTAAGCATAAATATATCCAAGTTTAGTACTTTGGAATTACTAAAAACTTGTGTTGTTTTAGTGCGTAACCCTCTTACATTTTGATAATATAATGAAAGATTAGTTATCCGATTTTTCTGCTTTATTGTTGATACAGTGATTAAGTTATTTTTAACTGTTGGGAACAAAAAACTTATTATAACTTTCTCTCGATCGCTGTAAGTGGTTATAGTAGTTACTATTACAACAACCACGAAAGGCTTTTAAATCTTCTTGCATCATTTTAATGGGCACGCCAATAGACTTATGATAGTTTACAAAGAGGTCATAAAGAGCTTTGTAATTCATTGAAAGCCCTTCATTATGTAGAAGTACTAAAACATTAGTCTTTGTTTTTCCCTCGATAACACAATTATAGGAGTCATCATGTAAGTAAGAGAGGTATAATCTCATAAGATTGTATATTCTTCCATCCCTTAATCTTGAGAGGACATACACTTTATCTTGTTCATTTAACGATTTTTTAGTCATTCTAACTATTGGTAGCACTAAAGGTTGAACAAAAGTATTATCATTAGTTTGGGGAGCCAATGGTTCAATAGGGGTTTTCGTAGCACCCAGCTAACATCCGAAATTTGTGTTGGTCCTATAATAAAATTATCATACTTATGAATAGTAGTCGTTTTATTATTAATCATAGAATTAGCATTATTACCATTACTCAAGGAATTATCTGAATATATGTTAGAAGTGTTAAGTTTTATATCAAATAAAGATGATATTTTTTGTTTAAATTCTAATGTATTATTGCTGTTATTATCATTATTATTATTATTACAATTTGTATTGTTATTATTAATGTTATTATTGTTATTACTATTATTATTAACAACATTAATGCTATCAAGATCAATACTGTCATTATCATCATTAATATTATTATTGCTATTATTATTATTATTACTATTGCTATTATTATTATTATTTCTATTATTATTGTTATTATTATTATTATTCTTATCATTATTATTATTATCGTTATTATTATTATTATTATTATTATTATTATTATACTTATGATCATTACTATTATTATCAATGTTGTCATTATCATTATTATTACTGTAATTATTACTAATACTATTAACAACATTAATACAATTATCATCGATATTGTCATTATCATCATTATCTGTATTAATTGGTAATGTGAGAAAGTGACTTGAGAAATTTGTGAATTTATTAAATGTGGGGAGTAAACAGTGCTTTTTATATAAAGAGGTAGTTTACGTAAAGTAAAATTGTTACTAGATAAAACAGAATCAGTGTTATTGTGTTGTAAGTTTGATAATGTCTGAGTATGTAAGAATTTAAAAGAGGATTTAAAAGAGATGACTTTTTCTGTGATGGTGCTATTTTAAAGTTATTATTGGGAGTGTCTTTTTGGATAAAATTTTGAATTAAGCTACCTTTACCCCAATTTTTTGTTTACATTACATTAACTTTAGATTTAGGTACCATAATTTTAAAAGATTTGTATTTGGGTCGGTATTTTAAATTTTTATGTGTAATGTTTGTAACATGAATATTACTACAATTAAATTTATCAATTAACAACTTACTAATACTTTTTGTATTTGATGTGGCTGGAAACTTTGAAAAATAAAGCAGATGACTATCACTGATAGAGAATTTGTGTGCTTTGTTGAGGCAGGAAGTAAGAAATCTACTTTTTTGAGTTTTTTTTCTGGTTTTTTTTTTGGTTTCGAACTTACCTTTATAGTATGAAAATTAGTAGAGCCGGATTTTATTTCTCTTGATGAGGTAGGTGGTAAATCCCGTTTCTTAGTTTCTATGAATTTTTTTTCTGGAACAGAATTCGATATGTCCGTAGTACTGCTTGATAATTTCATATATGAAGATTTATTGTTAATTGACTCGTATTGAATTTCCTTGCTGCAATTTGGTAATTGTTCCTTTATTCCCATAGTATGTAGGGATAATTTCATGCCGGTTAAATCATCTTTAAGATTATTAATGTCATCACGAATACCACCCAGCTCATTTGATGTTGCTGAGAGAAGTTCACTTTTAAAGTCATTAAAAGATCAGTAAAATCTTCTTTTAAATGTTTTTCACGGCCAGACAGGAAACTGGAAAGCGTTTGATTAAAATTATCATAAAAAATAAATCGTTAAAACACAACGAGTTATTTTTTAATGCATCAACTGCTTTGGCCGCTGAACCTTTACATTCATTCATAATATCCTTCAAGCAACTCATCAACTCGTCTTTAAGTATTTTAGTCGGCTGGTTCAAATCCAAGCAACTGTCGCAAACGAAATGATCCGAGATGAACAAGGAGCATGATTTCCAACCTCTAGGGCCATTAATGCAAACCCGATGAAACTTTCTTTTACAGATCCCATTACAAACAATGAGTTCAGTTTTGAAATCTGTAATAGTACAGAGTACGGCACTGCATTTATGTTGATTTTTATTAATTTGATTATACATTTTTTTTTTTTTTTTCTTTTTTTAATTTTTTTTGAATTTATACAGTTAATATTTAAGCAAATGTAAAAAACAAACTTAAATGACCCAAATGGAAATATGATATGTTAGCAACAACAGTTAAAAAAATTTTGCAAAATGATTCACAATGTTTATAACTTTTATTAATCCAAAAGTAAAAAAAATTAAAATATTGAATTTTGAAAGTCAGCACTTTTTAAATAATTTTATGAAAAGTTAGTATTGAAATTTAAAGTTAGTTAATCATGTAATTAAAAAAAACAAGAATAAACCAAAAAAAAAAATTTAGTTATGTTTTTTGTTAAAGTTCTTTATTTAGAAAAAAATTTTAAAAAGTAAAATGCGCGTTATCGTTAACTAACGTGCTGATGGTTTGAAAACGAAAGTGACAATATATGATATTTGATATTTGACAGTTCAATAAAATTCATGCTAGGATCGTTCATGAGTTGTTGCAAATATGTGCTACGGTGCAAAAAAAAATCGGTATCAGCTTGTGAATACCCTTACTATGCTTTAGTAAATTCAAAATTGCAATACGGAATTACTTGTTGGGGAAGCACTTATCCTAGTTTGCTTTATTCTTTATTAATAGCTCAAAAATTTATTTTAAAAGTGATTCACTACAAAAAAAGAACATTCAGTTGCTGGTCGTTATTTCAAAAGTTACAAATTCTTCCGCTTAGGCATCTGTACGCTTTCAGGACATTAAAAAAATTCTTTCAAAATGTAGTATACGTAGTAATAGTATTTATAATCTTAGAGTCAATAACCAAAATATGGTGCAGGTTTCATTTAGTTATAATAGTCATTATAAAAACTTTTTTAATTTTACTGCACCTACATATTTTAATCTATTGCCATTAAATATTAGAAAAAAATCTAAATAAATTCCTGAAACTATTAAAAGTATGGCTCATGTCTTTTAATTATTATATTTTCGAAACTATGTTGTAACTATTACTTTTACACTTACACAGTTGACAATTGAAAAGTGTGCAAATGAAGTTACGGTTACATATCCTGCAAATTATGTAAAAGATATCACTATACATGGTCAGTCAATTGTAAATATTAGACCTGATTTAAATGCAGAAGAAGTACTCTACTTTTGTTCGGCATTATTTAGAATAAAGTCTTGTTGCGAACTTTTCGAATTACAAATTAAAGCCGATGAACTTCAAATCTTATTTAAACGACGAGTGGATATACCGCCGCTACGTTCAGTCTCAAAAAATTTTAATGCAGTTCCTCTTAACTATAAGGCGGAGATGATAAACAATGGATAAACAGATAACAGATAATGGATACACATACAACACTAACATTTTGTGAATATACTATACAACACTAGGAGTTTTAACACTAAAGTATAGTATCACTCCATTATACAGATACAAACAAATTTTTAAAATTACCATTTTTTTTTGATTTCTTTTTATTTTGTAATTTGTATTAAATTTATTAACTTGTTTTTGTATTACTAATTTAAAAAAAAGAATAAAAAATATCATAACTATGTATAAGTTTACTGTGTTACGTATATGGAAAATAAATAAACAAATAATAAATAATATGAACAAACTAAATTTAGGAAATTAAACTGAAAAAAAAATTCCTGAGAAAAAAAAAAAAAAAGTGATAAGTATTTAATTTAACAATGTTTACATCAGTTATTTATTTCGTTGGTATTTTGAAACTTCAAAATTTTTAAAACTTTAACAATTTTACAAAAATTATGAACAGAATAGTTCAGTTATCTTAAGGGTTAACCGTTTAACTTTTTCAATTCCTTCACGTATTTTTGTTCTTATAATTTTGAATAAATAGCTAATTCTCTATCTGTCGAAGCGTGGAATGTTTAAATTGTTGTTTCCCACCCTTTAAACTTCGTATCATTAATACAAATGAAACACTATTTTTTGTTTTTTCTTTAATCGAGTTAGAATTTACATTTGACGAATTACTAAATTTATTACCAGATTGTAATTGATCGTAAGATTTTTTATTATTTTTTGCCATCATTGGGACAGGAATATCTTTTGTGGTTGGTTTTACAGATTCACGTAATCGTTCTTGATAGCTTTCAGCGGTCACTTTTTCAAACATTTCTTCAAATTCTAAATCTTCTACAGTTGGTTGTTGTCCCAAGTTATTGTGCAAATCTTCTAATGAATCATTGATCGGAGATAGCTAAAATTTGAGTTAAAAAATTAAATTATAGTACGGTAAATAATAGATGTTTTATATATAAATATTAAAAATTTCAAAAAAATTGCTTAAAACTTTCAAATTTAAAAAGAATAATATTGGCAGAGTATTAAAAATAGACTTAATTGTATTGATAAGAGAAATTTGATATTTTTTTGTTGTGTAATTCGGTGACCCTAAGATTTAGTGCCATTTTTGGTCCTATGCTTTCTTTTTTGTTAAATCATCTACTACGATAAAACTTCATAAGAAATATTCGCGGCAGTCTTAGCAGGTTTTGTAAACTAAATTTTAATTTCTTTGATTTTACTAGATAACTTACTGCAACTCCTGCAAAAACTTTAAAAAAATTATAACACACTGTATAGACAGTGTCATGAACAACGCTGAGCTGTGGTACGGAGTTAATTTACGCTGTGTAGAGAAGTCCGGGATACCACGACTTGAGAGGGTTCACGTCTGGCAGTGGAACGACTTCGACGAACCAGCGGAGGTGGTAAATACAATCGATATTCTGAATAAATTGTTGGAATTACATGGCAACCAATGGAAGTTTCTGAAGAGATAGGTGAGGAAATCGGAAATCGAGAGAGAAGTGAGGAAATATACTATTTACGTGTACTATTACGTACTGTTACGTGTGTATACTGTTACGTGTGTGTACTAGATCTCTGCTCGTTTTCCTGATTAAAAGGAAGGAGGTAGAACCTCTCCCAGAGGAAGTAGGTATTGAAATGACAGAACAACTATCAAAATTGGCTATAGAAGCCGAGCTCCATGGATCCGCACGTCAGCTCTAAAGAAGTGGCCAACGCAATAGAGCTTCAGAACACCCACTCGAAGAACTCTTTCACGGAAGCATCACAGCAAGGATCCTCGTTATCCGAGATGGATTCGGCAACCCTGGAGGGTCTGCAGGAGTTTACTCCGACAGATACAGGCACTCCAAGGGCCGGAAAAATGAAGGAAAGAAGGGGTGAAATAAAAACACCACCTAACGATGGCGAGTAGCTATTACATTCTTGACGCTTGTGATGAAAATAATACAAGCAAATAGGCATAGATGTATCACCGCCACAGAGGCAATGGCGGAGTTCATAATAATCTGGTCGTATTCTAATTCATTATCCGTGATCTACGTGAATGTGATATATTATTAAAATATTCATCAAATTCATCTTCTATTTACTCAAATAAATCCATTTTGTTTTAATTATAAAAATTTAAAAAAAAATTTTTCTTTTAATTTCAAAAATAAAAATTTTATCTGCTAGATAAGGTTTTATTTACAGCATAATGTGCCTGATAAATTATCAGAAACTTTATCTATTAGATAGGGATGTTTGTGAAACAGGAATATATTGTTTATCTATAAGCTTAGTTCTGACTAGCCAGTTTATCTATAAGCGGTGAAACTGGTCCTTTATGTAATAAAAATTAAAATATTAACTACCAGCATCTGTAAATGCATAATAATACGTGAACTATATTAATTAAATTATATTAACGCAAAAACAAAAGTTAATAATTTTTATTTCATAAACCCAACAAAACACTCCGGGCAACGCCGGGTACTCTGCTAGTTGTTTTATATGTTTGTAAAAGATATGAAACCAAGCTTAATATTTCCATATAATATTATCAAACCAAATCTAGGAGGTTAAACTGATAAAAAATTCCTGTGAAACAAAAACAAATGTTATATGTATTTAATTCAACAATGTTTATTTCATTTATTTATTTCGTTGGTATTTTGAAACTTCAAACTTTTTAAAACTTTAACAATTTTACAAAAATTATAAACAGTATACGAAAATTAAAAAAAAAAAAGATTTATTTTTTAATTAGATTTAAAGCTGATTTTTATCTCTTGCTAGTTGACAATGGCATAACAATTGTTGTTAGTTTTAAATCGTATAAAATGGAGATCTCTTAATATTGACATTACTTTTAATTAAATATCAAATCTGCGTCTGGTGCACCCTTTTGATGCTTGAATTTCGTTTGCCGACTTTTATGAAAACGATTCTGAAGTTGATTTTTTTGTTGAAGTAGTGATTCTTGATAATCTTCTTCTTCAATACGTTCAGTTATATTAAGGGTTAATCGTTTAACTTTTTCATTTTCTTCACGTATTTTTTGTTCTTGTAATTTTAAATTAATAGCTAATTCGCTATCTATCGGAGCATGAAATGTTTTAAACTGTTGTTTCCCACCCTTTGAACCTCGTATCATTAAAACAAACGAAACACTGTTTTTTGTTTTTTCTTTAATCGAGTTAGAATTTACATTTGACGAATTACTAAATTTATTACCAGATTGTAATTGATCGTAAGATTTTTTATTATTTTTTGCCATCATTGGGACAGGAATATCTTTTGTGGTTGGTTTTACAGATTCACGTAATCGTTCTTGATAGCTTTCAGCGGTCACTTTTTCAAACATTTCTTCAAATTCTAAATCTTCTACAGTTGGTTGTTGTCCCAAGTTATTGTGCAAATCTTCTAATGAATCACTAGCTAAAATTTGAGTTAAAAAAATAAATAATAGTTTATTTATATATACATATAAAGAATTTAAAAAATTTGCTTAAAAATAGGTTTAATTGTTTTGATGAGAGAAAATTGATATTTTTTTGTTGTGAAATTCGGTAACCCTAAGATTTAGTGGCTATCTTTGGCCCTATACTTTGATAAAACTTTATTTTGAAAATAATATAATGTTTAAATTACAAAACAATAAAGAAAAAAAGTACTACAAATAAGAATTAATACCCAATTAAATTTGCTGAATATATGCGAATGAAATTAGTAAATCAGTTTAACTTTTAAACATAAGTTTTATTAACCATTTAAAATTCTGAAAAATTAAAATTTCTTTCATTATGACATTGTTTTAACGAGTAATGGTTTAGGTCATGAAATCGCTGGATGTTAGTTCATCATTATTAATATTTCTCAAATCTCAAAATTCTTTTGAGGTTGTTTAATAAAATCCTGAGTCATTTTCATTATTTCTTTTTTATTTCTGAGAAAAATCTTGCTAATTAAAATTTTACGTCCATATTAATATATTAATTGACAACATGTATATAATTTTCTACGCTACACTAGTATCAATGCTCTTATCACTTATCTCAGCTCAAATATAAACGCACCCTAACTCAATACTATACAAACAACAACAAAATTTTGCAACGCGCTATTCGATCTTCAATAATAAATGTTAGTGCAACAAATTTTTAGAGATGCCCAAATAACTTCAATTTTACTAAAATAATATTTTGTTGTTGTTAATTATATTAATACATATTCAAATATAAAGCAAAAATGTGCAATTCTTACTGAATGAAATGTAATTAACTGATATTAAGTATGTATAAAAAAAAAAAACTTAATAACATCGGTTAATACATATTAATAATTTAAATATACTAATTAAATTAAATTAAGGGCCAACGTCTGGGACTCCTGGAAGTATAAGTATATGTCAAATTATGAAGTTGGCATCATTTTAGAGTTGCTTACAAAATCGGAGTTTAAATAATTTCTTAACCGAGAGTTTGATTTCAATTTTGGTTATTGGAAAATGTATGTAAAACGAATCGTCAGAAAACTTTTTAAGTTACAAATTGGTTTAGAGTTATACGCTTTTTCGAGAATATGCAATATAATATAATAAAAATACATATATATGTATATGTAGTATCATTAAATGGTGGAGCCTAAAAATTTAATCACCCTTGTTCACATTACTAACAACTAAATGCAAAACATTACCTGAATATCCAATTTCAACCAGCAATCAACCCATCCAGTCGTCCATCATATTTTTGTTTATTCTATTTTTTTTTATCTTATCTTTATAGCTATAATAATAATTAAATAATTTTTTTTTTTTTTCAAAGAGTAAACATTTTGTTTACCTTTACTTTGTTTATTTTTATTATTTAATGATCAATTGTTGACAATATAATAACTAATCAGTACTTTTCAAACTTTGTACTTTCAGTACATTCCATTTGCACAATTTGCAATTTGATTTCAAGCTTGTTTTAAATTCGATTCTCGATTTAAACTAAAAAGTTCGCGAATTAATCTCGAATCTGAAATTCATTCAATCGTTATATTATGTACTAAGTACAATATTAAAAAATAGCTAATTTTGTTGGTATAAATAGAGGCGCTAAATAAATTGAAAAAACATTCTGAAAAAGTACGTTGAAAAGTAGATAAGTTTAAAGTAAAGTAAAATTGATTCTGGAAAAGTACGTTGAAAAGAAGATAAGTTTAAAGTAAAGTAAAATATATTCGGGAAAGTAATTAATTTAAAGAAAATAAGAATTGTATTTTTTTTAAATTCTAATTTTAGTTTATATTTAAATAAATAGTATAATTGACTTTTTTAATTTAACAAAAAGTGTTTTTTCTTTATTTTGGAAACTACACTTATATGGTGTCAGAAGAAAATTACTACCTGAAATAAAATTATAATACATAATATACTTTACTATAATATATAATACAACATAAAATCTACAACTTATAAAGTTACGAGTGCTAATTGTATGGAGAAGTTGTCCAAATTAACCATTAAGCAACTGAAAGTATTACTTCTGGAGAACATCTTACCTACAAAGTATAACTTAAAAATAAATTTGATAGAAAGATTATACGAATTTTACCTGATAAAAGGATTGAGCGAAGAGAGCTTCTCCAAACTGTTTGCATCTCCTATTGACGATAACAACGATAGTAGTGACAGTAATAGCGAAGACACCGTATTAGAAATGCCTAATGAAGACAACAATTCAATTCAACAAGTCAACACTTTCGTTTTTAGAGATGTGGAAGACTCTCTAGAAAATTTAATGGCGAGACAGGAAAAAATTTCGAATCATGGATTAAAGAGTTCGAACAAATAGCGGAGGTATGTGGCTGGAACAACATCCAGAAATATTTATATTGAAGAAAATTGCTGCAAGTTGCTGCAAAATTAGCAGATGAAGCAAATACTTGCATTGTTTTCTTCGATAAGTTGAAAATTTTTCTAAAAACCGAATTTGAAAGAAAAACCATCTAGCATTGGAATTCACAGGATGTTGGAAAAAAGAAGGCAACAGAAAGCTAGAAACTAGAATATCTGTACGAAATGGTATGATGGTATATCCCATCATGGTATGATGGTGAACTAAAAACTCTTAGATATAAAAAAAATAAAGCGTGGAATGCATATTTAAAAAAGAAGGATAATATTTCTTATTCAAATTTTCTAAATTTATTTACCGCATTCAAATCCTTACTAAGTCTTAAATATGAAGCTTACATTAGTAAAATTGCTTCGCAACTTCGTACAGATACTAAATCTTTTTGGAAGCTTGTAAATTCAAAACGCAAATCCGATCAATATCCAAATTATATGTCTTACAAAGATCAGAATTCTAACGACTCAATTGTTATATCTAATTATTTTAAAAATTTTTTCGCCGGTAGTTATTCTACTTCTTCTTTCGATATTGATGAATCTAATTTTAACCATTTGGAAGACTTTCCAAGTTTACCTCTTCAAAATATTAATTTTACACCAGCCGCAATACAGCTTTATCTAACTAAATTGGGTGATAACTCTGCTCCTGGACCAGATAACCTCCCAGAAATTATTTTAAAGCGTTGCGCCGATTCCCTATCTAATCCTATAGCACTTCTTTTTAATAAATCTTTTGCTTCTGGAGTGTTCCCTAAGTTATGGAAAGAATCGAGGAAATTAGCACTAACAGAGCGAGAAGCAGTCAAAACTCAAATTAAAGAATGGTTGGATGATGGCATCATTGAAGAAAGCGTATCAGATCTCGCTTCACCTTTTTCTTAGTTAAGAAACAAGATGGGACAAATAGGTTATATGTGGATTATCGGAAGTTAAACACAAAAATTATTAAAGATCGGTATCCACTTCCAATAATCGAAGATATCTTGGGCTTTATGATGCAACGATATTTACAACTTGGGTTTTTCCACGTCATACTTCATACTTCAAAACAGCCAAAAATTTCGTTACTCCAGATAGCCAATATCAATTCCGAAAAGTACCTTTTTGGCTTGTGTGATTCACCGTCAATTTTCCAAAGGTTTGTGAATACTGTGCTCAAAAAATTAATTAATCAAGGACACATAATAATCTACAAGGACGATTTAATCATTCCTACGTCAACTGAGGAGGAAAATATTGAAATCCTTAAGGAAGTGCTTCAGCTAGAGGAAAGGAAAATGTCTTAACGTTCAAATGGGAAAAACGCACTTACCTAGCAACTACTATAAATTTTTTGTGACATATAATGGAACAAGAGTCAATCAAACCATCAGACGAAAAAATAAGACCAGTCAAATTCTTCCCAAAACCAACAACAATTAAAAAACTGCAGAGTTTTCTAAGCCTAACCGGATATTTTCGATATTTGTTAAAAATTATTCATCGATAGCTAAACCATTATCAGACAGGTTAAAAAAAGATGCAAATTTTCTAGACAAACAGACTGAAGCTTTTGAGAGGTTGAAGCATATTTTGTGTAGCGATCCTGTATTAAAATTTTTTAATCCAAACCTGGAAACGGAACTTTATACGGATACTAGTTTTGATGGGTATGGAGGTATTCTGTTACAAAAAACTGATGAAAAGTTTGATCTAGTATTTTTAAGCTTTAAAACAACTTCAGCACAAAAGAACTACACTAGCTACGAACACGAGATATTAGCTATCGTCAAATGTCCAAAAAAATTAGACGGACTGTAAAGCATTCGAAGTTACCATGAGTAAGAAAGATTTATGTACAAGAATTGCAAGACGGGCCATCATGCTGCAGGACTTTGATTGTACTATTGTACATCGTTCGAGATCATCCATTAGGCACGCTGATACGTTAAGCAGACAACCGATTGTACTAGAAATTGAAGATGGTACACTAAAAAGGATCGAGCTGACTCAACAAAATGATCAGCTCTGCAAAACTATAGTTACCATTTTAAAAGAACGTGCTTATGATGACTTCAAACTTAGGCGCAACACTTTATATAAATTTGTAAATGGTACTTATTTATTGGTAGTGCCGAAATTTTTAGCAAAGGAACTTATTGAACAAACACATAACAAGGGTGACATTAACAAAAATCAAATAGCAACGATTCTAAGCCAATATTATTTTATATAACATTTAAACTCCCAAATTAAAACATTCACAGAAAATTGCATACTGTGTATTTTGGCGGCAAGGAAAGCTGGACAAAAAGAAGGATTTTTAAATCCAATAGAAAAAGGAGATTCCCCGTTGGATACCTATCATATAGATCATGTGGATCCACTAACGTCTACAGTAAAAAGTTACAAGTATCTTCTTATAGTGGTAGATGCATTTTCGAAATTCACATGGGTGTATTCCGTAAAGACAACATCGACAGAAACAGTGCAGAAATTAGAGTCACAATCCGTGACGTTTGGCAGCCCCAGAAGAATCATCTCTGATAAAGGTACTGCATTTACGGCAAAAAAATTCGAAGAATACTGCACGTCAAACAAAATCCAACACATCACAGTAACAACAGGTGTTCCTCGTGGCAATGGCCAAGCTGAAAGGTAAAACAAAGCAATTATTGTAATTCTTCGAAAATTATAAGTAGAGGAACCAGCAAAGTGGTATAAACACATATTGTCAGTACAAAAATATATAAATTCAAATACGAACAGAAGTATTAACAGATCATCATTTGAAGTAATGTTTGGTGTTCCTATGAAGAACAAATTTAATTCGAGCTAAATAAACAAATGGAAACATTATTTATTGAAACATATGATGCAGAGAGAAATGAAATATGCAACAAAGCACGAGAAAATATCCTAAAAATTCAAGAACAAAATCGGAGAAATTACAACAAAAAAAAAAGTAGTAAGAAAATATAAAATACAAAACTTAGTAGCAATACAACTAGCACAATTTGGAAACGGATTAAAAATGTACTCAAAATTCCTAGGCCCATATGAAGTTGTAAAAGTAAAGCGTCACGATCGATATGAAGTTGCTAAAGTTGGAGAACACGAAGGGCCTAATACTACTTCCACTGCTACCGACTTTATGAAGCAATGGGTCACTGGTGAATTAGATGCCGAAGGCAGCACTTTTTCATATTCGTCTGGGCCAGACAATGACCAGGATGGCCGAGTGTAGTATCATTAAATGGTCAAACCAAAAAATTTTAGCCACACTTCTTCACAATAGTAACAACTAAATGCAAAACATTACCTGAATATCCAATTTCAACCAGCAATCAACCCATCCAGTCGTCCATCATATTTTTGTTTATTCTATTTTTTTTTATCTTATCTTTATAGCTATAATTATAATTAAAATTTTGTAATTTGTAATTTCAATACATTCTATTAGTACAATTTGCAATTTGATTTCAAGCTTGTTTTAAATTCGATTCTCGATTTAAACTAGAAAGTTCACGAATTATCTCCAATCTGAAATTTAATCAATCGTTATATTATGTACTAAGTACAATATTAAAAAACAGCTTATTTTGTTAGTATAAATAGAGGCACTAAATAAATTGAAAAAACATTCTGAAAACGTTGAAAAGTAGATAAGTTTAAAGTAAAGTAAAATTGGTTATGGAAAAGTACGTTGAAAAGAAGATAAGTTTAAAGTTAAATAAAATATATTCAGGAAAGTAATTAATTTAAAGAAAAGAAGAATTGTATTTTTTTTTAATTTTAATTTTAGTTTATATTTAAATAAATAGTATAATTGACTTTTTTAATTTAACAAAAAGTGTTTTTTTTTATTTTGGAAATTATACTACATATATATATATAATATATATATATAAATTCTTAATTTAAAGGTATTTTATAGTTAGTTACAAAAACAACGTCTCAATTATTTCCAATCAGGATTTCAATAACATATATACCAAATTATAGGCATATACATGTAGAATGCCGTACACTAGTTTTTTTATATATAGTCTAAAAATGGGCAATAAAATTCACAAAGCTTAAATATTCCCACTAGTTTTTTTTTTTAATTCACTTTTTTATTTATCAAAAAAGCTTAATTCATAAGTATAAAATAATTTAAGTTAATTATTTTTGGAAATCAAATTGAGAATCCAAAAAAAATTAATTTAAGTTTTAGATTCACAAAACAAAATATTTAAGTTTGCTTTGCTTCTTTTTTTCTTTACAAAATTCAAAAATTAATCTTTCTTTATTCTTAACGTTACAAAATTCAAAATTTAATCTTTATTTATTCTTAATTTTTCAAAATTCAAAATTTAATCTTTATTTATTCTTAACTTTTCAAAATTCAAAAAGAAAAATAATTGATATTAACTTTATATAATTTTACTTCTTAGCGCGATTCGTTCGAATGAATATTATTTCTTATTTCTTCTGTAATTACATCTTAGTACTAACCGTTCTTTTGCTTCAGAAAAAAACGTGAAAGTCATGACCTATATTTTATTTTATTTTTTTTTCTATAAACTATTTTTATATAGGAGCCCCAACACAAATTTTGGTTTTATGGGCTCTGATATATACATTATACATATACAAATTATTTAATTATACATATATAATTTTTAACAATTAATTAGGTAACATAAATGTATATAATTTCTCCTTTTTTTGTTAAAGTTTTAAATTAAGGTTGTCTTCTCAACATACATGTATTTTTTTTTTTTTACATTGTTTAAACATTAAACTATTAATAATTTTTTTTTTCCATTTTTTAAATTTTTATAACAAAATATATTGATTTCCATTGTAATTATAATATTAAAATAAAATAAATTTTTCCCCTTTTTTCCAATTCTTAGGACATATCTATATTGATTTAAATAGCAAATTCTTAACTTATATACATAATTTATATATTTATATTTTAAGTTGTACCTTTGGTTTACTTATTTTATACATAGATACACTTAGTTTCTGGTCAAATTTATTATTATTATATTTTATTTTTTTAAATAAGCTGAAGTATTCCGATATTACCAAGAAAGTCGATAATATTTTTGTATGCTTTAATTTCATCTATCGCTAAATTAGAAAGTCCTTTGATGTTAAACATAATCCTGGCATTGCTGTAATTAGAACAATCCTCAAATATAGGGCGAACTGTTAATAATCTACCGCATTTACATATAGGATGTTCCTCTCGCTTTAACAGATGTTCGTGTGTTATATTTGTATGGCCATGTCTTAGCCTTGCGATTATTATAGAATGTTTTTATAAAGTTGTTTATAGAATGTCATTTTATAAAGTTGTTACCATTTTGATTTGTTTGAGGTTGCTTGAGTGAGTATGATTATGCCATTCCGTGACAAATTCATTGTAAAGCAGCGAATTCAGAGAACGCTTTAAATCGGAAAAATTAAACTTGTAATAATCTTAAACTTGTAATTATTGGTGCGTTAATTGCTCCTTTAGCAATTCTATCCGCTTTTTCATTGACCAATATGTTTATATGTGAGAGTACCCACAAAAAAGAAAAACTATTATTTGCATCATAAATATTTTCCTTAATACTAGAAACTTTTGAATTTGACGGAATCAATTTTGCTATTTGTTTCAGCACGCTAATGGAGTCACAACAAATAAGTATATTTTTATTTACAATATTTTGATTAGCGTAATCCCCTCCCTCCGATATTGCATGCAACTCAGCTGAAAATATACTGGTACCATCGGGCAAGTGAAACGATTTTTCAGTATCATTATGTACGAATCCGCAACCTGTTCCTTCGCTACTCAAAAAAAAACATCTGTAAAAATTTTTTCATAATTTTTAAATTTGTTATTTATTTTTTCTATAAACAATTTGCGTAAGATAACAGGATCTGTCTCCGACTTGTGAAATTTACTAAAGGTTAAATCTACATCCAAATGTTTTTGTACCCAAAAGGGTTTGTTAGAAAATCTCTGAGTATAAAAATTTCTATTTGTAACTAAATTTTCAATTGATTCCCTTATTCTTACAAAACCACGTTTATAGTTCACATTTCTTGCCTTAATTTTATTGAATCTTTGGTTTCATTGTTCCACCATGGTACCCTCCTCTTAATTTTGTCATAATTATTTGTAGGGATTGACCCTTTTGCAGCATTCAATATATTATTCCTTATCTCCTCCTCATACTTATCAATATTAATGTCATTAATTTCATATTTAGCTTTTTTTAATTGAACATATTTGCAATATTTTTCCCAATTAGCCCTTCTGATGGACCAACTCTTTCTTAAACAGCTCACGGGATAATGATTTGATGTAGTAATAATGACTGGAAAATGATCACTGCTGTATAAATCGTTTTCTACCCTCCATGTGGAATAATTTTGGATTACAGGACTGCATATTGACAAATCTATAGAACTAAAAGTTTTATGAGAAAATCTTAAAAACGTTGGCGAGCCATCATTAAGAATATTAAGTCCACAATCATCAAGAATTTGTTCAATTATTCTTCATCTTCCATCTGTTTTATGTGATCCCCATAAAATATTATGAGAATTGAAGTCACCCACTAGGAGAAAAGGATCATCAAATTGCCTTATAAGATCAAATATTTCATTATAATTAATATGCATATTATTCTCTAAGTATATATTACATAATATAAATTTAAACGGAAAGAGTAATTTAGTTGCTACGGCCTGAAGTGTTAATATGAAAATAATTAGAGCTATACGATTCATGTATATAAATAGCTACACCTCCATGAGAAACAGTATTTGACTGTACATTTCTATAATATACCTTAAAATTCTTCTTCACAGGTTTATGATTAAATTAAAATTTGGTTTCCTGTATAAAACAAGGAATTGGTTTAAATTTGTCCAATATCAAATTAAATTCTTCAAAATGAGAATAAAGCCTATCAGCGTTCCATTGAACTATATTATGCGAATTCGACATCTTGTAAAATATCAGAAACTACAGCTTCATCAAAGCTACTATTACCACTTTTTAGAATAGAAATAGAATCTAAATTTTTATTAGTTTTTCATTTTTTATTTTTATTACTTAATTTTCTAATTTTTCGTTTTTGTTTTTGAGAAAGTGTTTTATTAAAAATAGTATTACCATTTTCTAATTTTTTCGATTATAATTTTTCATTTTTATCAATTTGATTACTACCCACATCATCTATTTCAGTTTTTTTATTAGAACTTACCGAGGGTTTTGAATTATTTGTGTTTCTGCATTTGGTTGCTCTTCTCTTACCATAGGTATGACGTTTAATATATTATTTGTTTGTTGTTGTAATGTATTATTAGAGTTCTCTTGCTCTTTATTATTACATGAACATTTGCAGTTACATTTTTTAATATTGTTCTCTACTATATTTGAAAACGATTTTGTTGTCCCGTATCGCAAGTTGTATCTTCTTACGGCTTCTTTTATTTCAACATTTTCTTTGATTTTTATAGTTTGATTTCCCTTTCTTTCAAATATCTTTTACAGTTTACAGCCAAATGATTAAAATTTAAACCATTTAAACATCTCATTGGTGGAGGAATGTACGGTCTAACATTATATTTTTGATATCCTACAACGATTTCTTCTGGCAATTTGGAAGTTGAAAATTTTATACAGTATAAATCAGTTGCGACGACATTGTCTCCAATGTTTTCTTTTAACCTTTTAATTTCTACAATTTTTTAATTTTTCATTTCCAACAAAAATTCTTCATCAGACACATATTTCAACTCAGGACAAAATATAATTCCCTTGTCCTCATTTAATAATTGATGTTCCTCTACAATAACATTTATTTCATTATTTAACTTGCTAATTTCGATTATTTTTTTTGCCTGCTCAACGTTTCTTGTTTGGATTAATACAGAACCATTTCTTAGTTTAACGCATTTTAAAATATCCCCGGCGGCACTTTGCAAAACACGTTTAAGTAAAAAGGGCGACACTGTACTCATGTCTTTGTTTACAGCCAATCTCTTCATTACTAAGAATTTTTGATCTTCATTAATATTTTTTAATTTTCTTGTAGAATCAAATACAGCACTTAAATTATTGTTGGATATGGTTCCTCCACCAAAAAGTGGATGTTCGTTTTCAACCATATTTCGAAAATTTAGTTTTTGCCCTTTTTTTTTTTTTTTTTTTTTAATTGCTGATAAAATTAATAAATATGCTCAAAATTGTTGCTAGGGATTGAAATATTTAATAAAAATTTATTTATAATAAAAAGAGAAAAAAAAAAAAATTATATTATTTGCACTAGAAAAATGAATTATGCTTTTTATTTATGAATGTTTTATAGAATTTTTTGATTAAAATAATAAATATCTATTTTCTTTGTTTCTTACTTTCTCCGAAGCGATTTCGATCACGACTCACCTATATTTGATTAAAATTCGCCTTTCTTTAAATGATTGATATTATGATTGGTATAATTTGTTATACGATACTCGAACTCGTTTCGTCTGATTGATTTATAATTGTAACTTGCAACACTTGCAACAAATGTTATACTGGCAACATTTTGCATATAATTACGCATTGACAGCATCTGACATACTTTATCTTTTTTGACAGATGACATTATTTGATCGCTGCTGACAAGATAACATTGCAAACAATGCATTGTTTACAATATTATCTTGTAGAAATATTTTTTGTATGTATTTTGACATAATTATCCTTGAGCTACTAAGGATAGGAGCGAAATCAGTTAAGTATATTTTATAGAATAATTTCTTTTGTTGAATAATACCTCTTTTAGGTACTTCATGTTGGAAATAAAAGGTGGGCAAATACAAGCAGACGGCAAGTGAAGTGGTAAGCAATTTTTATGTATTCTTTCCTACATTCGGTCATCCTGCTGTTCGTCTGTCTCAGGCGAATCTTAAATATCACTATCTTCGTAGGTTTTACATAACTTCATGTAATCAGCAGCTGAAGATGTTAGATTAGGACCTTCATGTATCCCAATTTTTTGACATCATATTTATCATTATATCTCACCTTGACAGCCTCGTAGGGACTTAAATAAGATGCATGCAATTTCAATCCAGTCCCAAATTGAGTGCGTTGTATTGCAACCAAATCTCTTAACTTGCATTTATAATCTGGCTTCTTTTTCGGTTGTAAATTTTAATATTTTCTTGTTCGATTTTTTTAATATTTTCTAATGTATAGCATTTCGTTCCTCTAAAAATATTTCTATCATTTCTTTTTTTAATGTTTTGAAAACTTCTAATGGTGATCGTTGCGTACTTCTTGTTCTAGTTGAGTTTATTGTACATTGAAGACCTGGAACAAATTTGTACCATTTTGTTGGTTCATCCATTGCCATTTTTCGTAAAGCTTCCATTAATATTTTATTTATTCGTTCCACCTGACCATTTCCTCTTGGAATTCCAGTTGTTGTGGAATAATATTTTTTATTTTTCAATTATTCAATTCAATTTATCTCATTGCAATATTGTTGAAAATGGTTTGACATGAATGCAACGCCTTATCACTTATAATTCTGTAGGGATTTCCAAATACTTCGCTTTGCAATGATAATTAATAATTTTTGTAAAACTTCTTCCGTTGTAACATTCTTTACTGGATAAATCCATGTAAACTTTGTGAAGCCATCGACTACTACAAATAAGTATTTATAACTTTTCGCAGTTGAAGGGAGTGGCCCGATGTGGTCTATGTGATAAGTATGTAGTGGAATATCTACCCTTTCAATTGGCTTTTGTAGTCCTTCTGATGTTCCTGATTTTTTCTTGGCTAAAATGCATGCTATATAATTTGAGATCACATTTTCTATTTTTTTAGGTAACATCTCTGTATAATAATCTTGACGTATTATTACTTCGACCTCCTTCGCGTTGAAATGACTTTGCTCGTGAATATTTCTTATAATTTCTTTTTGCATTGCTTTTGGAACAACTACAACGTATGTTCCGTTAACAAAATTGTACAAAATGTTGTTTCTTAGTGAAAAATCTTTATATTCTGCGTTATCTAATAATTTTATGAATAGGTTGCATGTTCCATCATTCCGTTGCTTTCACTATTGCTAGAATAACGTCTTTCACCATCTGTTGTCTTGTAACTTAGGTAAAATACAGGATGAAAATTGTTGTCATGTTTTTGCAAAACCACGGCTCCATAACCTACTTGACTGGCATCCGTATCCAATTGAGTTTCTAAGTGTGGTAACAAACACTGTATATTTTCTATTCTCGTCTTCTAAATCCACATGGAAAAATCCATTCTTTAATTTTGAACGAATCCTCGCGTCATCTTTCTAGAATTTCTTCTACAAATCTTTCTAGAATTTCTTCTATGTTTGGGAGCGGATATCTCTCTTTAATAATCTTTTTGTTCAGTTTACGATAATCTATACATAGCATATATGTGCCGTCTTTTTTCAGAGCAAGAACTATCGGGCTAACATAATTCGATCGGCTGCGCTAGATGATGTTGTCATTCAACCATTCTTGTATTTGCTGATCCACGATTTCTTTTTCCCTCGGTGCTAGTCTTCTAGGCCTCTAAAAAACTGGTACATTATCTTCTAAATTAATTTTCATTTGCACACAGGATTTTATAGGTTTTCTTGGCTTATATTCTTTATTGATCTCAATTAATTCTTTTCCATTTTCGTGATTTTCAATCTTTTCTAAATTTTCCACTACATCACATTCCATTATTTTCACAACATTTATTTTTGCTATAAAATCTTCACGTTTTGTTGATTTCTTGTTAAACTACCCACGTCTTTTTCAATTACTAAAGTGGCTTGTTCAAGAATATTTTTGCCTAGCAGGATTTCATCTGCCATCCAGTTATCAGCAACAACATGACATTGCAACTCATAATTATCCGTATCTATCTGCACATTGAGGTTGATATAACCCGAAGTTTTCCTCATATGTTCAGTAAATGCTACTATTGGAAGAGGTGGTCCATCAAATCTTGGGACACCTATTTGCTGTTGAATTGATTTATTAATAATTGTAATATCGTTACCCATACTGACAAGCCCTTTAAACTTTAAACCCTTTATCTAATTCTAATATGCTAACTCTATTTATTTGAGTACCGGAGCTAAATGGTTGGTCCTTCTTTTCCAAGTATTGCGGTGCTATATGTCCAAATTCATTACACTTAAAGTGTCTTGTACTTTTTGATTTATTAGGACACTGACGAGTTGGATGAGAAAGAGCGCCACAGTTGAAATATATATTATTACTATTTGATCCCGTTCCATTTACACTTTCTAGTGAAAATTTGTTTGCATAGAAATTTTTATGTTTTGTCGTATTTCTTCTATCTGCTTTTTGTTCTTGTTTCATATGTTGTTAACTTGTAAACTTTTCTTTTAATTCGCTTACCGTTTCTGCTCCGTATAAATAATTTTTATATATTGGGTCATCTGGAATTCCTTTAATTATATAGCTTATTAAGTCTGCTGTACTAACCGTGCCTCATTTCGCTATATCTTTCATACGATACATGTACTCTAAAGATTCCGAGCTTTTCTGAGTAGATTTCTCCAATATTTTATGAATATTTTTATGAATTTTCTCTCCAAATTCTTCATTTAATAATTTCTTTAACTTGTTCCAGTCTGAAATGCCGGATTCTGCTTCCAGTAGTAGCTTTGCAGCTCCTCTTAATAATTTTCGACAATACAGGTGCTTTTGAATGTCTGTCCACAAACATAAAGTCACGATATCTTCAAAATTAATTTTAATTTTAGCATTTTAACATTTAAATTTTTTGTTAATTATCCATCAAATACTTCTAGCGAGTACTCTACATACTTTAATTGGAAGTTATTAATTACGATTTTTTCTCATTAGGCATTTTAGCATTTTATGTGTTTGCGCTTTATTGATAGCTCCTCTTAATAATTTAATTAATTTGGTTTTACGATGTTGGTACGATTTCGATTTTTTAATTTACGAATAAATTTTTAAAGATACGAATGTTTAGTTTAAGGCTCCCTCAAACTATCGCCCTAGGACGTCCATCTCGGATTATATAGCAATTATATAGCATGCATATTCGGAAAGTTTTTTGACACTTTGTTTATCTCATCTTATGTCATCCTGATTATATGGAAAAATATAGAACTAAACTAACTTATTCTTATATTCAAAACAAATTTTAAGAGGTCATATTTCGCAAACGGTAATGAATAGACTTTAGCTTTCACATCTACAAACCTGCAATTTGAATGACGAAATTTGAACTGACTGGATTTTAAAATGTTGGAATTTAAAATGACGGGATCAATAATATAATATTGCTATGCATCATGTACATATTCATATTACTATCTGTTTATTGTTTCGTTTGATTACGTTTTTACTTTTTTCTCCCATTATCATAGTATCATTCTATAATATAATATTCTAATATATAAGAAAAAAATTTTGTTTGTTTGTTTGTGCCCTTTTCACGTAAAAGCCACCAGTCCGATTTCAACCAAATTTAGCAAGAACATTTTTACGAGCCTGGAAGGAGTTATAGGCTATATCGCGTTTCGGTTCATTAACCCATTGCGGCCGAGAGCGTTTTAAAGCTTTGTCCTGCCTAAACGGTTTGACCGATTGAGTTGAAAATTTACACAAATGTTCTACTTAGATTTAGGGATGTAGTGAAGAAAATTGGTTACAATATGTTGCCCGGATTCGGCCCGGCGGGTTTCCAAGAAAATATTTATTTCCGATTTATGTCCAATTTTGTATGGTGCTTTTAAGGTCTGAAAAAAAGCCAGTGCCAAATTTTTATGAAGTTCTGATTACCTGTTTGGGCTCCAAAGCCGAACGTAGTTCATTAATTTTTTTTGTTGTCCTGCTAAAACGACCAATTGATTTGAAAATTCGAAAAATTGACTAACCTAACACTAACCCGTTGCGGCACCAGGGCTCAATAAAGTTTTTTAATTTACTTTGTTATCCGACTTAAACGTGTTGACCAATTGAGCTGAATATTTGCAATAGTGTAGCTCTTCACCCCAGAAACTCATTCAGTTGATTTGGTTACGATACGATCCATTAATCCGTTTCGGCACCAGGACCCAATGAATTTTTTTAATTTCTTTCTTGTCGCGCTTAAATGATTTGACTAATTTATTTGAAAATTTGCAAAAGTGTAGATCTTTGCCACAGAAGTTCACTCAGTTGATTTGGTTACGACACATTAACCCGTTTCGGCACCAGGACTCAATAATATTTTTTCATTTCTTTGTTGTCACGCTTAAACGGTTTGAGCAATTGAGTTGAAAATTTACAAAAGTGTAGCTTTTCACCACAGAAGCTCACTGATTTGACTTGGTTATCATCCATTAACCTATTTCGGCACCAGGGCTCAATGAAATTTTTAAAATTTTTTGGTTATGTTTTTTGTTGTCGTGCTTAAACGGTTTGGCCAATTGATAATTGGCACAAGTATTGCACTTTACGACCGCAGCTTATTCAATTAATTCTTACGTGATACATTCACCCATTTCGGCACGATAGACTGCCACAAAAAATGTTTGTCCTTAATTTTTATCTAATTTGGCAAGATGAATTTACGGTTCCAATAACGCCTGTGACAAATTTTTGTTTACATTCGTTAACCCATTTGCGGACGAGTACCTATTAAAACTATTCAGCCCAATTTTTTGTAGTGTTATTATATTATTAAAAAATATTTCCAACACTCTTCACTTTTGTCTACAATTTTTCATATTCCATAAAAAGCTTTCAATGCAAATTTCTAATATATAATACTAATTAAAATAACCTTACTAAGTATCTTCAAAATACTTTGTTTAAGTTTCAACAATATAACATTTTCGGCTGTTATTAAAGAACAGAAATAATCTTCTCCATACGACAATCATCATGTCATCATTCAGGAATGCATTACTAACAAGTGGTCTGCCTACAGAAGATGCATGTGTATAATATATTTCGTAAAAAATGTAATTGAAATATGTACATACTATATGTATAATGTGCGTATGTTTAAAAATACTATAAAGACAATCAATTAAATTAGAAAACTTATTCACATTTTTGTACAGTATTTAATCAAAAATTAGTACATACATATTTTAAGAACAGAAAACCTCACATTCTTATCCATATACAGTTCTTACACATATTTTTAGCCTTATTCAATGTCAATTTGAAAACATAATTGTGTATTAGAAAAAGTTAAAGTGAAAAAATTCCGGTTGATTTATTAAGGTAAAAAACAATACTGTATTTTTTATATTAATAATATCTTAAACAGAACCTGAAATGTATGCATTTAAAAAGAAGTTTTTTCAAAATATGAAGAGCTGTAGGTGCTGTAATGGTGAGGCTATATAAAAAAGTTGTTCTACAACATTACTTTTTTAAGAGACTTATGTATGGTTACTATTTCCTTGCTCTTTTTTAAACAGTTTTGTAAACAGACAGACGGACAGAGTGAAAGTATGTAATAACAAATTTTTCTAAATGTGCATAAAAGGAAAATTCATAAAAATATGAAGTGCCTTTACTTACGAAAAAAAATGTATTACATTATGATCTTTAGATTACTGATTGCTTTAAAGATTTTTTGTAAACGAATTGTCTCTAATTCTTCGCTCTGTTTATTCAATTTGCTAAACAAAATTTAATGAAATGTAATTAAGGACCAGTTTCACCGCTTTCCGATAAACTTCTAGATAGCTATCTTCTAGATAAACTATCTGGTAGATAAAAGTTCTAGATAATATTGTTCCTGTTTCACAGTCCAATTTAATAATAAATTAGTTGACTGATAACTTTATCTCCTGGAAAACGTAATCGTTATAAAATTGTATATTTTTAGGATGAATTTGTACTGAATTATTAAAACATTTTTTTATTTTCAAAATTGCAAACTTCAATTTTTAGAAAATATACAAAATGAAAATATAAAACTTCAAAATATATATACACAAACATTTAATTTTGCATTATTTCATAATAGATAAGTTAAAAAAAAGAGATAGGGCAGTAAATTTCAGTCGTGTTAATAAGTAATTTTTATTTTCATAACCTTTATCTCCTAAAATAACACATTTTCCAAATTCTCAATTAATTAGCCTCTGTTTTACGAAGGAAGTATTGAAAATTGTTTGGTCATTACATGACAGCAAAAACCTAACAGCAATGTTGGAAAATTTTAACTTCACGTCTACTACAGCTTGAACATTAAAAGCAAAATTGTGCTTTCTGCCCCTGTAGTATTCTGCGGTTTCTGCTCATGCGAAGACCCTTATTAATTTAAGTGGATGTACATTTATTCTAAGTCCTACCTAATAATTTGATAAAACGTGCGTACAATCTATGGCACCTATAACTCTAGGAAATTTGGCGATGTGGTAAAATTCTTTTATAACATTTTGTAGATTTGGCGAAAATTTTATAAAGCATGGTCTTAATTTAGCTGTTGCTTTAGATACTTGGCCTACTATTCTTGAAACAGATGCTTTGCTGGCACCATTGAAATCACCTGCCACAAAAGCTCCGTTACAAAATAATAAGTTTACAAAAAATGGTTTTTGGTGTTTTTTTTTGTTTTTAATATTTAAAAATATAAGTGTTTTTTTTAATGTTAAATTAATGTATTATATAATTATTTAACTATCTTATTATAAGTATTACTAATCAAATAATATTATATTATAATTTCATCATTGTAAAAATTTTAAAAAAATCAATGTAATTTCAAATATATTTATATAAAACTTACCTTAACTTAATCTACTTAACCTAATCTACACTAACTTAACCGAAATTATTCCTATTAGTCTGTATGGACATATATTATTGTAATTATGTTGAATCCAACCACCAATAGTTTCTTTTAATTAGTGTGTCCTTGTAAGGAATACTCATATCGTATTTTAAGTAGTCTCCGTTAATGTTGCCTGGGTTATATTCGATAGTTTTGCATGTTGCCCGTCTACTATAGTAATATAGTATTGGGACATGATTTTGGTTTTGAATAAAACCGTTTTTATCCAAAAAGATGAAATGCTCAGGGGCAATAAATCCCGTGAGCAGAGTCTTTTTAATGTACTCCTCATTGTGGTAGAATATATGAGATATGAGACCATTTTCTGGAGTGTTTTATGCTCTCTCATAATGGTTTCGAATCAATTTTAGAAGAAAATTGTCGATTCTTATGATTTTTGCTTCCTTGTACAAATATTTATTTGAGTAATTTAATTTTAACATTATTGTTTGTAGTCGGATTCGGGCTTTCGAAATTTGTTGATACAAACTCTTATACACTTTCTTTCGAATTTGCGTATTTTTTCCATTAAACTTGCGCTGATATTGTACCATATGGGTACACCATATGTAAGTGTTGGCCTTATTAATGTTTGATAACATATTATTTTGACTCTATCACTTAAGTTTTTTAGCTATCATGAAGGACTTGTTACCTTTGGAAATTGTATATTTTATATGCTCAGAGTAGTTCAAATTACGTAGTTCGTATTACCTTTTAATCGATCTAATAAATGTAGCAGGTCTGTTATGTAAATTGAAAATAGATTGGGCGCGTTAACAATGCCTTGTTGTAGACCGTTTTCGATTGAAAAAGTGTTATTTGTTGTATTTTGTTGATAATGTATCGAAAATTTGTTAACATTTAACATGCTTTGGATAAGTGCAATAAGATGTGATGGAAATTTATATTTTATTAGCTTGTATATTAAGCCATCCAACCATACGGAATTAAATGCCTTTTCCAAATCGATCAAACGGGCACCGACATCATAATTTTTGTTTATACACCAACAGATATCTGAAGTTAGTTTTGTTATGGTGTGGATAGTTCCATGTCTATATCTGAAACCAAACTGATTTTGGGTTAAAATATTTTTTGAATTAACGAAGCTTGTGATTTTATCGTTTAAGAGCGTTTCAAATATTTTACTAATGTTAGGCATTAAGCTTACTGGCCTATAATTACTAGGATTAGTAGGGTCTTTGCCTGGTTTCTTTAGCAATATAGTTTTCGACATTTTCCAAATTTTCGGGAAATACGAATTGTTTATTGCGTTATTAAACAATATAACATATTTAGAAAATATTAAACATATTTAGAAAATTTAAACTGATTTAAAATTATTAACTTCGTTAAGTATATTGGTGTGTAGTCTATTATTTATCGGTATTTGGATTTTGTGAGATTTTTCTAAGTAAGAGCCTAAGACGTTGTAAATTTGTGTTTGATCTGTTAATAAGTATTTATTTGTGCTGGTTGTATTTAAGTTTGTAATATCGATATTGTTTTGAGAAAGTAATGAAATATCATTTTGATCTATGTGCAGGCTCTTAATTTGGTTGTATTTTTTTCTGCGAAATATTTTATTTAATTCTGGAAACATATTTGCACTGTTTTTTGGTGATTTTTTTAAGACGACGTTGCCAGTAATTGTTTATTTCTATTTGAATTTGTTGCTTGATAAGGGCTTTTTAAATAATCAGAAGACTTTTGAGTAATTGTACATTATGTATGGATATTTGGAGTCTTTGTTTATTAATTTTATTGTAAATCTTTCATTAGACTATTTTTTTTATTTAAAAGCATTTTTAACTTTGTAGAGTAAAATTTATTCAAGTTATTGGCATTTTTACATTTTGGTATAACTTCGTTCATTGTTTTAAAAATTATTTCGTTTAATTGTGACAAGTGGTAATCGATATTATGGCAAGTAATATTATTGTTATCCACAATTTTATTGTCATTAGCGGTATAGTTGCTAATATAATTGTAGTCTAATTTTTTTTTGAATAAACTCCATTTGGCTTTTGCGAAAAGGAAGGCATTGTTACATGATAACTCTTCAAGTAAAAATTTCGTTATAATTAATTAATAACAATTAGTTAATTAATATTAACTAATTAAAGTGCATATGGCATTGTGATCACTATCATATGGAATCGTGGTGAGTTTATTCTTGTGTTGCAGAAAAATTATGTTAATTTTAACATCTGTAATTACGAAATCTATATAAGAGTTTGCACGAGGTAGTGCATCAGTCAATATAAGATTACTCTTATAAATTATTTTATTATTTTGCAGCCATTTGTATAGTTGTATACCTCTAGCATTGTTTGAAGTATTAAGCCATGATGTATGTTTGGCATTGAAATCGCCCATTAGTATATAAAAATTATTAAGATTGTTTAGATTTAATGTTACAAATATTTTTTCGAGTTCTGTTAAAAAATTGTGGGAATTTCTATTTGATGCATAAATAGAAATTATAAATAATTTTTTTGTTTGCTGTAATTGTAATGAAATGATGCACGGTTCGATACATAAGAATTCATCGAAAATGCTATTTTTTACAATTTCATAGCGAAAACCTTTCTTTATGCCTATGGCAACACCTCCACCATCGACATCTGTACTTCTATCTCTTCTTATCAAATTAAAGTTATCAATCGCCATATGATCATTTGGTTTGAGTTTTGTTTCACTCATGCAAATTATGTCAGGCCTATTATTTTCGATAAAGTGTATAAGAGCTAATTTTTTATTGTAGGAGACAAGAGAATTTACATTAATAGAAATTATTTTGTAGATGTTTGTAAAATTAATCATATTGGTGCTTAGATTGTACATTCATATAATCAAATAATATGCTTACTCTTTTTGTATTGTTACTGATTTTTTCCTCGACATTATTAATTTTTTTTTTGCAATTCTGTAATACATTTACGTATTTCTAATAAAATGTTAGTATTCTCATTATTAATATTATTGTTGTAACTTAAACTATTGCTATTAGTTAGTACTTCAATTATTATAATTATTACTAATACTATTTCTACTACTTACAATATTTGCAAATGAGACATTTGGCTGTGTGAAGTTCCTGACCATGAGGTGTTTATTTTCAATTTACCGTTTTTTTATTTCATTTACTTCATCACATTGTTTCAATCTGGTTTGGTATTCTATACAACCTTTATATGATGCTGGGTGTTCATCTTTATCACAAAGTGTGCAGTGAAGTTTTTCTTTTGGGTCATCCAGCTTTACTGTACATTGTCCAGTTATGTGGTTATTTCCGCATTTAACGCATCTGAAGCCCATTTTTCAGTTGACTGAAGAGTGCCCAAAACGTTGGTTGCGTGTACATTGTAATATTTTGGGTTTGTGAATTTATTCCCATCGGACTATTTGATGATCTAGTGATTTGATTTTGAGTATTTCATTAATAGGTGATTTTGCTGATGCCTGTACTATGAAATGAGGTAGAAGCCTATTTTTGTATGCGGAAAATTTAGTGGTGAGATTTGTAACTTTTTCGAACTGTATTGTATCGTTTTCTTTTGTTTTTAGGATATTGAGCACTTCATCGCAGGAATATACCCCACTCAAACCTTTCAATACTAGTGTTACTTTTTTTTCTTCTTTTGCTGTGAAGGTGTAATAATTTATGTATGATTTTTCCAATAAATCACGTGCTTTTTTATAATCGTCAATATTGAATGTATATAATACATTTTTTCTTTCGCTGGAATGCTTAATAAGGAAATCTTTAATTTTAAGTGTGTTTTGTAGCAAACTCTTCATCATCTTGACGTCTGTGTCGCCAAAAAAAATGGGTGGCATCTTTTTATTGGTTGATTGACGGGGCTCGCTTGGTTTTTCTTGTGAACCAGACTTGTTTGACTTTTCGGCATGTTTTTTTTGTTTTCTTTTATTATTTTTTTTTTCTTTTGTTTTCTGGACCAGCTCACGGATACCTATTTTCAAGGCTTCATTAACAGCCTTTTTTCCGGGCTCATTGTTCGCTTCCATAAGGATGGCATAATAGTTATTTGACACACGTGGTTGTTCCAAAACGTGAATATTCTCGACGTTACTGACTTTGATGTGGCTTTCCTCGACATAATTGTTGTCAGCGTTATATTGCTCTATTATTTTTTGCAATCTGCGATTATCTTCAGTTAATTTGGCCAGCTGCTTTTTTAGCTCTTCAACCTCGTTGAGATCTACAGTTTTTACTTTAGGCATGACGTCTTCGTGTACAAGTGCCTGCCTCATCCTGCATGACCGCTGTCCTTTTGATAAAAGGATGCTGCCAGATGCGGTGCTGCAAATCAGTGCTATGTGATAACTGTTACTTATTTAACCAGTAAAATTTAATTTCTTCTTCAAAAGTTCTATGTGAACTCCTCTTGAACTCGCGCCGAACGTGAGTTAATGAAAAATAAATTTTAAATTTTTATTATTAATTGTTTTTTAATTTTCCAAAAAAATATTTTTTTTTTTTTAATAATTTTCCAATTTTTTTGTTTAACCGTACCGATTAAAAAATCATGGCAAACTCCGTTACTAATAAGTATAAACATATTAATTTTTGCTGTTTTTGAAGAAATTAAGTGAATTTGTTGGCATTTTTATTTCATTTTGTATTAAAGACAATATATAACTAACTGCCGGTTTAATCAACATCATGAAGTAGTTCATAATAATCTGGTCGTATTCTAATTCATTATCCGTGATCTACGTGAATGTGATATATTATTAAAATATTCACCAAATTCATCTTCTATTTACTCAAATAAATCCATTTTGTTTTAATTATAAAAATTTAAAAAAAAATTTTTCTTTTAATTTCAAAAATAAAAATTTTATCTGCTAGATAAGGTTTTATTTACAGCATAATGTGCCTGATAAATTATCAGAAACTTTATCTATTAGATAGGGATGTTTGTGAAACAGGAATATATTGTTTATCTATAAGCTTAGTTCTGACTAGCCAGTTTATCTATAAGCGGTGAAACTGGTCCTTTATGTAATAAAAATTAAAATATTAACTACCAGCATCTGTAAATGCATAATAATACGTGAACTATATTAATTAAATTATATTAACGCAAAAACAAAAGTTAATAATTTTTATTTCATAAACCCAACAAAACACTCCGGACAACGCCGGGTACTCTGCTAGTTGTTTTATATGTTTGTAAAAGATATGAAACCAAGCTTAATATTTCCATATAATATTATCAAACCAAATCTAGGAGGTTAAACTGATAAAAAATTCCTGTGAAACAAAAACAAATGTTATATGTATTTAATTCAACAATGTTTATTTCATTTATTTATTTCGTTGGTATTTTGAAACTTCAAACTTTTTAAAACTTTAACAATTTTACAAAAATTATAAACAGTATACGAAAATTAAAAAAAAAAAAAGATTTATTTTTTAATTAGATTTAAAGCTGATTTTTATCTCTTGCTAGTTGACAATGGCATAACAATTGTTGTTAGTTTTAAATCGTATAAAATGGAGATCTCTTAATATTGACATTACTTTTAATTAAATATCAAATCTGCGTCTGGTGCACCCTTTTGATGCTTGAATTTCGTTTGCCGACTTTTATGAAAACGATTCTGAAGTTGATTTTTTTGTTGAAGTAGTGATTCTTGATAATCTTCTTCTTCAATACGTTCAGTTATATTAAGGGTTAATCGTTTAACTTTTTCATTTTCTTCACGTATTTTTTGTTCTTGTAATTTTAAATTAATAGCTAATTCGCTATCTATCGGAGCATGAAATGTTTTAAACTGTTGTTTCCCACCCTTTGAACCTCGTATCATTAAAACAAACGAAACACTGTTTTTTGTTTTTTCTTTAATCGAGTTAGAATTTACATTTGACGAATTACTAAATTTATTACCAGATTGTAATTGATCGTAAGATTTTTTATTATTTTTTGCCATCATTGGGACAGGAATATCTTTTGTGGTTGGTTTTACAGATTCACGTAATCGTTCTTGATAGCTTTCAGCGGTCACTTTTTCAAACATTTCTTCAAATTCTAAATCTTCTACAGTTGGTTGTTGTCCCAAGTTATTGTGCAAATCTTCTAATGAATCATTGATCGGAGATAGCTAAAATTTGAGTTAAAAAATTAAATTATAGTACGGTAAATAATAGATGTTTTATATATAAATATTAAAAATTTCAAAAAAATTGCTTAAAACTTTCAAATTTAAAAAGAATAATATTGGCAGAGTCTTAAAAATAGACTTAATTGTATTGATAAGAGAAATTTGATATTTTTTTGTTGTGTAATTCGGTGACCCTAAGATTTAGTGCCATTTTTGGTCCTATGCTTTCTTTTTTGTTAAATCATCTACTACGATAAAACTTCATAAGAAATATTCGCGGCAGTCTTAGCAGGTTTTGTAAACTAAATTTTAATTTCTTTGATTTTACTAGATAACTTACTGCAACTCCTGCAAAAACTTTAAAAAAATTATAACACACTGTATAGACAGTGTCATGAACAACGCTGAGCTGTGGTACGGAGTTAATTTACGCTGTGTAGAGAAGTCCGGGATACCACGACTTGAGAGGGTTCACGTCTGGCAGTGGAACGACTTCGACGAACCAGCGGAGGTGGTAAATACAATCGATATTCTGAATAAATTGTTGGAATTACATGGCAACCAATGGAAGTTTCTGAAGAGATAGGTGAGGAAATCGGAAATCGAGAGAGAAGTGAGGAAATATACTATTTACGTGTACTATTACGTACTGTTACGTGTGTATACTGTTACGTGTGTACTAGACCTCTGCGCGTTTTCCTGATTAAAAGGAAGGAGGTAGAACCTCTCCCAGAGGAAGTAGGTATTGAAATGACAGAACAACTATCAAAATTGGCTATAGAAGCCGAGCTGACCACCATGGATCCGCACGTCAGCTCTAAAGAAGTGGCCAACGCAATAGAGCTTCAGAACACCCACTCGAAGAACTCTTTCACGGAAGCATCACAGCAAGGATCCTCGTTATCCGAGATGGATCCGGCAACCCTGGAGAGTCTGCAGGAGATTACTCCGACAAATACAGGCACTCCAAGGGCCGGAAAAATGAAGGAAAGGAGGGGTGAAATAAAAACACCACCTAACGATGGCGAGTAGCTATTACATTCTTGACGCTTGTGATGAAAATAATACAACCAAATAGGCATAGATGTATCACCGCCACAGAGGCAATGGCGGAGAGAATGCTTAAGGAAGTTATGACTTTGGCACTCATTCAGGAGCCCGAAGAATGAGCAACCCACAGGTCATTAGAATGACCAACTCACTTCTATAGTTGCGACAATGGTAAGCCTAGAACTTGCATTATAATTAGGAAAGTACTAAAAGATATTTCCATTTCACAGCTCAATAGCAAGACTAGGCTACACGCGGAAAATATGGAGGGAGTCCAAAGTGATCTTCCTCCCAAAACCGAATAAAATGAGGTACAGGAAAGCCAATGCTTACAGACCGATAAGTCTGACTTCATTTCTCCTAAAAGAACTGGAAAGGATAATACAACTGGAGATAAGAAACCAGTTAAACCCAAGGTTATATCAACACGCATATATTATGGGGAAATCGGTGCATACCGCTTTACATGAGGTTATCCACACAATAGAAGAAGGTTTCAATAAAGATAAAGTAACTCTCAAAGACAAAGATAAAGCATCCTATCGACATAAAGGGTGCGTTTAATAATGTTGAAATAGAAAAGGTAATAGAAAGTATACAAAGTAGAAATATTAAAGGCATTTTGCTCAGGTGAACTAAATCCATACTGAGCAATAGAACAGCAATTTCTAACTTTGGAACTGCCTCAAAGAGGAAAATAATCTTAAGAAGCACACCGCAAGGAGGTATCCTCTCTCCGCTCCTATGGCTTTTAGTAGTTGATGAGCTCTTAGTAAAGCTATCGACCAACAACCATAGAGTGTTATGCAACGCAGATGACGTGTTACTATTGGTTACGCAAAAAGAGTCGGCCAACACAATAGATACAATACAAAGGGCAATTGACATAACCATAGATTAGGCCGAGTCAAATGGCCTTAAAATGAATCCAAGCAAAACCGAAATATGGGGCTGTAGAAGTGCAGTAGGTAAGACATGGGGCCTTTCGCCAAGAATCATGTATTCGATTTATACGTATGTTATACGACCTATGATAACGCACGGTTCACTTGTTTGGTGGACGGGCACTAAAAAGAACAGGTACCGAAATATCCTAACGCAAATACAACGACAGGGATGCCTCGGTATAACAGGTTCAACTAGAACAACCTCCAAAACGTGCATTGAAGCAATCCTGGACCTAGAACCGATAGAAATTCATATCCAACGAAGATCTTTGGATACAACCATGAGACTCCTTATGACAGGAAACTAGTTCGGTCAGGTCATAAGGAAATTCTACGAATGGTAGAGAATGCTGACGTAAACATACATAAGGGTAAGCTCGGAAGTTGCTGATATGATTGCGGGCAATAATTGTGGTATAGGAATCGTATGTGACGATTGAACTTGCGAATAGCGAACACAGTGGCATCACACGGACTGTACGCCAATGCGAAACATTCGCATTAGAACGAGCAGCCAAAGAACTTCTTCGGAAAGGTATCCGTGGAAAGACCATAAACATGCACACCGATTGCAAACCAATCGTTCTTACAATGGAGGGTGGATTGCATAAATCGAGGAAAATAATTGAGTGCTGGAAAGCCCTAAACGCGCTGAAGGAAACAAACGCAGTCAAACTGCAATGGATACTAGCGCACTTAGGCTACCCAGGCAACGAAATTGCAGACGCGACATCAAAATCTGTACTAAACAGGCAATTGGTGGATATAAAAGATGTAGGTATACCGTACTCTGCGATAAAGTTAGCAACAAGCAACTGGAAAAAAGCCAGTGCCAGAGAAAGTTGGTGGCAATCCCCAGGATCAATACATACGAAAGAATTCCGGGGAGAACATAATAGCAAAAGACTCAAAAAATTCTAAAACTAAATAGAACCGATCTAAGAATATTCATGGGAACTAGAACAGGACACCTGTTGCTAAGGGCACACGCAGAAAGAATAGGTATAATGAAGTTGAATCTATGCAAGGATGCGGGCAAGAGGCAGGAACAGTAGCTCATGTACTGTGCCAATTTCCAAACTTGAGGACCTAAAGGCGAAGAATTTTGCGAGGAGACCAATGGGGAAATTTCTCCGAGGTGAGAATGCTCAATCAAGGAGACATCGTGAGATTTATAAATGAAATAAAGTAGCTCGACGAGACGCTGTAGTAAGCGAGCAGGGGAGCACAAGAGGTCGCAGGGTCTAGGTGTAAGGGCAGTAATAGCCCCCTCTGTGAAACAACAACAACATTATTTTTTTATTTTTTCCATTAATAAATTAACCATAAAAATGCTTTGTTTACAGAAAAATATATAATTACACAGAGACGCTGTAGTAAGCGAGCAGGGGAGCACAAGAGGTCGCAGGGTCTAGGTGTAAGGGCAGTTAATAGCCCCCTCTGTGAAACAACAATATTATTTTTTTATTTTTTCCATTAATAAATTAACCATAAAAATGCTTTGTTTACAGAAAAATATATAATTACACAGGCCAGAAAATTACACAGCCTTTCCTGTTCAGGCGTGGCTGTAAATGTCGTAAGGGGGAATAACTCTTTAAAACTTAATAAACTTTATCTATTAGATAGGGATTACGACGTTTGTGGTATTCGAACTCACACTCCCTCGGTGTTTACAGAGTATTTTATACACTCTTACCCACTAGGCCACCGAGGCCCCTAAAAATATATTACATAATTACATTTTAACGTTAGTAGGTATAGGGGCACTTTGGCATGGGAAAAAATAAGCCCATATCGCACGACCTAGTTTTTAATAAACCATATCGCACGCCCACGCAAATTAACCTATATTTGAATGACCTTGAGTTTTAGAGAAAAACGGAAGTGTTGTGACCTGGATTCTGTTAGTTGGGGTAAAACAAGTCTTTTAGAGCTCTTTGATTGTATATTATAATAGGTCAACATGAAAATAGTTAGCAAAACTATTATATGTAAATATTAAAGCACGTGTTATTTAATGTTGGTGAACTAGTTTTAAAGTGTATCTTTAAGGAATGCGTGTTTTTTTTTTAGTATGTAGTATTTTAAAAAGGTAAAAAAAGAAAGAGGCAAGAAAAGTTGAATGCAAATAGATTGGTATAGTATAGTATAGTAAGAACGTAGAATATATATCTACATATATATGTTGCATATAAAAAGGTTAAAAAGAAATTCAAAGTAGAAATTAGCGTCCACATGTACCTTTTTCTTTTTTTCGTTTGATTAAATCTGGTTTTGTTTACAATATTTGTATATTATTTAAAAGATAGAAAAAAAAGGTAAAAGAATAAATTGAATTATCAAGATAAATTTATTAAGAATATATTGCATTCTTAAATTTCTGAATACCTGGTATAGGATGGCTTGTATGTTATGAAATTGGAAGGTCAAAACAAAAAGGAAAATCAAAAAGGAAAATTACAAAGAAACTATGTAATCAGAAGATTTAAATTGAAATTTGTAATTATGTCATACAGATGGTAGACAAATTACGTTTTCGTTATGTATTAAGTTGAGTATGCTTATTTTTTCTAATTTTCATTTTAAAAATAAATTTCTCGTTTTACTTTTTTTCGTTCTAATTAGGTCATACGAAATATAATAGTACATTGCATACTTATATTGAATCATCTATTCTATTTTTTTTTTTGTGTTGGTTAACTAGTTTTACTATAGGAAGAAATACAAAATAACAATTAGCATCTTCGTTTTTTTTTTTAGCAGAATATCTGTTTAGATTACTATGTAGTATTTTAAAAAGGTAGAAAAAGAAAGAGGCAAGAAAAGGTGAATGCAAATAGATTGGTATAGTATAGTAAGAACGTAGAATATATATCTACATATATATGTTGCATATGAAAAGGTTAAAAAGAAATTCAAACTTTATTAACTTTAATGTACAAAATATAAAGTGCATTTTATTTTTAGAGTATTACAAAAATCTCTTTTTAAATATGTTTTTACGATGACTACTACTTAAAATTGTAGATATGATGGGTTCAATGATCTTTATTCGATTTTGAAATCTCATTCTATCAATTGTATATTGTTGCCAATGATTTTTCCGAGAAGAATTGTAAGCTCCATACATACATAACTTTAATTTGTAAAGTTGAATTAAATCGTACTTTTTTAGTTGGATTATTTAATTCCATATGATCTATATATTTATGTTACAAATAAAAATTATTTTTTTGTTTTTTTTTTGTTTTTTATTTTAACACGTTTTCTTTAAGTAAGTACATATAGATATTAAAACTATTTTTAATTGCACATCTTAAACTTGAACTTACATTATGTGTTGGAATAGGACACATAGATTTAAAATGTTCAATTTTTAACAATGATGGCATTGTATTGGTTAAATCATTTATTTTAGTACTATCTATGTATTTTTCAAGAAAATTTTTTTTCTGCTTTCCTTTAACGTAAATTATATCAGCTAATTGTAAATAGTACTTAAGTATATCCCTCAAACATAAGTATTCTACTGTACCACTATTCCATTTTAATTCATTTATTTTATTTTCAGAATATTGAATATTGTATTTTGTTTCATGATTAAGTTCTTCTTCGGGGTAAGGCGCTTTAAAATGATATACAATTGGAATCAAACTCCCCTTTTTAAGAATAGCCAATTCCTTTATAAAATATTGCTTTTCATTTCCTTGTACAAATTGTAGGTCAACAATGAAAATTTGTTGGTTATCCATTATGAATGTTGATGAATGAATAACCTTTTGAGTGAATGAAGCGGGACTTTATATTCTCTTTCTGAGTGTACATTTTGGTATAAATATAGGTTTGCTATCATGAATAATTAATTATTTAATTATGTTTTTTCACCCATTTACAATGATGGTGGCTGGGCCAACTTGTTGTGGAAAAACTACTTTTATTCATAACCTAATAAAATTAAAAAATAAAATCATACATCCGCAAATCAATAAAATTATTTGGTGTAACCCAGATAAAAATGCAGTACCGAATGATATAACAGATCTTGAGTATAGCAACAGTATTCCTGATTTTAGTGATAATTGAAACTCTGTATTAATTGTGATAGATGATATGATGTATCATAAGATGAAATTCTTATGATAGACATGTCTGCGAACTATTTACTAGAGGATCGCATCATAGAAATTTATCGGTAATATTTGCAACCCAAAATATATTTCATCAAGGTAAATTTCCCAGAGATATTTCACTGAATTGCAAATACATAATTCTTTTTAAGAATCCTAGAGATAAATCACAGATATTACCATTAGCCCGTCAAATATATCCGAATCAGGTCAAGGAATTTGAGAAAGTATATAATGAAGTAACATCTAAGCCATATGGTTATATATTAATAGGTCTTACTCAAGAAGTTAATGATTTATTTAGATTGAGAAGTAACATTTTTGAGCAAGATTTGTGTTATTGTACAACAAATCAGTTGGAACAATATGCAAAAGAATATGAAACGATTGAAAATCAACCGACATATATTGCACCTGTTAAAAAATTCTAAACCGAAATTCCAAAGAGTTATTATAAAACATTGTGAACCAGATGTAATTAAAACAATTTGTGAAATATCGTTAAATATTTTAAATGGTAACTGTAAGTTGAATAAAAAAACAAAAAATCAATTAAAAAGATATAAAAGGGAGTTAAGATCACTCATTTGTTATAAAAAATCAATAAATAATAAACGAAAAATTACTGTTCAAAAAGGAGGATTTTTACCTACTCTTCTTGGTGCAGTTCTTTCAGGGTTGATTGAAAATCTTATAAAATGAATAATTAAAATTTAACATTTAATAAAATGATAATTTTCAAACCGGAAATATATGAAAAACTTAAACAAAATTCTAATCTTGAAATTAACCAGTTGGATAAAAATATGAAAAATATTATGTTAAATAAGCATTTGACTGATATCCAGAAATGGTATTTTTTACGGCAAAACTTGTTTAAAAAACAAAATCAGAGCAGAACTCCTCCACAAAACAGAGAAAAAGGAAAAACGATACTAATGGAATCAAAAAGTACTCAAACATGTGTAAAACCATTACTTAAAGATGCAAAGGTACAATCAGATTCTGTTAAATATAGAGACATTAAAATGCAATTCCCTGAGGAAGAAATATATGAGGATACCCCTGATAATGTGTTTGAAGAAAATGAAGAAAATGTTTTATCAAAAGCAATGTCTGCTGCAACAGCGGGGGAACGGTTAAGAAAACGAAAATCAATTAGTAGTAAAAATGTTCAAATATTTGAGCAGATACTGGTGATATAATAACAATTCCAATAACAGTAACGATCAAGTGATATGCGATTGGAAGATTCTGTTACTTCCTACTTTAATTCAAAATATTCGACCATTATTAGGATTTTCAAGAAAAGAAGTTTTACGTCAACTAATTTGGGGTATTTTTAACTTTATAAATGACGATACAAACTATGTAACACCAAACAAAGCTGAGGAGTTTCCAAAAACTTTATTATACACTACTATCTGTTTAAGTAAGCCAAAAGTTAACATCAAATTAAGAACAAATTTCACTTACAGCTTAGATGGACTTTTAAAAACATGTTTTAATCAAGCTTTCGTAAAATTAACTGACCCTAAAAAATATAAACCTCATGCAATTGAAGTTTTTAAATTGTTTATTGATATCATGAATTCCTGTAGAGAAACCAGATATGTTTTTTATATACACTGATATTATTGAACCACAAAATATAGGTGGTAAAAATGTAAGATGTTTAAGAACTGTTAATACAGAAAATGCTTTTACTAACACAGTAAAAGAATTTAACATAATTCAATATTGTAATGTTGAAAAATCATTTGATAGTATTTCAATGCTCTTATGTGATAAATATGGTTATAAAATAAATTTTAGTGATAGTAGTATTCCTACAAAAATTGTATTACATTTTAAAAAAGTATAAATAAATGTCAGTTTGTAAATTTTAATATTAATTTTATTTTAAACGTAATGGAGAAAGTGTATTACAGATATTATTTAGTACAATCCGGAAGAGGTCTTGATGACATTGGCCTTTATTGCATTCTACCATACCTTACCAAAGAGGTCGCGGATTAGGAAGTTTTTTTGGAGGTCTTTTTAAGTATTTGAAACCTATATTTGCTTCAGGTGCTAATATATTTAAAAAAGAGGTCATTAACTCTGGTATTAGCGCTTTATCTAATATTGCATCAGGGGCAAATATAAAGGAAGTTGTTCAAGATAGAGGTAAAGAAATTATGAAAAATGTAAGACGCGGAGCTGTTAGGAAGCTTAATGAAATGTATGGATCTGGTAAAAGAAAAAGGAAAACTATAAAAAGACTTAACATTAGCAATTTAAATTATTCTATGTCAAAACGGGGTAAAGTTAATAAGAAAAAGAAACTAAAAGATATTTTTAACTAATCATGGTGGAATGTATGAAATCTGAATTAGATATTTTTAAAACTCAACAAATTCAATCCATTATTTTACGATCTGAGGAGGTTTCTTACAATCCAATTACTTCCCTAGACAATCCGTCAACAATCGAATTTCTATCATTAGGTCATGGTGACACATATAGAGATTTATCTTCTGTATATTTACGATTAAAAGTACAAATTTTAAAAAAAGATGGAACTCATTGGAATAATGATAAAGGAACTGATGGAAGACTAATAGCACAACCAAGTGTTGTTAATAATCTTCTTCACTCTCTAATAAAACAGTGTAATGCACAGTTAAATGGTAAAAATATAACCCCTCAGACGGTAATTACCGCTACAGAGCTTACATTGAATCATTATTAAATTATGGTACAGATGCAGCAACAACACATTTGGAATGTGCCGGTTGGAATCTGAATAAACCAAATATTACAAAATCTGACAATGTTAGTTCAAACGAGCGCCAAAAAGCTTACCAAAATAGCAATGTTGTAGAGCTTATGGGCAAATTACATGTAGATATGTTCAATCAGCCAACGCTTCTGATAAATAATGTTGATGTTAGAATAGTTTTAACATTAGAAAAACCAGATTTTTTCTGTTTCGGAGATGATTCTGATGAATCTTAATTAAAAATTGTAGAAGCAACATTGTTTATGAGACATGCAACTATTAATCCTAGTGTATTATTAGCAGATAATGCTGTTATTGAGAAGTCGAACGCCAAATAAAATTATAAACGGGTAGAAGTAAAAAGTTTTACGATTCCTTCTAATACTACAACTATTTCGCTTGATAATGTATTTATTGGGCAGTTACCAAACACGATATTATTTTGTATGACAGAGAATGCCGGTTACTCTGGAAAAAGATCAAAAAATCCATTTAATTTTAAACACTTTGATATTTCTCAATTCATGTTATATGTAAATGGAGTACAAATACCTAATACAATAATTGAAACCAGTTTTACGGAAGAAAATAATTGTTATACACGTGCATATCATACGCTATTTTCTGGTACAGGCATATATCATAATGATAAAGGTCATCAGATAACAAAATCTATGTTTAGTAATGGATTCTTTATATTAGCTTTTGATTTAACTCCAGATGCATCAGGAAATGAAGTGTGTCATGGATTACTTAATCAAGGCACTGTCCGAATTGAAGCAAGGCTATCAAAACCGCTTCCATCAACTCTATCTGCTATAGTTTATGGAGAATTTGATGCAAGTTTACAAATTGATAAAAATCGATATGTGTTCACAAATCTATAAATAGATTACTTAAGACTTGAATTTGAGTATTTGTTAAGATGTCATTAACCTGTGCACTTGTAGATGTAACATTTTGTTGTGATGATAAAAACAACTTATTCGCGAAAGATATTTGCTTACTTGGAATTAAAGAACCTTGTAAAAAATTAATAAAAGAGTTTACATACAAATTTCCAATAAAAGAACTTTTAAATTATCATCTTGAAAATTATACTTTTGGAACTGTTCACAATAGTAAAATAAATAACGATCTTAGACAGATATTGGAGAAATTTGATATTATTATAACAAATGAAAAAATAAAAAAAGATTTCTTAATAAATTACACTAGCGAAATAAGTAAAGTGTATGATTTAAGTAAATTTGATTCATGAATACTTTAGAATTAACTAATATATTAAGATGTAACAAATACACAAACAAATTTTTGAAAGGAGTTTTTGCTTTGGATAAATTACCTAATATAGTTGAAAGGCCAACATTCATGATTGTAAACACTGATAATCATGGTTGATAAAGATGGTTGTATAGAATATTTTGATTCTTACGGTGGCACACCAGATAAACCAGAAATTCTTAATTATTTAAAAAACCAATGCATAATATTTAATGATAGACAACTACAAAGTAACTTTTCAGATGTATGTGGACAATATTGTTGTGTTTACGCTTGGTGTAAGTGTAATAATATAAGTATGAATAAATTTTTAACACAATTTAGTAGTGTTAGTTATATCCATAATGATAATGTAATTTTAAAACTTTATAACAGCATATTTGGGAAAAAGTATATTCAGAGCTGTGTTTCTAAACAAAAAATATAAATATATACATATCTAAAATATTGCGGTTTTTTAACTCATTTTAAAACAATTGTGAGAGGAATAGTATCATATACAATATGTTATTGGCCTATTATTGTTGGTTTTCATATAGAATTAATAGAAGCAACAATTTCATTACACCGCATTGGGAAAAAATTAATGTTTATTATTTATGAAGATTGGTTGGAATTTTATCAGCAATATCATCTATATCCTAAAAATAAAGCTTCCTGCTTACAATTTGGTATAAAAGCTGGAAAACCGCGGTCATTTGTACTAAAAGATGAGGAAATTGATAAATTTCGTAATCTATTTAATTTTATCCACTTAGTAATGGTTTACAACAAAAATGCTGAAGGATGTGTAAAAGAATACGTAAGAAACTATATTAGAACGTGTGTGGTAAACCAGCAAACTATATTAAAAGAAGAAATATACATTCCATTAAACCGGTTTAATGTTCAATGTAATTATTCTAGATTATTTTTTGAGATTCCATTTTTATTAAAAGAATTAATAGATAAATATTTAAATATAAATCAAGAGAATAAAATGTTAGAATAAGATTAAACTGTAAAATAAATTTATAATAAAAAATTTTAAATAAACTTTATTTACTTTTGTTTTTACAATTACAATAAAATATGGCAATATCAAAAACAACACAATAAATAAACAAAAATTTAAAAAATAATATTAAACATCTACAATAATACGGATATAATGTGGTTGGTTGCAAATTCTCTTTATCATTGTCCAAAGATTCAGAAACTTGCCCTCTTTCTACAAAATTACTGTCCATTTGAAATGTTAAAATATCGAATAACCAGACTTTTTGAGAAAATTAAGTATTTTTTTTATTAATTTGCAGTGTTACTAAGATTAGAACTGACAACTGACTGAATAAAAATTCAAATTTTGAAAAGGTATAAAAAGAATGCATTATCTTTATTGGTATTTATTTTAAGAATGGATGTGAATGATTTCTTAGAAAAATACTCATTTACATTATTAGATGAACACAAAACTTATATTGTGTTCATCTAAAATACAAATTTATACAATTATTTAGAAAAATTTGTTGGTAAAGAACAGTACAGTTCAAAATATGGTACACATTTCAGTTGCTGTCCTTGGGCTTATAATAATTGTACGTCAGGGCCTGACACTTGTGAATGCTATTTTGTAGAAAAATATAACAAAGAATTAGAAAAGTTAATTAAATGGTATAAGCATAATGTCAAAAGCTCAAATTGTAATGGAAATTCATAGACCAGCAAGGCGTAGATATCCTAGAAGGAAATTCTTACAAAGGTTTAAATGATACTTGGCAATTTGATTTAGTTGAAATGATACCATACGCAAAGTTTAATAATGGCTTTAAATATATGTTAACTACCATAGATATATTTTCCAAATACGCATATGCTAAACCTGTAAAAACAAAGAATGCTGAAAATGTTTTAAATGCCCTGAAATCAATTTTTGAGCGCGCTAAAGTTATACCCAAAAATATTCAGTCTGATCAAGGCAAAGAGTTTTTTAATTCACAATTCCAAAACTATATGAGAGAAAAAATAATCAATCACTATCATACATACAGTGAATTAAAAGCATCAATTGTTGAACGATTTAATCGTACAATGAAAAATTCTATGTGGAAAAAATTTAGTCTAAATGGAAATTATAAATGGTTATCTATTCTGCAATCAATAATAAAAGATTATAATTCAAGAAAACATTCTACAATAAAGCTTCCATCTGAAAAAGTTACGCGAAAAAATGAAAGAAATATATTGAAAAATATATATATGCAACCTAAAATTTTTCAAAAAAGTAAATATAAGGTTGGTAAATATGTAAGAATAAGTAAATATAAAGGTCACTTCGAAAAAAGCTATCAACCAAATTGGTCAATCGAAATATTTAAAATTGATAAGATCAATAATACCTATCCAGTTACATATCAATTATCAGATTATAAAAATAATCCTATTTCAGGTGGTTTCTACAAAGAGGAACTCACTCCTGTTAAATATCCAAATTCTTACCTGGTAGAAAAAATTATTAAAAAACAAGGTAATAAAGTTTTTGTTAAGGTTCAATGGATCATAATACTTGGATTAATAAAAAAAATAGTAATTAATAAATTTGAACATATTTGATATTTATTTGTGGTATTTATACTAAAATTTTTAAATAAAAATGTAAACATTATATTTCTAATTAATTATTAACATTAGATCTTTTATATCCATAGGGAAATGAACTACCATCTTCCATAAATTTACGTCGCATATTTTGTGAAAGTATGTATATATCGTTGTCTTCCTTCACATTTAGCACAGCTTCTTTAATTGTATTAAAATTAATTTTTTGGGAGGCTGTATAGTTTAAACAAATTCCTTTAACTTTACAAACTAGTTTTTCTTCATTGTATTTGATACTGTGAACTTTATATGCATAGTTTCTAGGGCCTCCACTTACAAATTCTGTAATGTAACTTCCAACACCATAACATTCTAGTTCATCGGTCATATCTCCTATAAAATCCCCTGTTTGGGGTTCATATTCTCCTGTACGACTTATATATATTACGGAATGAGTGTCATAATATAAAACTCTATCCTTTAGTTTTTCTAAATAACTATATAATTTTAATCGAGCTTGAGTAGTTGTGTAAGCTGCACTACATACATTTACAGTAGATAATGATTCACCTGCTTCTTCTTTGTACTGCCAATTAACTATAATGTTTTCCTCACTTACTGGAAGAATACCACAAACGTCTATAGATGGATTTGTTAACATGTCATATAAATCCTTAGGTTGATTAATAATTATTGTTTTTTGTAAGTTTTCTCTCTGTCCAAATTTACCCCAAAAAGAATTAAGCATTAATTTTTCAAAAGATCGTAGTCCCTGATTATTTACAATTTCATTAAATTCTAGTTGAATATTTTCATTTCTAAGAAAATCCGTTGTATACTTCTCTTTCTCTTCCTTTGTTATACAGTTACTAGGCCATCCCGATGCCTGTTGTTTTATTTTTAAAAATTTGTTCATCATTTGTGTGAAAAGACCATCTGTTTTTGTTACACCATTGTATTAACTTATATTGTAACTCCATATTTCATGAATTTCTAATATTTTATATTTCAATTCAAGAGCTTTTAACACTTCATCAATAATCCATGTTCCAAGTAAAGCTCTTTCGTTATCATTATGTAAACAAAATTCATTTAGGTTTTTTTCCTCACTACATGTGCGACATAAGGAAAACATTAATTTGTTGTTTTGTTTTACAGGTAATACTGGATGTATAAGATTTTCTGGTGGTAAAATTTTACATTTTATAAGTCCATTCAAATCTTTTAAATTTTGTTTAGTACAATTAACGTTTCCTACATAAACATCTGGATGGCCGACAGGAAATTTTCCATATTTGCAAACCCATGGATATAAAGAACAAATATCCATATATTTTATTTTTTCTCCTTTTTTACATTTGTAGTAGTTGTAAACATTATCTGTACGACCACCATAAAAAGAATCCCGAGGTTTTAATGGTGAAAGTTGTACTAATGGATGGTTATTTAAGTAATTCATTTTGCTTTTACTTATTTGAGAATAAAAATCACATTCCCACATTTCAATTACATTGTAATCTAATCTTTTCAACCTATCAGATTTTCTAATAGTTCTATCATATCGTTCATTCATTCTATCATTTTTATCATCATATAAATATGAATTACGATTACGTGGAAAACAGTTAGGATGATCGTGATAATAACATCCATAAAATTCAAAAACTTGATTAGTTCCTGAACAAAAACCATCAACTTTTACACTGGCTACGACAGCTTCTTTTTGTTTAGCAGCATGTCTAATGTTAATATTCCGTTTTTCCTCCTCCCAAACCAACCATTGAATAGCTGCCTTTGATTGGTTATCTGAATACCTATACCCGTTTTTGGGTATTAAACCAATCGTATCTGGTTTTAAAAAATTACGTCTAAATGCAAGATTACAAGCAGACGCTATAGTTGTGGCCTCTAGAAAAGGTTCAACGTTACATTCTCTAAGAAAAAATTCTCTGAACTTTAAGCATGATTGCGTTAGTATTGCTACGTCATTTATACAATATTTTACAATATCATTTTCGATATGGAATTCATCATTTTTGTGATCTTCATACCATTTCAGAAATACTTCACGTTCGTTAGTTTTCATTGTATTTGGGTTATAATATTCAACAGGTGGTAATGGTCCAATATAATTTTTACTTTCCGTTGTATTGAAGAGATGCGGGAAATATCCTTTTTTCAAATCAATTTGTAAATCAAAAGCCTTTGGTAATTTTGATAATGCCATTGCAAAGTAATTAATTGAGTCTATAAATTTTATGTTATCTAATAACAGCATGATAATTTTTGAACCTCGCATAATTAGTTTAGTTTTTAAAAAGGTTTTTTCTAATATAATATTTAAAATAAATTGATGATCAAAAGACTGTCCATTATGTGCTATTACCACGACAGTTTTAAATTCTTTTCTTATCTCCATTATGTACATCAGAAATTGCTCTATAATATTTCCCTCTTTAATTCCTCTTCTTCTAAATTTACATGTTTCACAAAAATATAACGAGGCAAACCAAATACATGCGTCACATCTTTGCTCGAAAACACACAAATTTGGTTCATGTAGTTTTATATATAATAGAATGCCTCTTATGTACTTCTCTCCAAAAGCTTTTTCTTGTTGTGTTTCCAAATCGTAAAATATATAAATAAAATTTTTTTGTTTAGGTTGATTTTTGTTTTGTTGAATAAATAATATTAATAATAAATAACATTTATGATTCTCAGGAACATAGTTACTGCAAATCTTGCAAAAGTATTCACCACATACATGGTTTCTGTCGGCTCTATAAAGTTTTAAGCAAGACAAACACTTTTTAACTTCGTCACAAATACTGTTGCGTTTTGAACTTGACGCCCTATGGTTATCTAAACACATTCGACCTCGAAATGAACGATTACAATCATTGCATAAAATTTGTTTTAAATTATTAAGATATGGTGGAGAATTTTGACAGCATGGACATGTTCCTGTGCATCTATGATTACTTTTGTTGTTGTATGGAATGTGGCAATCTTCACAATAATAACTGGCGCAAAAGGTTGCAGTCAGCAATTTTATTACGTTGTAGTGATTTTTATAAAACAACAAATTTAGCCGTTTTTCAGGTCCAATTCCTTCAAATATTACCTCTCTGCCTCTTGTTCCACATTTGTACACAACAATTTTATAATTTTTCAAATATTCTTGAAACTTTTTGAGTTCCTGTATTCCACAACCTTAATTTGGAATTTTTACTCCTGCATTTTTAGTTAGTTCGATAGCTTTTAAAGTTTGTAATTTTCCTGTATCATTACGAATTTTGTGTTTGTAGTTCTTATCATTTTTAGTTTGTGATATCGCCCCAATTAAGGCCTGAGGTAGACATAAATTGTTTTTGTTTTTAATGCAAATTATTCTCTTTCGCTTTAAGCTTTCCTCATCATATGATGAATAATTTTGTGATCTTCCTCTCCCAAATGGTAGCCTTACAGAAGTAACTGAAAGACAAAATGTATCTGTGCTTAAACCTGTAACATAAAAACAAAATAAAAGTATTAATAATAAAAATAATAATGAAGTATTTATTTAGTAATTAGCTTCAGAATTACTTTTAAAAATTTTTGATATCATTTCCCATACATCAGAAAATGTTAGATCGCCTGCATTTCTAAAACTTAGCCATCCAGGACCATGTTGCTGGAAGCTTTCTCTGCAGAATGTTAATCCTACCTTATCTAGAAGGTGTAAATCAGTTGTAACATCTTGAATTATTTTATACAATGCGTTTTTTATCCAGTTAACCGGTTCTACGTTATTAGGAACTGAATTAATTATAAACTTGACTTTACGTCCGCGAGTACGTAAAACGTTTGACTACTGATGCTGAATCACTTTCAATCCTATAAGGAAGTGATTCTATCTCCGGTGAATGATTAAAACATCTTTCTAATAAAAATTTTTTGACATTTTTTATTTTTTTTTGTATTGACTCGCTTGCTGCAGCTATTTGACCAAACTAACCAAAACTAATTTAAATATTTCGTTTTTAGAGTAAAAAAAATTTCTTCAAGCAAATATTTGCAACAATGTTTGTAAGATGTATGAATTCTAAAAAAGTAATTACAATAAATTCAATTTTAATTAAATATACGTTAGTAGATTGTATATATTGCATGCAATTGCATTTGATATAAATTATCGAAAAGGAATTTATAGAATAAATTCAGGTTTAAACACAAATATTTTGTTCTTACAGTAAACACCTATCTTCAAACAAAGTATTTTTAATAAATTATATCTTCCTTTTTTTTTTTTAATTAAAACTACCTACATCTTTTTGAATCTTTCTTTGAAATAGAAAATATTTCAACAATGTAGTTTGATTTATAAAGCCGAAAGCAGTTACAGTAAATTAAAATTTTAATTAATATGCTTTGGTAAATTCTATAGATTTCTAACAATTTTATTTAATATAAATACTGCAGAATTTTATAGAAGAAATCATAGTCTTATTTAAAATCAAGCAAAGTAAATGACATAATCAAGCATGGACAACGACACTGAGGACATATTTTTCTTTACACAACCAACACAGGTTGTGCTTCCACCGAAGAGGAAGAAATCCCAGCATCAGCAACAACCTCAACACCAACAAGCATCACAGCACTAGCAACAATTACAGCACCAGCAACAATCCCAACAACAACAATACGAACAACACCAATCATATGAGCAACCAAAAAGAAAAAGATGTTTGGAATCATTTAATACAAAAATAAAAAGAAAAACTTTCTTAAAGGTAAAAGATATGGAGCCAGATGTGCTCTATACAATTAAAAAAGTTACAACTATTACCAACAGTTAATGGATCGTCTTGGGTTTTTGAAACAGAAAAATACATAATTTTCATACCAAAAACCTATCTGGACCTATTCGAAGACAAGGAATTCCGGGAGGAAATTCTAAAAGGCGATCTCTATTTAATTAGAGATAGCACTGAAAATTTAAAACTGCTTGATGAAACAAGCAATAAACATTTAGCAATTAACCAATAAAATTGTAATAAAAATAAAATTAATAAATAAAAGAAACAAAATTCTGTATTTTACTTGTTTACACTTTTTTTTTTGCTTTTAAATTTTTCTTTTTTTACAGCTATTTAGATTATATATTTTAATTATAAATAATACATGTTTAAAAAAAATGTTTAATAAAGAGAAAGTAATTACTTATATTTAATAAAAAACGTTTGCATTTTATTTACATTTTTTTTCTCAGGCTTTTCAGTTTAAGCTCTGTGAAAGGTATTTGACTATTTTAAAAAAAAAAACAAAGAAAATTAGAATAGATGATTCAATATAAGTATGCAATGTGCTATTGTATTTCGTATCACCTAATTAGAACGAAAAAAAGTAAAACGAGAAATTTATTTTTAAAATGAAAATTAGAAAAAATAAGCATACTCAACTTAATACATAACGAAAACGTAATTTGTCTACCATCTGTATGACATAATTGCAAATTTCAATTTAAATCTTCTGATTACATAGTTTCTATTTTAGAATTTTCTACATAGAAATTAATACCCTTTTGATTTTCCTTTTTGTTTTGATCTTCTAATTTCATAACATACAAGCCATCCTATACCAGGTATTCAGAAATTTAAGAATGCAATATATTCTTAATAAATTTATCTTGATAATTCAATTTATTCTTTTACCTTTTTTTCTATCTTTTAAATAATATACAAATATTAAAAACAAAACCAGATTTAATCAAACGAAAAAAAGAAAAAGGTACATGTGGACGCTAATTTCTATTTTGAATTTCTTTTCAACCTTTTTATATGCAACATATATATGTAGATATATATTCTACGTTCTTACTATACTATACTATACCAATCTATTTGAATTCAACTTTTCTTGCCTCTTTCTTTTTCTACCTTTTTAAAATACTATATAGTAATCTAAGCCAGATATTCTGCTAAAAAAAAAAAAACGAAGATGCTAATTGTTATTTTGTATTTCTTCCTATAGTAAAACTAGTTAACCAACACAAAAAAAAAACACGTATTCCTTAAAGATACACTTTAAAACTAGTTCACCAACATTAAATAACACGTGCTTTAATATTTAGATATAATACATACATAATACATACATATAATTAGCCATAAATGAAATAGAGTAGCTCGACGAGACGCTGTAGTAAGCGAGCAGGGGAGCACAAGAGGTCGCAGGGTCTAGGTGTAAGGGCAGTTAATAGCCCCCTCTGTGAAACAACAACAACATTATTTTTTTATTTTTTCCATTAATAAATTAACCATAAAAATGCTTTGTTTACAGAAAAATATATAATTACACAGCCTAATTACACAGGCCAGAAAATTACACAGCCTTTCCTGTTCAGGCGTGGCTGTAAATGTCGTAAGGGGGAATAACTCTTTAAAACTTAATAAACTTTATCTATTAGATAGGGATTACGACGTTTGTGGTATTCGAACTCACACTCCCTCGGTGTTTACAGCGTATTTTATACACTCTTACCCACTAGGCCACCGAGGCCCCTAAAAATATATTACATAATTACATTTTAACGTTAGTAGGTATAGGGGCACTTTGGCATGGGAAAAAATAAGCCCATATCGCACGACCTAGTTTTTAATAAACCATATCGCACGCCCACGCAAATTAACCTATATTTGAATGACCTTGAGTTTTAGAGAAAACCGGAAGTGTTGTGACCTGGATTCTGTTAGTTGGGGTAAAACAAGTCTTTTAGAGCTCTTTTATTGTATATTATAATAGGTCAACATGAAAATAGTTAGCAAAACTATTATATGTAAATATTAAAGCACGTGTTATTTAATGTTGGTGAACTAGTTTTAAAGTGTATCTTCAAGGAATGCGTGTTTTTTTTTAGTATGTAGTATTTTAAAAAGGTAAAAAAAGAAAGAGGCAAGAAAAGTTGAATGCAAATAGATTGGTATAGTATAGTATAGTAAGAACGTAGAATATATATCTACATATATATGTTGCATATAAAAAGGTTAAAAAGAAATTCAAAGTAGAAATTAGCGTCCACATGTACCTTTTTCTTTTTTTCGTTTGATTAAATCTGGTTTTGTTTACAATATTTGTATATTATTTAAAAGATAGAAAAAAAAGGTAAAAGAATAAATTGAATTATCAAGATAAACTTATTAAGAATATATTGCATTCTTAAATTTCTGAATACCTGGTATAGGATGGCTTGTATGTTATGAAATTGGAAGGTCAAAACAAAAAGGAAAATCAAAAAGGTATTAATTTCTATGTAGAAAATTCTAAAATAGAAACTATGTAATCAGAAGATTTAAATTGAAATTTGTAATTATGTCATACAGATGGTAGACAAATTACGTTTTCGTTATGTATTAAGTTGAGTATGCTTATTTTTTCTAATTTTAAAAATAAATTTCTCGTTTTACTTTTTTTCGTTCTAATTAGGTGATACGAAATATAATAGTACATTGCATACTTATATTGAATCATCTATTCTATTTTTTTTTTTTTTGTGTTGGTTAACTAGTTTTACTATAGGAAGAAATACAAAATAACAATTAGCATCTTCGTTTTTTTTTTAGCAGAATATCTGTTTAGATTACTATGTAGTATTTTAAAAAGGTAGAAAAAGAAAGAGGCAAGAAAAGGTGAATGCAAATAGATTGGTATAGTATAGTAAGAACGTAGAATATATATCTACATATATATGTTGCATATGAAAAGGTTAAAAAGAAATTCAAACTTTATTAATTTTAATGTACAAAATATAAAGTGCATTTTATTTTTAGAGTATTACAAAAATCTCTTTTTAAATATGTTTTTACGATGACTACTACTTAAAATTGTAGATATGATGGGTTCAATGATCTTTATTCGATTTTGAAATCTCATTCTATCAATTGTATATTGTTGCCAATGATTTTTCCGAGAAGAATTGTAAGCTCCATACATACATAACTTTAATTTGTAAAGTTGAATTAAATCGTACTTTTTTAGTTGGATTATTTAATTCCATATGATCTATATATTTATGTTACAAATAAAAATTATTTTTTTGTTTTTTTTTTGTTTTTTATTTTAACACGTTTTCTTTAAGTAAGTACATATAGATATTAAAACTATTTTTAATTGCACATCTTAAACTTGAACTTACATTATGTGTTGGAATAGGACACATAGATTTAAAATGTTCAATTTTGAACAATGATGGCATTGTATTGGTTAAATCATTTATTTTAGTACTATCTATGTATTTTTCAAGAAATTTTTTTTTCTGCTTTCCTTTAACGTAAATTATATCAGCTAATTGTAAATAGTACTTAAGTATATCCCTCAAACATAAGTTTCTACTGTACCACTATTCCATTTTAATCCATTTATTTTATTTTCAGAATATTGAATATTGTATTTTGTTTCATGATTAAGTTCTTCTTCGGGGTAAGGCGCTTTAAAATGATATACAATTGGAATCAAACTCCCCTTTTTAAGAATAGCCAATTCCTTTATAAAATATTGCTTTTCATTTCCTTGTACAAATTGTAGGTCAACAATGAAAATTTGTTGGTTATCCATTATGAATGTTGATGAATGAATAACCTTTTGAGTGAATGAAGCGGGACTTTATATTCTCTTTCTGAGTGTACATTTTGGTATAAATATAGGTTTGCTATCATGAATAATTAATTATTTAATTATGTTTTTTCACCCATTTACAATGATGGTGGCTGGGCCAACTTGTTGTGGAAAAACTACTTTTATTCATAATCTAATAAAATTAAAAAATAAAATCATACATCCGCAAATCAATAAAATTATTTGGTGTAACCCAGATAAAAATGCAGTACCGAATGATATAACAGATCTTGAGTATAGCAACAGTATTCCTGATTTTAGTGATAATTGAAACTCTGTATTAATTGTGATAGATGATATGATGTATCATAAGATGAAATTCTTATGATAGACATGTCTGCGTACTATTTACTAGAGGATCGCATCATAGAAATTTATCGGTAATATTTGCAACCCAAAATATATTTCATCAAGGTAAATTTCCCAGAGATATTTCACTGAATTGCAAATACATAATTCTTTTTAAGAATCCTAGAGATAAATCACAGATATTACCATTAGCCCGTCAAATATATCCGAATCAGGTCAAGGAATTTGAGAAAGTATATAATGAAGTAACATCTAAGCCATATGGTTATATATTAATAGGTCTTACTCAAGAAGTTAATGATTTATTTAGATTGAGAAGTGACATTTTTGAGCAAGATTTGTGTTATTGTACAACAAATCAGTTGGAACAATATGCAAAAGAATATGAAACGATTGAAAATCAACCGACATATATTGCACCTGTTAAAAAATTCTAAACCGAAATTCCAAAGAGTTATTATAAAACATTGTGAACCAGATGTAATTAAAACAATTTGTGAAATATCGTTAAATATTTTAAATGGTAACTGTAAGTTGAATAAAAAAACAAAAAATCAATTAAAAAGATATAAAAGGGAGTTAAGATCACTCATTTGTTATAAAAAATCAATAAATAATAAACGAAAAATTACTGTTCAAAAAGGAGGATTTTTACCTACTCTTCTTGGTGCAGTTCTTTCAGGGTTGATTGAAAATCTTATAAAATGAATAATTAAAATTTAACATTTAATAAAATGATAATTTTCAAACCGGAAATATATGAAAAACTTAAACAAAATTCTAATCTTGAAATTAACCAGTTGGATAAAAATATGAAAAATATTATGTTAAATAAGCATTTGACTGATATCCAGAAATGGTATTTTTTACGGCAAAACTTGTTTAAAAAACAAAATCAGAGCAGAACTCCTCCACAAAACAGAGAAAAAGGAAAAACGATACTAATGGAATCAAAAAGTACTCAAACATGTGTAAAACCATTACTTAAAGATGCAAAGGTACAATCAGATTCTGTTAAATATAGAGACATTAAAATGCAATTCCCTGAGGAAGAAATATATGAGGATACCCCTGATAATGTGTTTGAAGAAAATGAAGAAAATGTTTTATCAAAAGCAATGTCTGCTGCAACAGCGGGGGAACGGTTAAGAAAACGAAAATCAATTAGTAGTAAAAATGTTCAAATATTTGAGCAGATACTGGTGATATAATAACAATTCCAATAACAGTAACGATCAAGTGATATGCGATTGGAAGATTCTGTTACTTCCTACTTTAATTCAAAATATTCGACCATTATTAGGATTTTCAAGAAAAGAAGTTTTACGTCAACTAATTTGGGGTATTTTTAACTTTATAAATGACGATACAAACTATGTAACACCAAACAAAGCTGAGGAGTTTCCAAAAACTTTATTATACACTACTATCTGTTTAAGTAAGCCAAAAGTTAACATCAAATTAAGAACAAATTTCACTTACAGCTTAGATGGACTTTTAAAAACATGTTTTAATCAAGCTTTCGTAAAATTAACTGACCCTAAAAAATATAAACCTCATGCAATTGAAGTTTTTAAATTGTTTATTGATATCATGAATTCCTGTAGAGAAACCAGATATGTTTTTTATATACACTGATATTATTGAACCACAAAATATAGGTGGTAAAAATGTAAGATGTTTAAGAACTGTTAATACAGAAAATGCTTTTACTAACACAGTAAAAGAATTTAACATAATTCAATATTGTAATGTTGAAAAATCATTTGATAGTATTTCAATGCTCTTATGTGATAAATATGGTTATAAAATAAATTTTAGTGATAGTAGTATTCCTACAAAAATTGTATTACATTTTAAAAAAGTATAAATAAATGTCAGTTTGTAAATTTTAATATTAATTTTATTTTAAACGTAATGGAGAAAGTGTATTACAGATATTATTTAGTACAATCCGGAAGAGGTCTTGATGACATTGGCCTTTATTGCATTCTACCATACCTTACCAAAGAGGTCGCGGATTAGGAAGTTTTTTTGGAGGTCTTTTTAAGTATTTGAAACCTATATTTGCTTCAGGTGCTAATATATTTAAAAAAGAGGTCATTAACTCTGGTATTAGCGCTTTATCTAATATTGCATCAGGGGCAAATATAAAGGAAGTTGTTCAAGATAGAGGTAAAGAAATTATGAAAAATGTAAGACGCGGAGCTGTTAGGAAGCTTAATGAAATGTATGGATCTGGTAAAAGAAAAAGGAAAACTATAAAAAGACTTAACATTAGCAATTTAAATTATTCTATGTCAAAACGGGGTAAAGTTAATAAGAAAAAGAAACTAAAAGATATTTTTAACTAATCATGGTGGAATGTATGAAATCTGAATTAGATATTTTTAAAACTCAACAAATTCAATCCATTATTTTACGATCTGAGGAGGTTTCTTACAATCCAATTACTTCCCTAGACAATCCGTCAACAATCGAATTTCTATCATTAGGTCATGGTGACACATATAGAGATTTATCTTCTGTATATTTACGATTAAAAGTACAAATTTTAAAAAAAGATGGAACTCATTGGAATAATGATAAAGGAACTGATGGAAGACTAATAGCACAACCAAGTGTTGTTAATAATCTTCTTCACTCTCTAATAAAACAGTGTAATGCACAGTTAAATGGTAAAAATATAACCCCTCAGACGGTAATTACCGCTACAGAGCTTACATTGAATCATTATTAAATTATAGTACAGATGCAGCAACAACACATTTGGAATGTGCCGGTTGGAATCTGGATAAACCAAATATAGCAAAATCTGACAATGTTAGTTCAAACGAGCGCCAAAAAGCTTACCAAAATAGCAATGTTGTAGAGCTTATGGGCAAATTACATGTAGATATGTTCAATCAGCCAACTCTTCTGATAAATAATGTTGATGTTAGAATAGTTTTAACATTAGAAAAACCAGATTTTTTCTGTTTCGGAGATGATTCTGATGAATCTTAATTAAAAATTGTAGAAGCAACATTGTTTATGAGACATGCAACTATTAATCCTAGTGTATTATTAGCAGATAATACTGTTATTGAGAAGTCGAACGCCAAATAAAATTATAAACGGGTAGAAGTAAAAAGTTTTACGATTCCTTCTAATACTACAACTATTTCGCTTGATAATGTATTTATTGGGCAGTTACCAACCACGATATTATTTTGTATGACAGAGAATGCCGGTTACTCTGGAAAAAGATCAAAAAATCCATTTAATTTTAAACACTTTGATATTTCTCAATTCATGTTATATGTAAATGGAGTACAAATACCTAATACAATAATTGAAACCAGTTTTACGGAAGAAAATAATTGTTATACACGTGCATATCATACGCTATTTTCTGGTACAGGCATATATCATAATGATAAAGGTCATCAGATAACAAAATCTATGTTTAGTAATGGATTCTTTATATTAGCTTTTGATTTAACTCCAGATGCATCAGGAAATGAAGTGTGTCATGGATTACTTAATCAAGGCACTGTCCGAATTGAAGCAAGGCTGTCAAAACCGCTTCCATCAACTCTATCTGCTATAGTTTATGGAGAATTTGATGCAAGTTTACAAATTGATAAAAATCGATATGTGTTCACAAATCTATAAATAGATTACTTAAGACTTGAATTTGAGTATTTGTTAAGATGTCATTAACCTGTGCACTTGTAGATGTAACATTTTGTTGTGATGATAAAAACAACTTATTCGCGAAAGATATTTGCTTACTTGGAATTAAAGAACCTTGTAAAAAATTAATAAAAGAGTTTACATACAAATTTCCAATAAAAGAACTTTTAAATTATCATCTTGAAAATTATACTTTTGGAACTGTTCACAATAGTAAAATAAATAACGATCTTAGACAGATATTGGAGAAATTTGATATTATTATAACAAATGAAAAAATAAAAAAAGATTTCTTAATAAATTACACTAGCGAAATAAGTAAAGTGTATGATTTAAGTAAATTTGATTCATGAATACTTTAGAATTAACTAATATATTAAGATGTAACAAATACACAAACAAATTTTTGAAAGGAGTTTTTGCTTTGGATAAATTACCTAATATAGTTAAAAGGCCAACATTCATGATTGTAAACACTGATAAAGCCAAAGATCCTGGAACACATTGGTTAGTTATTTTTATTCCAAAAGATGGTTGTATAGAATATTTTGATTCTTACGGTGGCACACCAGATAAACCAGAAATTCTTAATTATTTAAAAAACCAATGCATAATATTTAATGATAGACAACTACAAAGTAACTTTTCAGATGTATGTGGACAATATTGTTGTGTTTACGCTTGGTGTAAGTGTAATAATATAAGTATGAATAAATTTTTAACACAATTTAGTAGTGTTAGTTATATCCATAATGATAATGTAATTTTAAAACTTTATAACAGCATATTTGGGAAAAAGTATATTCAGAGCTGTGTTTCTAAACAAAAAATATAAATATATACATATCTAAAATATTGCGGTTTTTTAACTCATTTTAAAACAATTGTGAGAGGAATAGTATCATATACAATATGTTATTGGCCTATTATTGTTGGTTTTCATATAGAATTAATAGAAGCAACAATTTCATTACACCGCATTGGGAAAAAATTAATGTTTATTATTTATGAAGATTGGTTGGAATTTTATCAGCAATATCATCTATATCCTAAAAATAAAGTTTCCTGCTTACAATTTGGTATAAAAGCTGGAAAACCGCGGTCATTTGTACTAAAAGATGAGGAAATTGATAAATTTCGTAATCTATTTAATTTTATCCACTTAGTAATGGTTTACAACAAAAATGTTGAAGGATGTGTAAAAGAATACGTAAGAAACTATATTAGAACGTGTGTGGTAAACCAGCAAACTATATTAAAAGAAGAAATATACATTCCATTAAACCGGTTTAATGTTCAATGTAATTATTCTAGATTATTTTTTGAGATTCCATTTTTTTTAAAAGAATTAATAGATAAATATTTAAATATAAATCAAGAGAATAAAATGTTAGAATAAGATTAAACTGTAAAATAAATTTATAATAAAAAATTTTAAATAAACTTTATTTACTTTTGTTTTTACAATTACAATAAAATATGGCAATATCAAAAACAACACAATAAATAAACAAAAATTTAAAAAATAATATTAAACATCTACAATAATACGGATATAATGTGGTTGGTTGCAAATTCTCTTTATCATTGTCCAGATTCAGAAACTTGCCCTCTTTCTACAAAATTACTGTCCATTTGAAATGTTAAAATATCGAATAACCAGACTTTTTGAGAAAATTAAGTATTTTTTTTATTAATTTGCAGTGTTACTAAGATTAGAACTGACAACTGACTGAATAAAAATTCAAATTTTGAAAAGGTATAAAAAGAATGCATTATCTTTATTGGTATTTATTTTAAGAATGGATGTGAATGATTTCTTAGAAAAATACTCATTTACATTATTAGATGAACACAAAACTTATATTGTGTTCATCTAATACAAATTTATACAATTATTTAGAAAAATTTGTTGGTAAAGAACAGTACAGTTCAAAATATGGTACACATTTCAGTTGCTGTCCTTGGGCTTATAATAATTGTACGTCAGGGCCTGACACTTGTGAATGCTATTTTGTAGAAAAATATAACAAAGAATTAGAAAAGTTAATTAAATGGTATAAGCATAATGTCAAAAGCTCAAATTGTAATGGAAATTCATAGACCAGCAAGGCGTAGATATCCTAGAAGGAAATTCTTACAAAGAGGTTTAAATGATACTTGGCAAATTGATTTAGTTGAAATGATACCATACGCAAAATTTAATAATGGCTTTAAATATATGTTAACTACCATAGATATATTTTCCAAATACGCATATGCTAAACCTGTAAAAACAAAGAATGCTGAAAATGTTTTAAATGCCCTGAAATCAATTTTTGAGCGCGCTAAAGTTATACCCAAAAATATTCAGTCTGATCAAGGCAAAGAGTTTTTTAAATCACAATTCCAAAACTATATGAGAGAAAAAATAATCAATCACTATCATACATACAGTGAATTAAAAGCATCAATTGTTGAACGATTTAATCGTACAATGAAAAATTCTATGTGGAAAAAATTTAGTCTAAATGGAAATTATAAATGGTTATCTATTCTGCAATCAATAATAAAAGATTATAATTCAAGAAAACATTCTACAATAAAGCTTCCACCTGAAAAAGTTACGCGAAAAAATGAAAGAAATATATTGAAAAATATATATATTCAACCTAAAATTTTTTAAAAAAGTAAATATAAGGTTGGTAAATATGTAAGAATAAGTAAATATAAAGGTCACTTCGAAAAAGGCTATCAACCAAATTGGTCAATTGAAATATTTAAAATTGATAAGATCAATAATACCTATCCAGTTACATATCAATTATCAGATTATAAAAATAATCCTATTTCAGGTGGTTTCTACAAAGAGGAACTCACTCCTGTTAAATATCCAAATTCTTACCTGGTAGAAAAAATTATTAAAAAACAAGGTAATAAAGTTTTTGTTAAGGTTCAATGGATCATAATACTTGGATTAATAAAAAAAATAGTAATTAATAAATTTGAACATATTTGATATTTATTTGTGGTATTTATACTAAAATTTTTAAATAAAAATGTAAACATTATATTATAATTATATTTAAAACATAAAAATTTTAAACATAATTATTAACATTAGATCTTTTATATCCATAGGGAAATGAACTACCATCTTCCATAAATTTACGTCGCATATTTTGTGAAAGTATGTATATATCGTTGTCTTCCTTCACATTTAGCACAGCTTCTTTAATTGTATTAAAATTAATTTTTTGGGAGGCTGTATAGTTTAAACAAATTCCTTTAACTTTACAAACTAGTTTTTCTTCATTGCATTTGATACTGTGAACTTTATATGCATAGTTTCTAGGGCCTCCACTTACAAATTCTGTAATGTAACTTCCAACACCATAACATTCTAGTTCATCGGTCATATCTCCTATAAAATCCCCTGTTTGGGGTTCATATTCTCCTGTACGACTTATATATATTACGGAATCAGTGTCATAATATAAAACTCTATCCTTTAGTTTTTCTAAATAACTATATAATTTTAATCGAGCTTGAGTAGTTGTGTAAGCTGCACTACATACATTTACAGTAGATAATGATTCACCTGCTTCTTCTTTGTACTGCCAATTAACTATAATGTTTTCCTCACTTACTGGAAGAATACCACAAACGTCTATAGATGGATTTGTTAACATGTCATATAAATCCTTAGGTTGATTAATAATTATTGTTTTTTGTAAGTTTTCTCTCTGTCCAAATTTACCCCAAAAAGAATTAAGCATTAATTTTTCAAAAGATCGTAGTCCCTGATTATTTACAATTTCATTAAATTCTAGTTGAATATTTTCATTTCTAAGAAAATCCGTTGTATACTTCTCTTTCTCTTCCTTTGTTATACAGTTACTAGGCCATCCCGATGCCTGTTGTTTTATTTTTAAAAATTTGTTCATCATTTGTGTGAAAAGACCATCTGTTTTTGTTACACCATTGTATTAACTTATATTGTAACTCCATATTTCATGAATTTCTAATATTTTATATTTCAATTCAAGAGCTTTTAACACTTCATCAATAATCCATGTTCCAAGTAAAGCGCTTTCGTTATCATTATGTAAACAAAATTCATTTAGGTTTTTTTCCTCACTACATGTGCGACATAAGGAAAACATTAATTTGTTGTTTTGTTTTACAGGTAATACTGGATGTATAAGATTTTCTGGTGGTAAAATTTTACATTTTATAAGTCCATTCAAATCTTTTAAATTTTGTTTAGTACAATTAACGTTTCCTACATAAACATCTGGATGGCCGACAGGAAATTTTCCATATTTGCAAACCCATGGATATAAAGAACAAATATCCATATATTTTATTTTTTCTCCTTTTTTACATTTGTAGTAGTTGTAAACATTATCTGTACGACCACCATAAAAAGAATCCCGAGGTTTTAATGGTGAAAGTTGTACTAATGGATGGTTATTTAAGTAATTCATTTTGCTTTTACTTATTTGAGAATAAAAATCACATTCCCACATTTCAATTACATTGTAATCTAATCTTTTCAACCTATCAGATTTTCTAATAGTTCTATCATATCGTTCATTCATTCTATCATTTTTATCATCATATAAATATGAATTACGATTACGTGGAAAACAGTTAGGATGATCGTGATAATAACATCCATAAAATTCAAAAACTTGTTTAGTTCCTGAACAAAAACCATCAACTTTTACACTGGCTACGACAGCTTCTTTTTGTTTAGCAGCATGTCTAATGTTAATATTCCGTTTTTCCTCCTCCCAAACCAACCATTGAATAGCTGCCTTTGATTGGTTATCTGAATACCTATACCCGTTTTTGGGTATTAAACCAATCGTATCTGGTTTTAAAAAATTACGTCTAAATGCAAGATTACAAGCAGACGCTATAGTTGTGGCCTCTAGAAAAGGTTCAACGTTACATTCTCTAAGAAAAAATTCTTTGAACTTTAAGCATGATTGCGTTAGTATTGCTACGTCATTTATACAATATTTTACAATATCATTTTCGATATGGAATTCATCATTTTTGTGATCTTCATACCATTTCAGAAATACTTCACGTTCGTTAGTTTTCATGGTATTTGGGTTATAATATTCAACAGGTGGTAATGGTCCAATATAATTTTTACTTTCCGTTGTATTGAAGAGATGCGGGAAATATCCTTTTTTCAAATCAATTTGTAAATCAAAAGCCTTTGGTAATTTTGATAATGCCATTGCAAAGTAATTAATTGAGTCTATAAATTTTATGTTATCTAATAACAGCATGATAATTTTTGAACCTCGCATAATTAGTTTAGTTTTTAAAGAGGTTTTTTCTAATATAATATTTAAAATAAATTGATGATCAAAAGATTGTCCATTATGTGCTATTACCACGACAGTTTTAAATTCTTTTCTTATCTCCATTATGTACATCAGAAATTGCTCTATAATATTTCCCTCTTTAATTCCTCTTCTTCTAAATTTGCATGTTTCACAAAAATATAACGAGGACAACTAAATACATGCGTCACATCTTTGCTCGAAAACACACAAATTTGGTTCATGTAGTTTTATATATGATAGAATGCCTCTTATCTCTCCAAAAGCTTTTTCTTGTTGTGTTTCCAAATCGTAAAATATATAAATAAAATTTTTTTTGTTTAGGTTGGTTTTTGTTTTGTTGAATAAATAACATTAATAATAAATAACATTTATGATTCTCAGGAACATAGTTACTGCAAATCTTGCAAAAGTATTCACCACATACATGGTTTCTGTCGGCTCTATAAAGTTTTAAGCAAGACAAACACTTTTTAACTTCGTCACAAATACTGTTGCGTTTTGAACTTGACGCCCTATGGTTATCTAAACACATTCGACCTCGAAATGAACGATTACAATCATTGCATAAAATTTGTTTTAAATTATTAAGACATGGTGGAGAATTTTGACAGCATGGACATGTTCCTGTGCATCTATGATTACTTTTGTTGTTGTATGGAATGTGGCAATCTTTACAATAATAACTGGCGCAAAAGGTTGCAGTCAGCGATTTTATTACGTTGTAGTGATTTTTATAAAACAACAAATTTAGCCGTTTTTCAGGTCCAATTCCTTCAAATATTACCTCTCTGCCTCTTGTTCCACATTTGTACACAACAATTTTATAATTTTTCAAATATTCTTGAAACTTTTTGAGTTCCTGTATTCCACAACCTTAATTTGGAATTTTTACTCCTGCATTTTTAGTTAGTTCGATAGCTTTTAAAGTTTGTAATTTTCCTGTATCATTACGAATTTTGTGTTTGTAGTTCTTATCATTTTTAGTTTGTGATATCGCCCCAATTAAGGCCTGAGGTAGACATAAATTGTTTTTGTTTTTAATGCAAATTATTCTCTTTCGCTTTAAGCTTTCCTCATCATATGATGAATAATTTTGTGATCTTCCTCTCCCAAATGGTAGCCTTACAGAAGTAACTGAAAGACAAAATGTATCTGTGTTTAAACCTGTAACATAAAAACAAAATAAAAGTATTAATAATAAAAATAATAATGAAGTATTTATTTAGTAATTACCTTCAGAATTACTTTTAAAAATTTTTGATATCATTTCCCATACATCAGAAAATGTTAGATCTCCTGCATTTCTAAAACTTAGCCATCCAGGACCATGTTGCTGGAAGCTTTCTCTGCAGAATGTTAATCCTACCTTATCTAGAAGGTGTAAATCAGTCGTAACATCTTGAATTATTTTATACAATGCGTTTTTTATCCAGTTAACCGGTTCTACGTTATTAGGAACTGAATTAATTATAAACTTGACTTTACGTCCGCGAGTACGTAAAACGTTTGACTTCTGATGCTGAATCACTTTCAATCCTATAAGGAAGTGATTCTATCTCCGGTGAATGATTAAAAAATCTTTCTAATAAAATTTTTTTGACATTTTTTATTTTTTTTTGTATTGACTCGCTTGCGCTTGCTTATTTGACCAAACTAACCAAAACTAATTTAAATATTTCGTTTTTAGAGTAAAAAAAATTTCTTCAAGCAAATATTTGCAACAATGTTTGTAAGATGTATGAATTCTAAAAAAGTAATTACAATAAATTCAATTTTAATTAAATATACGTTAGTAGATTGTATATATTGCATGCAATTGCATTTGATATAAATTATCGAAAAGGAATTTATAGAATAAATTCAGGTTTAAACACAAATATTTTGTTCTTACAGTAAACACCTATCTTCAAACAAAGTATTTTTAATAAATTATATCTTCCTTTTTTTTTTTTAATTAAAACTACCTACATCTTTTTGAATCTTTCTTTGAAATAGAAAATATTTCAACAATGTAGTTTGATTTATAAAGTCGAAAGCAGTTACAGTAAATTAAAATTTTAATTAATATGCTTTGGTAAATTCTATAGATTTCTAACAATTTTATTTAATATAAATACTGCAGAATTTTATAGAAGAAATCATAGTCTTATTTAAAATCAAGCAAAGTAAATGACATAATCAAGCATGGACAACGACACTGAGGACATATTTTTCTTTACACAACCAACACAGGTTGTGCTTCCACCGAAGAGGAAGAAATCCCAGCATCAGCAACAACCTCAACACCAACAAGCATCACAGCACTAGCAACAATTACAGCACCAGCAACAATCCCAACAACAACAATACGAACAACACCAATCATATGAGCAACCAAAAAGAAAAAGATGTTTGGAATCATTTAATACAAAAATAAAAAGAAAAACTTTCTTAAAGGTAAAAGATATGGAGCCAGATGTGCTCTATACAATTAAAAAAGTTACAACTATTACCAACAGTTAATGGACCGTCTTGGGTTTTTGAAACAGAAAAATACATAATTTTCATACCAAAAACCTATCTGGACCTATTCGAAGACAAGGAATTCCGGGAGGAAATTCTAAAAGGCGATCTCTATTTAATTAGAGATAGCACTGAAAATTTAAAACTGCTTGATGAAACAAGCAATAAACATTTAGCAATTAACCAATAAATTGTAATAAAAATAAAATTAATAAATAAAAAAAACAAAATTCTGTATTTTACTTGTTTACACTTTTTTTTTTGCTTTTAAATTTTTCTTTTTTTACAGCTATTTAGATTATATATTTTAATTATAAATAATACATGTTTAAAAAAAATGTTTAATAAAGAGAAAGTAATTACTTATATTTAATAAAAAACGTTTGTATTTTATTTACATTTTTTTTCTCAGGCTTTTCAGTTTAAGCTCTGTGAAAGGTATTTGACTATTTTAAAAAAAAAAACAAAAAAAATTAGAATAGATGATTCAATATAAGTATGCAATGTACTATTATATTTCGTATCACCTAATTAGAACGAAAAAAAGTAAAACGAGAAATTTATTTTTAAAATGAAAATTAGAAAAAATAAGCATACTCAACTTAATACATAACGAAAACGTAATTTGTCTACCATCTGTATGACATAATTGCAAATTTCAATTTAAATCTTCTGATTACATAGTTTCTATTTTAGAATTTTCTACATAGAAATTAATACCCTTTTGATTTTCCTTTTTGTTTTGATCTTATAATTTCATAACATACAAGCCATCCTATACCAGGTATTCAGAAATTTAAGAATGCAATATATTCTTAATAAATTTATCTTGATAATTCAATTTATTCTTTTACCTTTTTTTCTATCTTTTATTTAAATATACAAATATTAAAAACAAAACCAGATTTAATCAAACGAAAAAAAGAAAAAGGTACATGTGGACGCTAATTTCTATTTTGAATTTCTTTTCAACCTTTTTATATGCAACATATATATGTAGATATATATTCTACGTTCTTACTATACTATACTATACCAATCTATTTGAATTCAACTTTTCTTGCCTCTTTCTTTTTCTACCTTTTTAAAATACTACATAGTAATCTAAGCCAGATATTCTGCTAAAAAAAAAAAAAATGAAGATGCTAATTGTTATTTTGTATTTCTTCCTATAGTAAAACTAGTTAACCAACACAAAAAAAAAAACACGTATTCCTTAAAGATACACTTTAAAACTAGTTCACCAACATTAAATAACACGTGCTTTAATATTTACATATAATAGTTTTGCTAACTATTTTCATGTTGACCTATTATAATATACAATCAAAGAGCTCTAAAAGACTTGTTTTACCCCAACTTCTAACAGAATCCAGGTCACAACACTTCCGCTTTATCTAAAACTCAAGGTCATTCAAATATAGGTTAATTTGCGTGGGCGTGCGATATGGTTTATTAAAAACTAGGTCGTGCGATATGGGTTTATTTTTTCCCATGCCAAAGTGCCCCTATACCTACTAACGTTTTATAAATTATACACTTACATTACATATTGTGCAAATCCATTTCTTGCAGTTGAATAAATTTTGTAGAAGTCGAAATATGCTCAAAAAATTTTAGTATCTACATAAACATAAATTCGACAAATATTTTGACAACACTCAAAAAAGATTTAACTAACAAAACAGAGTAAACAAACATAACATGGATAGCCTACCATAATTAATATTCAACAAGTTATATACCTAATTTAGCATAATTGAACTAAATAGAAAAGAACTATAAGAATAACGGAAGCCTACATAAATTGTGATCCAACGTCGAATGTTGAAAAGCCGAATGAGCTGAAATAAACCAACCCTGGTTAACAGCAATAGAGCCACCTTCCACTCAGATTTATCGGGAAACGGCAACGCAGACAAATTGGGCAAATTGGCACTAGTCAAAACTAGTGTGGATATAAAAAGGTGATAGGAGGAACTCACTCTATAGTTAAACAAGTGACTAAGCACTACGCTAAATCCAAGGAAAGAGAAAGCCGGCTGCTGACCCCAGGTTTCTTAAATTCGAAGGCATTCTGCGGCGAGTCGGAAGGGAAGCAAACGAAAAAAACTTCAGAAACAATCGGAGCCAAACTAAAACTACATACCGGAATTAGCCACCTAATGCTGTAGGCATACATTGAAAGAATAGGTAAAATCTACACAGAAATGTGTAGGTTCTGAGCAGGAATAAGAGGCATTATTCCTTTGAGCATGCCCGACGGTAGAATAACAAAGGAAAGGTACTTTGGGATAGATCTATTGACAAGACCTCTATAAATTGAGGGCGCTTGACTGACTTTTTTAGAGGCATTAACTATCTTGATGAGCCGTTGTGATACATAAATCTGTCATAGAGTTAGGGTATACAACGGAGAGCCCAGGTGTAAGGTTATATCCTCTCTACCAAACAATGAAATAATCCTCAAAAACTGGAAAACCAAAACCAAACCCAAATCAAAAATAGACTAAGGGCCAGGTTCACCGTTTTCTGATAAACTTATAGAAAAATAAAAATTTTATCTGCTAGATAAAATTTTATTACAGCATAATGTGCCTGATAAATTATCAAAAACTTTATCTATTAGATAGGGTTATATCTATCTATTAGACAGTTGTGAAACAGAAATTTATGATTTATCTATAAGATAAGTTCTGACTAGTTTATCAGCCAGTTTATCTATAAGCGAAACTGGCCCTAAATCTAAGATCATAAATAATCAAACATCATTGGATTTTTGTGTATTAAAGTGATTCGATATGGATTAATTCTAATAATCAAAATCCTCATATTCTCAAATTTATTTTCACGTTTGAGATAAAATTTAAAATCCAGTAAAAAAATAAAACAAAAGACTTAAAATTAAGGATAAGAAGAGTTAATTATACACCAATTAACTTGCTTTCTAATATAAGCAATGTATGTATATACAACTATAATTAAAGGTTATACTTTTATAATATGTAGATAATAAAAGTATAACCTTTAATTAACTATAGTTCTATATACATAAAATTCTTTATTTTTAAAATACCAAAAAATATCTAGATACCCTTTAACAATAAATTGTGGATAACCATTGCTTTTGAAATTTCTAACATTTTCACAATCTATACGAAAAATACGTTTACAGAGACATTGCATAAAATGTGTTGCTATTAAATTCTCTTCTGCTTATTATACGACTTATCTGTATAAATAATGTCGAATTGTGAGTGTTTTACAGATTTTTTTATAATTCATTCGATCTTCCACAGAATAAACACTTTTGCAGATTCTCTAAGATTAGAATGATTAGAAGTTTGTTACATATATGTTTAATGCGGTCGTTTTAAGTTAAAGTTTTGTTGTAAATTACGTCTAGATCTCAACATAAATGTAAAATATTATAAAATGAGTGAGAAATTAATAATCAAGTTATATTTAATATAACTAAAAATTATATAAAAATTATAATTAAGTTTATAACATTTTTATTTGTAATTTATAATTTATAATTATAATATCTAAAATAAAATTAAATATTTATAATTTGCAAGATGTAATTCTATTCGTTTACCTTCCTAGAGAGATACAGAATATGGTTTCTAACTCTATTAATAATTGGGTAAATATAATAATCATTGAAATTAAAAAAATATTTTTAGTAAATATATTAGAATAATTAAAAAGGTTTATAGATTAACATTTTTACATCTTTTTGTAATTTTCATAATTGAACGTAAGTTGATATCAATATCAATGATATAATTTTCCTATGAAATAACGGTGCGACGATTTCCGGTTAGATTTTGTTTAATAATTTCCTTTGTTTTAATATAGAGTAGGACGTTTTCAATGTGAATCTTATGTATCAATCGGTTGGTTTTCATCATGACTATATTATGAATTTTTGGCTTTTTTTTCATATATTTATTTGCGGTATTGGTTAATTTTTTAGCCAGCTCATTTTTCTCATTCTTTTTTGATAAGATTAGCATTATGACATTTTGATTGTGCCAACTCTAGGATTATTCCTCGAAAATAATAACTATATGCTGTTTCCATAACATTTAATTATATTTTAAAAAATTTAACTTAAAATATCTGACTCAATTAAGCACCGTGATATATTTATGTAAATTTCGGAGTTACACCAAAGGAACCAACTTTTACTCAAGTTCTTGCCATAAAACTTGATTATCTTCTACAACACTTCAGATGTTTATCTTTATTAAGTACTAGGATATGACGATATAAATTTTGCAGTTACCAGAGCCTGTTGGGATTAGTCTAACCAAATTTTTTCAGAAGTCGTTGACTTAAAACTTAACTTGAGTAGATAAAGAGGCACTTTTCATGAGGCAAAATCGTGCCATATCGCACCAACCACCACGCCCACCCATATCGCATGTACTATATTTTGATTTATTGGTTTCATGAAGATCATACTACGTTAATAGGTCAAAAACTTGTTTTGATTTTGTTTGAATAAATTTATTGGTACTTTGTAACAGGATATCATACAAATAGTAAGAAAAGAATTTTTTTCAACTCAAATCAATTAATTAAATACAGATAAAAGCAAATGTAAAAGAAAAAAGAAGCAAAAATAAAAGCAAAACGTAAAGAAAAAACCCAAATTGTAGTTCATATTTACTTTTGCTTATTAAATATTACTAATTGTTAAAAGTTATTATTTAAAGTTGTAAAATAAATATAGGAAAAATATGTTAATTTTGATATGTATTACTTCTCATTATTGTTTTAAAATTGTTGAAGGTACTACATAAGACTTATGCATATTAAGTAAGTACACATATACTTTAAAAATATTTTACCATAAAGAAATCATATACATAGAGTATTTACACCGAACAAATTTTTTAAACCATTTCTGCACAAAATATAGAACCCCAAAATTCTGTTTTGTTGCAGATTAACATATTTTGAATAAAAAATTTATACAGAAATAATATTTATTTGCAGCTTATAAAAAAATGAAATGTATTCTTTTCATATTTATACTATTTTATAATTGTAGTGGTATGGTAGTGGTAATATTTTTTTTTATTCGTTTCATTCTTATTTGTTTGTACCATAAACTACATAAATATCAAGACCGGAACAAGACCCCTAAGAATGATTAGTGCAAAATTTAAACATGTATTGTGAAAATTGAGAGAGTTTTGACAGTTTCTTTTTTTCATTTTTTTGCTTAGAAAAAAGTAGAAAATTAAGAAATGTTAGCAATTTTCATTTACAACTTTAAATATGAAATACTACCCTAAATATATCGAAATTTATATTAAAATAAAATTCAAAATTTTTTGTAACACATATTAAAAATTCAAGGTTCAACTCGAATTTTTAATTATATTTTTCTCAAAATATATTTTCCAACTTTTTCTAGCATTTCTTGACTCCAGCCATTTTGAAATGTTTAAATAACAAAAAAAAAATTTTTTTTCTTTGCTATCTGTCAATTTTTTAAAAGCTTTCTAAAAAAAATGGGAACAAAATTTAATTTTATATCGAGTTTTAATATATATAATTTGAATGAAAATATATAAATTATATATTAAAAAAAAATTTAGAGTTTTTCCTAAATACTGGTGAAAAAATTAACTTTCTATCAATTTTTTTTAGTATCATTACAAGTATTGGAAAAAAAAAGAACCTGAAATTTTTGATAAGCAATTTTATTTTTTCGATACACACTATAAAAAAAAATAAGGTGCATTAAGAATAGTGCAATATTTATATTTTTTAATATAATTTTTTTTATTGCTTTTTAATTATGGTTCGTACTTGTTGTGTACGAGCATTTTCCCTAATATTCCGGATTTAAATTGAGTTGATAAAAATTGTATTTTTAATTTTAATAATTTAGTAACTAAAATTGAAGAAAAAATTTATTTAAATGGCTGACTTTTGTTTAAAAATAAATCTTATATTGTGTTATACTGTTTAGAAAATGAGAATTATTACTGTTTAGAAATGAGAATTGAGAAAAAACTCGGTGAAAAGGTATAGTTATAATACAATAATAATGTCATTTTTAATCTATGCCCATTCTAAATCTACATTCAGTTCTTAGTAAATTTCTTTTTCTTCCCTCTATTAGGTATCTTCGAAAATTATCTTCAAGTTTACATATAACATCAGATCATAAAAATGACGAAAATGATGATCATTATTTAACTGCTGCATCTCAGTTCTTAAATACATATTATTCATATACAGATCTACTATATGCACACGAAATAAATACCATATCAATTTTTCAAATTAATTTAATTCGCTCAATTTTTTTGTGCTATTACTGTACCAAATTATTGCTCTCTTTAAAGAGCTTTAAGCTTTAGGAAAAAAATGAAAAAATTTTACAAAATTCGGGTAGACTTTTTTTTATCAACGTTTTTATAAATAAAAAAATTATAAATTCAATTTTTTTTTTTATTCAGATAATGTAAAAAATTATGAATTTTAAGGTTTACTTAGACATTTTTTCAAAAAAATGTCTATTTTAGAAGTTATTAAAGATTTAAAGTTACCCCACTATTTAGCTTTTACTTTTCCCATAAGAGCCAATGTAAATAGTGCGGTAAATTGAGCTTTCGTTCTCTTCAGTTCCTGTCTTGATAGTTAATGTAGTTTATGGTTTGTACGTATGTTTATTAGATTTGAAATTATTAGAATTTGAATGTTTAATAATTTTTGGCTGGCATATATAAAGCGTATTAAATAGCGTATGTGTGTGTTTAGTAAAATTAAAAATGATTTTATTATGCATGTATAAGAACATAACGTATTGAAGTAGGTAAATAAATAAAAAATTAGATAAGTGATAATAAGTGATTTTTATTAAATATTTTGTTTTAATAAATAAACTTAAGGTAATAAGGGAACAAATCAATGTTAAATTACAGATTCACTGAAATAAAAGTTTCTTTTCCTACTTAGAGTAAATATATAGTCATGATATACCTAGTAAAAGTAATAATTTTTAAAACTTATATATATATTATATATATAGCTTATATATAGGTAGGCATATATTAATACTTACATTTTGATTATAATTATTTGATTGAATTATAACTATTTGATTAAGATGATAATATTAATTTTTCAAATTTTAAATAAATTATAATCACCAACTAAGTAAATTTCCACTTCACCTTTTATTGCGAATTCACTTGTTCTCCAAATCACTTTCCAATATTAATAAAAAGCGCGCTCCAAATAACTAAAAAAATCATAACAGAAAAACAATAACAAAAAATAAAACCCCGCGCTTTAAATAACTAAAAATTTTTATTCATTCATGTAATTCATGTAACGATTTTTTAAGACTTCTGAAAGCCCTTTATTACTTGAGTCGGAACAATTTATTTTTCCAAAAAACCACAAAAATGACTCAGATATTGTCCATTTAAAAGCGCCAAAAGAAATTTTTTTTTAATTGACCCAATTTCAAATCAATATATTTGATCACTTTTTTTCTCAAAACTTTCATCAAAAGAACTTAAAAAAAAACATTTTATATTGTTGTTTGGAAGCTACTAATAAATCGGATAAATATTCTACGTGGTTCAACGAAAATGAAAAATGCTTTACTCATAAAATTAAGTTTTTAGAATTACTAATCGATTTGTTATTAAAAAAAGAAACCAAATGGTTAAAGGAAAAATTAATAATTGGAGAAGAACAAAAAGCTAAGGAATCCAAGAGGGAAAGACAAAAAAATATTCAAAAATAATTCAAAACTAAATATATATAGTAGAAATTTTGTCTCACATGGTCTGCAATGTTTGAATAAATATTTTTTTAAACTTTTTCTTGATTTGTAATGGATTAATAACTTTAATTTTTATTTCTTTTTTCATGAAAATTTTGTTTAATTTAATTTAAGTTAAATACCTATATATATTGTATATATATTGTTAAAATGATTAATTATGTTTTTATGTTAAATTTTTTTAAATGTTAAAGTAGTTTATTATGCTTAGTTATAATTTTGTAAATAATTTTGTAAATAGTTTTTAATATTTGTTTACATTTGTTTACATAAATTTTGAATTTTTATTTTTTTGTAAATGTACTAATAAAAAGGGTTTTTTATGCCATTTGGAAAATTAATACTATCAGACTATATTTTAGAATTTTCCATGTGGCTTTTTCCCTTCTTATGTTTTCCTTCTATTCTTTAATTTTAAGCAATAAAAACTTTTTTTTAATTAATTTTATGTGCTTTTGTTATTTTTTGATTCCCTATTTAGGTACTGTACTAATATTCCTATTCTAATATTAGCTATTCTAACATTTAGGTACTAATATGAAAAAGAAAATTGTTAAATAAAATTTGATTTTTTTATTAATTTTTGCAAAAGTTTTAAAAATTATTTACTTTTACTAGTACTAGGTATATCATGACTATATATTTACTCTAAGTAGGAAAAGAAACTTTTATTTCAGTGAATCTGTAATTTAACATTGATTTGTTCCCTTATTACCTTAAGTTTATTTATTAAAACAAAATATTTAATAAAAATCACTTATTATCACTTATCTAATTTTTTATTTATTTACCTACTTCAATACGTTATGTTCTTATACATGCATAATAAAATCATTTTTAATTTTACTAAACACACACATACGCTATTTAATACGCTTTATATATGCCAGCCAAAAATTATTAAACATTCAAATTCTAATAATTTCAAATCTAATAACATACGTACAAGCAAATAAGAATGAAACGAATAAAAAAAAATATTACCACTACCATACCACTACAATTATAAAATAGTATAAATATGAAAATACATTTCATTTTTTTATAAGCTGCAAATAAATATTATTTCTGTATAAATTTTTTATTCAAAATATGTTAATCTGCAACAAAACAGAATTTTGGGGTTCTATATTTTGTGCAGAAATGGTTTAAAAAATTTGTTCGGTGTAAATACTCTATGTATATGATTTCTTTATGATTTTACATTCTTTTAATTTCTACTTACCTGTGTAAAAACTAGTTTGACTATTTTCAACAATTTAAAAACTTATGAATGCAGATAGTAAAAAAGTTGAAATAAAAACCAGAGAGGAAAAAATTTATAGAATTATAGGATTTATAGGTGGATCTATTATGCAAGATTCCTTTTTTCTGTTCTGCAAATAAACCGGAAATAACCGGAAATCTTTAATTTTCTTTATAGTTTATATTACGTTACGTTCTATCTTGTAAGGAATGAAAACAAAAGTCGAAGACATATAAATTGCTTTTGGTATTTATAATAACCACAAAAATTAAAAAATAAAACTGCTTAAGTTATATCATTGAGTAAAGATAATAGAAAGAGGGTCAACTTCATATACACTTTTTACTTGAAATATTTTTGAGAAAAATAAAATTGTTTCAATCATTTGATAGTATTACTGAACATTTTACTACTCTACTCTATTTAAAAAGAGATTTAAAGATAAATAATAATTTAAAAACACTTTTCGTAATAATATTATATACATACTCGTTTATAGATATATATATATTTCCCAAAAAATAAAATTTTAAAGTAAATATATGTACATACAATGCACACAAAAACGCTCAAGGCAAAAATATATACATACTCATATTATAATATTCATAAATCCGCATTGATTCATATGATAATGCATATGCATATGCATATGTATATAGGTAAAGAATGTATACATTCATAATAATGCAAACTTTATTACTAATCACTATAATCACTATAATCACTAATCAATAGTCATTAATCAAGAATGTTGCCTTTTCTACCATCTCATAAAAAATTTCTAATATTTTGAATATTTTTACGATTTTTACTAGAAGTAGACATTTTGCAGCTTTGAAACATATAGCATTTGTTTTATTTTTAAAAAAGTGTTTTACAAAAATTATGGCAGACCTGTACTATGTTCCTATGAAACATCCGAAATTTTCCATATTTTCAAAATATAAAATTAAAAAATTTTTTTCTTGAAAAACTTTTGAGGAGGGTTGTTGAAAGTCAATTTTTCTAAAAAAAAAATAATCATATATGTAGCTAGAGAAAAACGGGAAAACTTTATTAGTAATCAACAAAGGTCTCGGCTACTTAAAACGTTCCAAAAGTTTCGGAGATATTCTTCTTTTATCTCAATTTTAATTTTTGATATGATTATAGTAAAAATTAAACGATAAATGTACCTATTTTTCAAATGCATATTCATTGTATCATATGAATATTATAATTTGATTGCCTAATCATGTATGTACGTATATTTATTTTTTAAATTTTATATTTTAGAAAATAATGTAATGGCTATGTATCGTGTGTATATACCATTGCCATGTGCGTTCCTGTGTGCATTGTATGTATATTTCCTTTAAAATTTTATTTTTTAGGAAATATACATACATATGTATAAACGATTGTGCATATAATATTATTACGAAAAGTGTTTATATATTATTATTTATTAACAAAACAAAATCTCTTTTTAAATAAAGTAGAGTAGTAAAATGTCCATTAATACTATCCCATGATTGAAGAAATTTTATTTTTCTCAAAAATATTTTTTAGTAAAAAGTTTATATGAAGTTGGCCCTCTTTCTATTATCTTTACTCAATGGTTAAAAATGGAAAATATGTAAAATAATTTTTATTTTCCGAAAAAACTTTTACAATTTTACGATGATCCGACGTTAAAATTCTAGAAATAGTGAGACCAGTCTTTGAAATCTACTTCTATCACATGCGTTTTTTGCCCAATTACTTTTTCGTGCTGATCTGAAAACATAGCCCCATACATGCATAATGTGAATTACTTATTTTACGTTAATTTGTTAAGTTACTTTTTTTTTTGTTTTTTAAATTTATATCGGGCAAGTATGAAAATTAAAGGTTTTAATTTAAAAATTTTTCTTTTAAAAAACATAACATATGTATGTTTTTTTTATTTTTATTCAATTCATTTATTCATATTTATAGTACTATATTACAAATTCAAAATATGTTTTCAATATAACTAAATTAAATTTAATTAAAAGTAACAATTATTCAAAATAACTTATTAAAATAAAAGAAGAGAACAATAAATGCTACCAAATAATTCATATGAGAAAAACTTAAAATAAGAAAGATATGAATAAAGATAACTTATTCTATTGCTAAAAAGCAAGTATTGAATAGTTTAAAATTAGAATCCACTTAATAAAATTATGTATGTATGGTGTTACAAAAAATAAAAATCTAATAAAAAAATTTGTCGATAACAAAAATAACAATTTTAAAGATTTACGTAAAATTTCAAACTAATGTATTTAAGCTCATCAGCATTTGCAGAATTAATATTTAAAAGCCACTCCTTAGCCAGTTTGATTATATTAGAAGTTTATTTTATATTAGAAGGTAATTCATTAAGAGTTTAGGTGATGTGATTATAAAGAATTGACAGTAGTGGTGTCTATTAAAAAGAGAAACAGAGACCAGACTTATATTATTGATTTTCAGATTCGCATATAAAAGATTTTCAGAGTTTTGTAAAAAAAGAGGTTTCTAATTGGCAATATTTTTAGCATTTTGAATAGTTCAAAAGAGGGTGACATTCTGCTGCTTTTGCAGATTATTCTGATAGCTCTTTTTTGGCCTTATCTTGTTACAATAGGCACGACCCCAGCGTACAATTCCATACTGAGGCTTAGCATGAAAAAGAGCATAATAAACCATGGATGCCAGATGTAAAGAACCATATATTCTAATGTGATATAGTTGCCTAATAACATTGTTAAGGTACAGTTTCAATTTGATGGCTCCAATTAAATCTAGAATCAATAAATAATCCAAGATATTTGAAATTTGAAACCAAATAAATTTTAAAGCAATCACTACAACAATGGTTTACAGGATTGTCAACAAGTGAAACAACTTGTAATGGTAATTTATTGCAAGGAGGCCCATGATAGTGTAAGTTATAATCAATAACTAATGAATAACTAATGCTAAAAGTCATATATTTAGTTTTACTGCTAATTGATAAGTTATGTTTAAAGAACCATCGCCTCAATAAATCTAAATCATGATTCACATCTACTACTACTTCAAAGTGATTAATACTACTTTAAGTGAAAAACAGTATCGTCGGCAAAATTCGTAGTTTTGCCTTTAAAAGATTGAACGTAAAGTGAATTTATAAAAATAATAAACAAAATAGGACCTAAAACAGTCTTGCGACACACCAAGATTCACAGACAACAAATTACTACGCACATTTTTAATTTTTACAGATTGACATCTGCCGGTTAGATAGGAACGAAATCAGTTATATATAGAATTTCTAAAACCAGCACTATGTAATTTTGCAAGAAGAATTTCGTGATCAACTAGATCGAATATCTTCGTAATATCAATAAATAAAGCTGATGAAATTTTCGAGTTGTTCAGAGAATAATAAAGTTCCTCACAAAACTTTAATAAGGCACCTTAGTAGATAGGTAGGCACTTGGGCCAGACAGGTCAGTAGGTCAAGGCCATCCGGAAGTAGGTCAAACTGTAATTAGGTCAGACAGGAGTAGGTTAACGACGTAAAATTAGGTCAGACAGGCGGCGGCGACCGTCAGACAACTCTTGTTGTTTATAAGGATTGTATACTTGTTTTAAGTAATAGGTAAACATGGAAAAACAGTAAGAAAAATTTTTTTTTTATGCTTGCAAATTTTAAGATGTTGTTGTTTGTTGTTTTTTTATTTGTTCTTTTTTCTTTCGTTTTTTTTTTATGAAGTATTTAAAGAAGAGGAAAGAAAAACCATTAATTAATTTTTATGTAAGAATGTTGAAAAAAAAAACAAGAAATCAAAAATATCTAACGTGGTACAGGTCTACTTCTTATTGATGTATACTTGGCTTAAGTTATAAGTAATAGGCGCATATGAAAAGTAGAAACAAAAAAATGGTAAGTGAATGTAAAAGGAAAAAAACAAAAAAAAAGTTTAAACGTACAAGATAGAACAATTTAAAAAGGTACAACGCATCTTTAAAATTCATAAAGAAAAAGTGCAAACCTGTTTTTATGTCTACATAATGATCAAACCATTGAAAAAAAATTATGCGTTTTTAGATGTACCTAACTATTTGTGTTTTTTTTTTTTTTTTTTTTTTTACTTTAACTATTTAAAGAAGTTAAAAGAAAAAAACTAATGATTATTGTCGGTGTGTCATGTAAGATATTTTTTGTTTGTAAGAATAAAAAAAGAAAAAAAATCAAGTCAGGTTAATTGTATTTGTCGCCTATTTTGAAAACAAGAATATAAAAATAAAACAGATTTATTCTGTGTTCAAGAAAAAAATATGAATAAAAAGAAAACAACAAGAAATCAAAAATATCTAACGTGGTACAGGTATACTTCTTGTTGATGTATACTTAGCTTAAGTAATAGGCATATATGAAAAGAATAAGAAAAAATACTTTATAAAATTTAAAGAGAAAAATGAAAACAGAACAAAAAGATGTGTAACTACGTTTCTTTAGAATTTTAAAACTAATTTTAAAAAAATTAAAAGAAAAAGTGCAAACTGGTTTTTAAATGTTACATAAAGATTCAACCTTGACAAAATTGATGCAATTTTGAGATGCTTTTATTTCTTCTTGTTATCTTTTTTCTATGAAGTATTTAAAGAAGATGAAAGAAAAAAATTCTTAGTATCACCGTATAAGATTTTATTGTTATGTAAGAATGTTGAAAAAAAACAAAGGAATAAAAGCGATTCAAAATAAGTTACGAGTAATTGCTTTTTTTAAAGTAATAAGCAAGACATTATGTATAAATTGTGTAAAAAGTTAAAAAATTGTTAATAGAGTGAAAATTCTAGGATTAGAAACGTTCGCGATTGGTTGTCTTAATAAAATAAAAATCGGAAATTAAAAAAAAGAAATTAAAATGAATACAGAAAAATTCACAATAAAATCAATAAAATCAGTGAATGTAAAACGATTCAACATTTTTGGAAAAAAATTGGAGTTTATAATAAATGCAGTACCAGACAACAAAGATCCAATAGATTGGATTAAAACCGGTATTGAAGAATTATTCAGCAATTTACTTGAAAATGTTGATCCTACTGACAAAATTGGTGTCACTTTTGGATGCCAAAGTTTTCATGAACGTGGTCCAGCCTGGATCAATTTTAAAGAAGCAAAAGATCTTGACATTTCGGAAATTTGGGAAGTTATTTCAAACATTTTTCAAAGCAACTCCGAAGGATTATCTACAGATACGTTCTGTATAAATGTTACATATATACTACTTCCAGCAGGAAGTGGAAGAGGAAAAAGATACAACAATTTTGAAGAAGAATGTAATAAAAGAAGAGGCATAATTTCAATCAAAAACAAAGATAATTTATGCTTACCACGTGCGTTAGTTGTTGCTATCTCATTCATAGAAAAATCAGTTGACTACTGTAAAATGCGAAAAGACACAGGTCAACTTCAGTTGAAAGCAGCATTACAACTAATAAGAAATTCAAATGTAAGCATCCCAGCAAAAGGAGCTAGTATCAGTGAGCTCAAAAAATTTCAACTGTACCTCTCTAAATATCAAATTGTAGTTTTTGATTTCAGAGGAAAAGGAAAATCAATTATTTTTCAAGGTGAAGAAAATAAGGAAAAAAGATTGAATTTGATATACGATGAAGGTCACTTCAATGTAATTACATCATTAACAGCAGCATTTAGTTGTGATTACTTTTGCCAAACATGTAATGTTCCGTATAACAATAGATTGTCTCACAGATGTAAACAGTCGTGTTTCTTTTGTAAATCATCTCCAGCATGTGACGTAAATTTTCCAAATATTAAATGTGATGTATGCAATCGAAGTTTTAAAGGTCAAACTTGTTTTGATAATCATAAAGCAACATCATCTACAAATAAAAAATCTATTTGTACTCTTATAAATTCCTGTACAAAATGCTTTAAAGTATACAGAACCGATGTAAATCATATATGCTATGGACATTTGTGTAAAAACTGTAATATAAATGTAGCTTCAGACCACCAATGCTTTATTACACCGTCTAAAGAATTAGCTGAACTTAAAAATATATTATATATTTTCTACGATCTCGAAACAACTCAAGATGATATCATCGGGGAGAAACTTCATGAAGGTGTTGCAATAGGGGATATAATTGAACATCAGCCTGATTTATGTATTTTTGAACAACGTTGCACGCATTGTATATTGTCTAATGTTGAAAGATGCAATTTTTGTGGACTTCGAGAACATGTGTTGAAACAAAATCCAATACAAATGTTCTTAGAATATATACTCAACCAAAGAAAGATATTTCATAAAGTTGTAGTTATTGCACATAACGGACAAGCATTTGATAATCAGTTTTTATTAAACTATATCTTAGAGAAAACCATCATCAAACCAAAACTAATTATGAGGGGAACAAAGATAATTTTAATGCTGTTAGATAACGTGAAATTTATTGATTCACTAAACTATTTTCCAATGCCGTTATCTAGTTTACCGAAGGCATTTGATTTAGATATAAATTTAAAAAAAGGATATTTTCCTCATATGTTTAATCGTAAAAATAATATAAAATATAATGGAAAGTTACCCGATCGGAAATATTACTGTTATAATTCAATGAGTGCATCAGAAAGAAAACAATTTCTTGAATGGTATGAAGAAAATAAAAACAAGTCTTTTAACCTCCAAAAGGAACTTGTAGAATATTGTATGAATGACGTAAAAATTTTGACAGCAGCCAGTATTAAATTCAGACAGCTATTTTTGGAAGAATGTAAGGTTGAGCCATTTTTAGAGGCCACTACAATTGCATCAGCGTGTAATTTGGTTTTTAGAAGGAATTTTTTAAAACCGTATACAATTGGACTTATACCTAAACAAGGATATCGCTTATCAGAAAACCAGTCAATCATTGCCATAAAATGGTTAATGTGGGAAGAAAAACGAAGAAAAATAAAAATTCAGCATAGTGGTAACGGAAAGGAAAAAGTAATTTTTGGTCTTCGTGTTGACGGATATTGCACAGACACAAAACAAATATTTGAGTTTTATGGCTGTTATTACCATGGCCATCCAAAATGTTTCAAAAATAATAATAATAAAAAATATGAAACACGTTATGAGGCTACATTATCCAAAGCCAATAAATTACGCTCTATAGGTTATCAAGTAATTGAAAAGTGGGAGTGTGAATTTCGAAACGAAATGAGATCAAAAGAATACATAGAATTTTTCGCAAAATTGGAGAACGAAAGTTTGATACCACTAAAACCACGTGATGCGTTTTATGGCGGTAGAACAGGAAACACAAGAACATATTATAAATGTGCGCCTGGTGAAAAAATAATGTATATAGATATATGCTCACTATATCCTTGGGTGTAAAACTGAAATAATAAATGAGCCTTATGAATTATTTACTATTCTTACTGATCCTTCGAAGAATGTAAATCAAATAACTCCAATAAACGAAAAAACAGTTTTGGTAAATTGGGAATACAAAGAAGAAACAGCTGAATCATTATCAACAGTTAACGTTTGCATAGCTGCTTACACTACCACACAAGCTCGTTTAAAATTGTATTCTTACTTAGACAATTTAAAAGAACGAGTTTTGTATTACGATACAGATTCAATAATATATGTAGCACGTGAAGGAGAATATAACCCTCCAACTGGAGTTTTCATAGGAGATATGACAGATGAGCTTGAAGAATATGAAATTGGAAGCTATATTACAGAATTTGTTAGTGGTGGTGCAAAGAACTATGCATACAAAATATATAGTACCAACTCCAAATGCGAAAAAACTGTTTGCAAAGTGAAAGGTATTCGTTTAAATTACAACGCTTCACAAGAAATAAATTTTGGCTCTATGAAACAATTAGTTAAAAAATTAAACAACTTTCAACAAATAAATATAACATTTCCTAGTATTCGCCGAACATACGATCACAGAGTCATCACTGTTCCTGAAATAAAGTCATATCGAATAAATTCCAGAAAACGAGTTTTTGCAGATGATTATACTTCAGTTCCTTATGGCTTCAAAAAGAAAAAAATTTAAAATATTATTGTTAATATGTATATTGTAAAAATTTTGTATTAAACTATTAAATTACAGCATTAAACAAAATCTTTTAATTTTACCGTTTTTAATTTTCAGAATATAGCCAAAAAATTATTTACATATATATCAGTATATATATATATATATATATTTACTGATTTTATTCAAATTCACATTTGCAGTTTAACTCTTCAATAATAATGTCAAAAGCACAAATAGTATCTGAAATTCATCGTCCAGTTAGACGTAGATTTCGGAGACGAAAAATATCTCAAAGAGGGTTAAATGATACATGGGAAATTGATCTTGTAGATATGTCGGCCTATCAAAAAGTAAATAATGGATACAAGTTTCTCTTAACTGTTATCGATATATTTTCAAAATATGCATATGCCGAAAAAGTTAAATCAAAGGCAGCAGATGACGTAGTTAAAAGTATGGAAAAGATTTTTAAAAGGGAGGGGAAGTCTCCAAAAAATATTCATTCTGACCAGGGAAAGGAATTTTTCAACAAAAAATTCCAAAATTTAATGAAAAGCTATAAAATAAATCACTATCATACTTATTCAGAAATGAAGGCTGGTGTTTGTGAAAGGTTTAACAGAACATTAAAATCAATTATGTGGAAACAGTTTAGTTTACAAGGAAATTTTAAATGGATAGAATTTTTACCAAAACTAATTGAAAAATATAATAACACAAAACATAGTACAATTAAGTTAAAACCAAACCAAGTTACATCACAAAATGAAAAACAAATTCTTCGTTCAATTTATAATTACCCTAAAATATTTAATAAGGGAAAATTTAATGTTGGTGATTTTGTTAGAATTGCAAGGTCTAAAGGTACTTTTCAAAAAGGATATGAACCTAACTATTCAACTGAAGTTTTTAAAATAGCTTTCAAAAACAAGACAGACCCGATTACATATAGTTTAAAAGATTATAAAAATAAATTAGTTCGTGGTGGCTTCTATGAACAGGAACTGACTAGTGTCAAAGACCCCAATGCTTATTTAATTGAAAAAATTTTACAACGAAAAGGCAATAAAGTATATGTGAAATATTTAGGTTTTGATAATAGTCATAATCAATGGATAAGTAAATATGATATTCTTTCATAAAAAGTGTAATAAGAATTTATGTAGAAAATTTTTTCTTAACTTTAGAGCACTATTAAATGCAACAATGTTGTAAAAATGTTGTAAAAATGGTAATAGAAAAAATAAAAATAGAAAAATATTTACTAATAAAAATAAATAATTTAGGAATAGGTAAATAAAAAATAATATTCTTTCATAAAAAAGTATAATTGGAATTTATGTAAAAGATTTTTCTTAAATTTAGAACACTGTTAAATGCAACAATGTTGCGAAAAATGTTATATAAAAAAATTATAGTTTTATTATTATCAATTAGAATTTATTACATTAATAAACAACTTACTTTACAACTTTTTGTTTTTAATTAGTTTTCTTAAGGATTTTGATTTCTAAACATTGATAATACAATTTTTTAGAAGAAAAATTTAGTATAAATAAAGTGGAATTTTTCTTAAGATATGTCAATTCAAAGACAGAGCTCAACATAATAATAATACAGAAAAAAGGAAGCAAAAATGGAAAACACAGCAGAAATTTTCGCCTACGCTCAGCAAATAGAGCCAACACAGGAGTTAGCCCCAATTAAACGGAAAAGAATAAGAACTCAACAGGAATCGCAGCCACTTCATCAACAACAACATCATCATCATCATCATCAACAACAACAACAACAACCACAACAGCAACAACATCAACAATTTCAACAACAACAACAAGAAGAAATCATTCTTCTTCAAGAAGAAGAACCACCAACAAAAAAAAGCTTCAAAGAAGCTTTTAATAACAAAAATGTGGAAACTAGAAAAAGTTTCCTAAAAACTAAAGATATGGAGCAAGATGCTCTATATCATATAATAAATGTTAAGCAAATAAAGACCATTTATGGTCTTAAGTGGGTCTTTGAAACCCGCAATTTAATTATATTTGTACCTCAAAAATATTCTGATATTTTTGAGAATTTAGATTTTGTAAAAGAAATAAAAGAAAAAGAACATTTTGTATATAAAGATAAAAATTTAAATTTAAATATTATAGATATATCTGAGTCGTTTGGTAAAATATATGCAAATTACCAATAAAAGATGTAAATTGGTTTATAGTTATATAAGTTTTTATTATTCAAAAAAGGTATAAATTTCTTTTATTTAGTTGCTTTATTTTTCAGATTCATGTTTAAATGTACTTAATGTTAATATGTATATGTAGTTATAAAATGGATTTATTTAATTTTTTTCGTAAAAACACAGGTATTTCATAAAAGAGCCGAGAAAAATTACATCATACATTAAATTTTTGAACTGGAATAAAAATCTCTACTTTTAACCTTGTAACATTCTTTTCTTTACAGATCTATATGAATTTTTTTTACTATTTTAGATCTTGGCATGATTTTTAATGGGATATCAGTGATGAAGAAGGAGATCCAGATTATTTAGAAATTATACCAAATTTATAAAATAACAAATTATACCAAATTTATAAATAATGAAATAAATAACAAATTATATAGTTACAAAATTGTTTTATTTAATATCTTTTTTTTTTTTTAAAAATACAGGTATTTCATAAAAGAGTCGAGAAAAATTACATCGTATATTAAATTTTTGAACCGGAATATAAATCTCTTCTTTCAACTTTGCAACATTCTTTTCTTCACAGGTCTTTATGTATTTTTTAACATATTCCTTTACATTTGGCTCTGCAGTTTTATTATATGCAACTACTGCATGTAGGAAATCAATCAAACTGTAAAACTCGTCAGCTTCCTCTTTGTTAATGCTAAGATTCTGTCCTACTGTAGATTTTAATCCACTTTGTAAACATAATTTTGAATTTTTAATTGACTGCTTGGAAAATTTTTTATGAAATAGGTCATAAAATTTACACCATTCATGATATTTTAAAATAATTGGTTTCATTCCAATCCAATGAAAAACACTTGCAACTTCAAAAAAATCTGTGTCAAATCCGACAACTATTTTTAATGTGTGACTTCTGTTGAGAAAGTATGTATAACTCAGCAACAAATTAATGCTAGGACTTTGCTCTTCCATTATTTTAATTACACTAAAGTTTATTATTAAATGTTATATCTCTTAGGAAGACATGATTGAGAAATATTATAATTTTCAAATATATGGTGAAAAGTATTTATTATATTTTTGTCATTTTCTATATGATTTTCTTTATTAAATTGTTTTAAAAAAGCGTTCATACTATAACCGCAACATCTATACCATGTATAAACACAACAATATTGCCCACAAACATCTGAATAGTTACTTTGTAACTGTTTCTTATTAAAAATTATACATTGATTTTTTAAGTAACTTAAAATTTCTAATTTATCTGGTTTTCTACCAAACGAATCAAAATATTCAACACAGCCATTCTTTGGCTTAAAAATAGCTAACCAATGTGTTCCCGGATCTTTTGATTTATCAGTGTTTACAATTAAAAAAGTTTGTTTTTCAATTATTCTGGGGAGTTGATCCAGAGCAAAAACTCCTTTAAAAAATTTACGTGTGTGTTTGTTACATCTTAATACGTCACTTATCTCTAGGGTATTCATCAATCAAATTGATTCAAGTCATATACTTTAGTTGTTTCTTTAATATAATTAGATAAAAACTCTTTTTTGATTTTTTTATTTGTTATAATAACATCAAATTTTTCTAGTATTTGACAGAGCTCTTTATTTATTTTATCGTTGTACACAGTTCCAAAAGAGTAATTATCAAAATTATCATTTATAAAATCCCTAGTTGGAAATTTATACTTGAGCTCTTTTACAAACTTTTTACAAGGTTCTTTAAAACCAACTATACAAATATCTTTCGCAAACAAGGTATTATTATCATCACTACAAAATGTTACATCCAGAAGTGCGCAAGACAGTGACATTTTGTGAAATATTCAAATTTACTTTTATATATGCTATTTATAGGTTTGAGAATATATTTCGGTTTTTATCAATTTGTAAACTTGCATCAAATTCTCCATAAACAATAGCAGTCAGTGTAGATGTAAGTGGTTTTGATAGTCTTGCCTCAATTCTAACTGTACCTTGATTTAGTAGACCTTGACACACTTCATTTCCTGATGAATCTGGAGTTAAATCAAAAGCTAGAATGAAAAACCCATTACTAAACATGGTTTTTGTTATCTGATGACCTTTATCATTATGGTAAATTCCAGTTCCCGAAAAAAGTGTACTGTATGCTCTTGTACAGCAATTATTTTCATCTGAAAAACTGGTTTCAATTGCTGAATTAGGTATTTGAACACCATTTACGTTTAACACAAATTGTGAAATATCAAAATGTTTAAAATTGTATGGGTTTTTTGACCTTTTTCCAGAGTAACCTGTATTTTCTGTCATGCAAAAAATGATTGTGTTTGGCAACTGTCCAATAAAAACATTATCAAGTGATATTGATGAACTATTCTGTGGAATGGTAAAAGTTTTTACCTCTACCCGTTTGTAATTGTATTTGGCATTAGTTTTTTCCAATACAGCATTATGTGCTAATAGCACACTAGGATTAATTGTTACATGTCTCATAAATAAAGTGGCTTCTAAAATTTTCAGTTGAGATTCATCAGTATCATCTGCAAAGAGGTAAAAATCTGGTTTTTCTAATGTTAGGACAACTCGAACATCGACATTGTTTATGAGAAGTGTAGGTTGGTTAAACATATCTAAATGTAATTTCCCCATAAGTTCCACTACATTGCTATTTTGGTATAATTTTTGACGTTCTTTTGAACCACTATTATCTGTTTTTGCTATATTTGGCTTATCTAGCATCCATCCACCACACTCCAAATGCGTTGTAGCGGCATCCGTACCATAATTTAACAATGATTCAATATAAGCTCTGTAATGATAATTGCCATCTGATGGAGATATATTCTTTCCATTTAGTTGAACATTACATTGTTTTATTAATGAATGTAACATATTATTAACCACACTTGGTTGTTGTATAGGTGTTCCATCAGTTTTTTTATCTTTATTCCATTGAGTTCCATCTTTTTTTTAAATTTGTACTTTTAATTTTAGATATGTCGAAGACAAGTCTCTGTATGTATCACCGTGCCCTAGTGAAACAAATTCTATGACAGACGGATTATCTAAAGAAGCAATAGGGTTATAGGAAACTTCTTCAGATCGTAAAATACTTGACTGAATAGGCTGTGTTTTAAAAATATCAAGCTCTGATTTCATACATTCAATCATAATTATTCAAAAATATCTTTTTGTTTGTTTTTGTTATTAACTTTGCGTCGCTTCGACGTAAAATAATTTAAATTATTAATGAGAGGTCTTTTTATAGATTTTCTTCGTTTTCTTTTGCCTTGTCCATACATTTCATTGAGTTTCCGAACTGCACCTCGTCTTACATTTTTCATTATCTCTTTACTTCGATCTTGAACCACTTCTTTTACATTTGCCCCTGTGGCAATATCAGATAATGCATTAATACCAGAGTTAATAACCTCTTTTTTAAATATATTAGCTCCAGACGTAAATATTGGTTTTAAATATCTAAAAAGACCACCGAAAAAGCTCCCTAACCCTCGTCCCCTTTGGTAAGGTACAATTGAGTGTAACAAAGGACCAATATCCTCAAGACCTTTTCCTGATTGAACTAAATAATATTTGTAGTACGCTCTCTCCATAATGAATAAAATAAAATAATATATAGTTTTGTAAAATCGCTTTTATTTATACTTTTTTAAAATGTAATACAATTTTTGTTGGAATTGAACTATTGGAAAAGTTTATTTTGTATCCATATTTATCACATAAAAGTAATGAAATGTTATTAAATGATTTCTCCACATTGCAATATTGAATATTACTAAATTCTTTTACAGTATCAGTGAAAGAATTTTGTATGTTAACAGATCTTAAACACCTTATATCTTTATCACCTAGTTTTTGCGGTTCAATTATATCTGTGTATATAAAAAACATATCTGGTTTACTAATGGGAATCAATTGTACACTATCTATAAAAGTTTTGAAAGCTTCTATTACACGTGATTTATATTTTTTAAAATCTGTAACTTTAAAAGATACTTGATTGAAACATGTTGTCAAAAGTCCTTCGAGGGTATAAGCGTAATTTGCTCTTATTTTTATATCTATTTTAGGCTTAGTAACACATATTGTGGTGTAACTTAAATTTTTAGGCATCTCCTCAGCTTTTATTGGTTGTGTATAATGAACTTCATCGTTTATAAAATTAAAAATTCCCCAAATCAACTGTCGTTCAACTTCTTTCCTTGTAAACCTATTAAGTGGGCGTATATTTTGAATTAGTATTGGTAGTAGAAAAACTTTCCAGTCGCATATCATTTGTTTTTCTATGTATGGAATATATGATGTTCCAACCCCTATCATATCTTTCTGCATACCTTTAATAAATATTTGAGTACTTTTTTCCCATTCTTCACCATACACATTTGGAACGAAATCATTAACATACATTTCTGAAATACCGACTTTCCACCTTGAATCACACATGTATTTATTCATTTTATTTGTAAAAGATGATAATGAATTTTCTGGATAATAGTTCATAGATGAATCACTGAGTAAAGTGGCATAAAATTCATCATTTACTTGTATGTTGTCCATGAGCTTGCGGATTTATTCTTACGAATTGGAAAATTAAGTTCTGTTTGAGTATTACCTACTGCTGACCTTAAAACACGTCTTGATGAATTATTCAACTCTTTGCTATTTATAGTTTTTTCTTTTTTCGTTGGTGGGCTTGGGCTATCTAAAGGAACAGTTATAATGTCCCCTGTATCAGTTTCAAAAATTTGTACATTTTGATTTCTAATTGATTTTCTTTTTCTAAGGCGTTCTCCAACTGAAGCAGCTGACAATGCTTTTGTTAAAACATTTTCCTGAATTTCATCATCAAATACTTCGTCATCAGCTTCTTTTTCATATACTTCTTCTTCTTCAGGAACAACTTGTATTCCTACATTCTTATATTCAGGATAATGCGATTGAGCTTCCGCATCTATATACATTGGTTTTGCACGAGTTTGAGTACCTTTTGTTTCCGTAATTTTTACTTTCTCCTCTTTATTTCTAGGAAGTACTCTATTTTTATTTCTTATTTTAAATAAATTTTGTCTGTATAAATACCATTTTTGAGTGTCTGTTAGATATTTATTTAACAATATTTTTTTCATATTTTTATCCAACTCATTTAATTCAAAGTCTGCATTTTGTTTCATTTTCTCATAAATCTCGGGTTTTAGTATAATCATTTTGTTTAATGTTGTATTATTCATTTTATAAAATTTCCGATTATCCCTGATAGTACTGCACCAAGAAGTGTAGGTAAAAATCCACCACGTTGAATAATGATTTTTCTTTTATTATTTATAGATTTTTGGCGGCAAATGAGGGATCTCAATTCCTTTTTATACTTTCGTAATTGGGTTGTTGATTTTTTACTTAGATTACAATTACCTTTTAAAATATTTAAAGCAATTTCACAAAATGTTTTGATTACTTCAGGGTCACAATGTTTTATAATTACTTTCTGAAATTTCGGTTTAGAGCTTTTTAATAGGTGCAATATATGACGGTTGACCTTCAAACGTTTCATATTCTTTGCCAAATTGTTCTAATTGATCTCTTGTACAAAAACACAAACCTTTTCCAAATATATCACTTCTTAATCGAAATATATCATTAACGTCTTGAGTAAGATCTATTAATATATACCCGTATGGTTCTGACGTCACTTCATTATATACTTTTTCAAATGCTTTGATTTGATTGGGATATATTTGGCGAGCTAGAGGTAATATCTGCGATTTATCTCTTGGATTTTTGAAAAGTACTAGATATTTACAGTTAAGCGAAATATCTCTTGAAAATTTACCCTGGTGAAAAACATTTTGTGTTACAAATATTACAGATAAATTTCTATGGTGTGATCCTCTAGTAAATAAATCACATACATACTTATCATGGGAATTTAACATCATATCATCGATAATAATTAACAAAGGTTCTTTATTGTCATTAAAATCCGGAATAGTGTTACTATATTCCACATCTTTTAAATATTTTGGAACGGCATTTTTGTCTGGATTACACCAAATAATTTTATTAATATGTGGTTGTATATTTTCTTTTTTATACTTTATTAAATTATGAATAAAAGTGGTTTTACCACAGCATGATGGCCCCGCTACCATCATTGTAAATGGATGAAATAGCATAGTTGTATTAGTTAAAAATAGCACTGTTAACCTATATTTATATGAAAAGCTCTTTTGCCGAAGTGAATATAAATGTAAATTTATTTATTCTAATGAGTATTCTTACACAAACCGTCGACATGGTTAAACGAGTTCTCATAGTTGACCTACAATTTTTACAAGGAAATGAAAAGCAATATTTCCTAAAAGAATTAGCCATACTTGAAAAAGGAAGTTTAATTCCAACTGTCTATCACTTCAAAGCACCGTACCCCTCAGAGGAACTTAGTCCGGATATGAAATATAATAACCAGTATTGCGAAAATAAAATAAATGGACTTAAATGGAATAACGGTCTAGTTGAATATTTAGATGTAAAATGCATATTAAAGCACTATTTAGAGTCAGCTGAAAAAATTTATGTTAAAGGAGAACAAAAAAAACTATTCCTTCAAAAGTACATTGACAGTGATAAAATAGAAGATTTAAGCAGAAACTTGCCGTCATTACAAAAGATTGATAACTTTAAATCAAATTGTCCTATACACTTATTAAACAACAATTTCAGATGCGCTGTTAAAAATTGTTATAATGTATATATGTATCTTTTAAAAGAAAAAATGTTAGATTAAAACAGCACAGATTTCTATAAAATTGTAAAATATTTTTAAATAAAAAATTATTTCAAACATATAAATAAATTTGTTTTATTTTTTTTTTTTTTTAACACAACATACATCTTTTTTGTTCTACATTCTTACATATCAATAAAATCTTAAAATACTAATAATTTTTTCTTTCCTCTTCTTTAAATATTTCATCAGAACAAAAAAGAAAAGAAAAAAATTCATCTCAAAATATCAATTTGGTCAAGATTGATTCAGATTTAAAAACCAGCTTTGCACTTTTTTCTTTTAATTTTAAAAATTCGCATAGGTACACTTAATTTGTTTAAATTTTTCTCTTTACATTTTATAAAAACGCATTTTTTCTTACTATATCCATTTACGCCTATTACTTAAACCACATGTTAGATATTTTTGATTTTCTGTTTGTTTTCTTTTTATTCATATTTTTGTCAACATTCTTACATAACAATAAAATCTTATACGGTGATACTCGCAATTAATTAATGGTTTTTATTTCCTCTTCTTTAAATACTTCATAAAAAAAAAGAAAAAACAAGAAAAAAAATGCATCTCAAAATTGCATTAATTTTGTTGATTCTTCATCTAAGATGTAAAAAACCAGTTTGCACTTTTTTTAAATTTTAAAGAAACGTATAGGTACATTTTTTTTCTCTTTACATTGTATGAAAAAGCATTTTTTTTTTTTTTCCTACTATTTTCCTCCATACCTATTACTTAAACCAAGTATACAATCTTTATAAACAACTGACGATCGCCGCCAGTCTGACTTACTTTTAAAATGACCTTGACATACTTCCTGTCTGGCCTTCCGGGTGACCTTGACCTACTTCTGGGTGACCTTGACCTACTTCCGGGTGACCTTGACCTACTGACCTGTCTGGCCCAAGTGCCTACCTATCTACTCACCTTCTGTTGATTTACAGCTGAGAAAGCCAAATTAATTTATACTGAAAAAATTATTCCTATTTAAAAACTTCAAAATTTTGCTTTTAATCGCTTTCTGAAAGATTTTGGAAAACGTAGATAGTAAAGATATTGGACGATAGTTATTCATATCCGATTTACTGCCTTTTTTGCGCAGAGGTATAACTACAGCTAATTTTAAATAATTTGGAAAAATCCCAGATATTACACTTTTATTAAAAATAAAAGCTAGCACGTCAACAATAAACCAAGAAATCTGTAACCAGATTATTAGAAACATTGCCAAATGAACATGAGTTAGAATTTTTAAGAGTTTTGATTATAATTATAAGTTCATAAGCAGAAATATGATTAAAGAAAAAGCTAGATAAACTAGGGGATAACTTAGTAGTAGGTATTGGGGCGATATGGCATGGGAATTCCATGCGAGAAAGAGATAGCAATAGTTTGAATGAAGATGCGCAAGTGATGCGTCATTGTGCTAGTAGGTCATTTTGGTTGAGTGATTTAAAGGAATTTATGGATTTGAAGGGGGAAGGCGGTCGGGTTGAGAATAAAGAGTAGGCGTGTCACGCTGTCACGAGAATAAAGAGTAGGCGTGTCACGCTGGAGTGATTTTGAAATATTAGTGTAGCGGGTGAGATATTAGTGTGTGTGTGTGTGTGTGTGTGTGTGAATGTCTAGAGAGAAGGGGTGAATATTAATTAGGAAAGGGTTAATAAGTTATCAGTAGAGAAAATTTAATAGGTAAAGAGAGGAGGTGTTGAATATTGAATAAGTAGAGAGAGAGAGAGTATATAAATATTAGGGGTGTAAGTTGTTATGGAAGAGGTATTTACTTGATAGATGACTTAAGAATTTAAGTAATGTGTAGGAGAGTGAGTAGACGACTGTCTGATGTAGATATGTAGGTGGAAAGATTTAATTTTAGTTTTGGTGAGGGTTGTACAATAAATTTTGTGTAGGGTGTCACGTGATTTAAGGAATATAATAGAGGGGGTTAATTATAAGAAGGGGGAATGATGATTATTGTTTTAAGGGATAAATTGGAAATAGAATAAAAGAAATATAGAATACAAGGGGATTTGAACCGGGGTACTATTTGAATATAAATTTTACAAATGTGAACTCTTTAACCATTACGCTATAGAGTTGATTGTAAGTTATATGTTAATTTGAGTTTATAAATGAAGGGTTGTTTGAAATTTTTGTATCTGAGTTGTATGATTGAATTTAAAAAAAGATATTGGTAGTTATAAAAATATTATATTGAGAATAGTAAAATAGGGGGTTCCGTTTGATTTATTTTTTGTTTTTAGGGAGAATGTTTTTAGGGATTAAATAAAGAGTACATAATGTTTTTTATAAAAAAAATAAGGGGGAAAAATAATATTAAATAAAGGTAAGTATAAAAATAGGTAAGTACAAAATATGTGTGTATTTTTTTTATAAAAATAAATTTTATAAATATTTTTTGCAAAATAAAAAAGGATATGGTAGATAATATTTACTAGATTTTAAAGTTGACCTTGAACTTAAAATTACTGAAGCGAGAAACGATAAAATAAAGTTGTGAGGATATAATATATGATATATATTATGTATTATTATGCGCGCAACATACTTTTTTTTTTTTAAAATGAAAAGGATATTTTTTTTTTGTGTAAGGGAAATTTTTTTTTTGTGTAAGGGAACTTTTTGTTTTGTGTAAATCTAATATTGAACTTGACTTAATTTTGAGCTTGCTGAAGCAAAACAGTAAAACAGAACGAAAAAAATGTAGATAGATACATATTATACGCAAAATACTTTTTTAAAAAATGAAAAAGGATATTATTTTTTTTGTAAGGCAAAATAAAAAAAAGAAAAGCATACTAATGATATGTGCAAAATATTTGATATAAAATAAAGGGGTGAAGTAAATATTGATCTTGACCTTTATTATCAACAGGTAGTAAGTAGTAAGTACCTACAAATATAAGAAATGGTAATTATGCTCGAGAGGTTTTTTTAGTCTTGTATTAATTCTAAATGAAAAAGGATAAATTTTTGTAAAATAAAAATTTTTATTATGATTTTTAATTGTTTTTTGACATATATTTATTTATTTTATATCTTTTATTTATTTAAATCTTGTTTTATATATGTGTTCTTGTTTTATATATGTGTTCTCGGTGTTGAGTTGTAGAATTTTAGAAATTATGAAACCTATATTTTTCATACGTTTTTGAAATCTACATCTACCGAAAAAATTTTTAAAAAATATCTTATTAAACCAAATATAATAGATCTTACCCATGATATGGCATCGCTATATAAAATTCTAAATAAAAAAGGGACATTTTTTGAATAAGCGTTTTACATTAATAAATTTATTTCATTGTTTTTAAAGGAAAAACTGTATATTCCTTTGTTTATTTCGTCTATATTTTGCTGCTCGTCAAAGAATTTTTTATATTTTTCTGGCGTGAAAAATATAAAATTTTTTAGTTCAAATATCCATTTGACACCAAATGCAGTTTTCAGTGATCTTGTGCTTTCAATGTTATATTTGACATCTGGTTTCAAGTCACTCCATTTTAAAACCGGCTTCTTCTGGTTCTCATTTAAATTATTAAAGTTTTCTATTATTTGTAACGATATTGTTGGTGTTTGCTCTGTTTTATTTTTTTTAACTGGCTGTTGTTGCTGTTGATAGTTGGAACGCTTTATAATTCCAGATGTAATTGATTCCAAATCTAGTTGTTCAAAAATGTCTTTGTCCTGAGATAGTCATAATAAATCTTCCGTTTGTTGATTTAGTAGATTATTTTTGTTTTTCCTTTTTGATTTTAACCGGCTTAAGATATAAGATATTACTTAAGATATTAGGTATATTTGTTGATGTTAAAGCCGGCAAAAACGTTGAATCTATTTCAAATTGCTGTCCATTAGGGATATCTGTTTCTTCGTTATATCCCGTAAACAATATTTCGTCTGTAGAATTTATTGAAATTACTGATTCCATATTGTCGTCGACTCTGTAAGTTATTTTGTACAACTAATAAACTTATTAAAAATGTTTGACTATTTATAGCTATATTTTTTTTTTCTGTTTATTGTAGTGGTCATTTAATTTTAAATTTTTAACTGACTTTAACTGACAGAAAATTTGAATCTAGTCAGTTGGCTTATAAGAAAAATATTGTTGTGAAAGAATTTTGTTTCTATAAAACATTTAACCGCAAAAGATCTTTTTACCCCTCTATACTATTTTATTTTTCTACGCCTATTATCAGGTGCGCTATGAGAAAAGTCGTTACAATGTATATTAATTAGCATTTAATTGCCCCTACCCTTTCTTATTGACATTAAAAGACATTTTTGCAATTTTTGTAGAACATTTAACCGCAAAAGATCTTTTTTATCCCTCTATACAATTTTATTTTCCTACGCCTATTATCAGGTGCGCTATGAGAAAAGTCCTTACATTGTATATTAATTAACATTTAATTGCCCCTACCCTTTCTTATTGACATTAAAAGACATTTTTTTTTTGCAATTTTTATAAAACATTTAACCGCAAAAGATCTTTTTACACTCTATACTATTTTACTTTCCTACCTCTATTATCAGGTGCGCTATGAGAAAAGTCGTTACAATGTATATTAATTAGCACGTAATTGGCCCTACCCTTTCTTATTGACATTAAAAGACTTTTTTTTTCCAATTTCTATAAAACATTTAACCGCTTAAGATCTTTTTACCCTCTATACTATTTTATTTTCCTACGCCTATTATCAGGTGCGCTATGAGAAAAGTCGTTACAATGTATATTAATTAGCATGTAATTACCACAACTATTTTATTTTCCTATGTTTATCATCAGGTAAATTATGAGAAAATCCATATTTTTAAAAACTTAAATAGTTCACAGCGAAAAAACAAGTACAATTTTGTTAAAAGTTTATTGTGATTAAATAAATAATATTTTTAACTAATTAAAAATTGACATTAAAAAGAAAAATATTCATAAACTTTGTGTTAAAAATTTAAAACTTTAAAATTAAAAATTTAAAAATGTCAAAAAAATTTTTAATATAACGTTTCGCGAAAGAAGGCGGAAGTATTTCAAGAGGTGTTTTGCGTTATCACCTCATAAGAGAATTAAATACGCTTGCGAAGCGATTCAATTTACGCGCGAAAACATATGAATTTAAAATCAATGATGTTTCCAACAACGTAGAGCCTACGATTTGGATAAAAAATGCAATTGAAGATATACTTTGACTCTTAACAAAGAATCTTCTTCCCACGGATAAGATTGGCATAACATTTTGTGGTGAAGGATTTGAAAGGGGTCCCGGATGGATTAATTATAAAAATGCCAGTGAAATAAATCTGTTTGATGTCTGAGAAATGATCAGCAAAGTATTTCAAAGCAATTCCAATGGCTTAAACACGGAAACATTTTGTTTAAATGTAACATCTATACGGCTTCCGGTTGGACGAGGAAATTCAAGAGGAAAGAAATTCAATACATATGACGAAGCATCTGTAAAGAGTAGAGGTATTATAAGTAAAAGCAACAAAGATAATTTGTGTTTACATCGAGCATTAGTTGTAGCAATAGGTAAAGTTGAAAACGACCCTGATTATAAGAAAATTAGACAAAACACAAATAAAATGCAAACTAAAACAGCGAACAAATTAATGAACGATGCACGTGTTGTTATATCCGAAGAAAGATGTGGAATTCCAGAGCTGAAAAATTTTCAATCTTATTTAAAAAACTATAAAATTGTAGTTTACGTTTATGGAACTAAAGGTCGTGAAGTAATTTTTGAGGGAGAGAATAATACTGGAAAAAAATTAAATTTATTATACCAAAAGGGTCATTATAATGTTTTAGCATCCTTAACAGCAGCTTTTTGTTGTTTGTATTATTGTGAAGAATGTCATATTCCTTACAATAATAAAAATGGTCATAGATGTGGCGGTACATGTTCCCCAATGCCAACAATGACCTGCATGCCCGAAAGATCGTGCTAACATATTATGTAAAGAATGTAATAGATTCTTTAGAGGTCAGCAGTGCTATGACAATCATTTGGCATCGGCATCAGTAAATCAAAAAAATATCTGTGTGCAAGTTAAAAGATGTGTCAGTTGTTTAAAGACTTTTAGAGGAGATAAAACACACACATGTGGAGAACGTTATTGTAAAACATGTGCTAAGTATGTTTCTGTAGAACACCAATGTTTCATGCAACCAGATAAAAGAAACATTGAAAAATTATTAAAAAATACAACTTTATACATATTTTATGATTTGGGAAGTCGGCGTGATTTGGGAAGGTAGGTGTGATAAATGTATAAATAATTTCAACCTAGTATATTGTGATAAATGTTGACAAAGAAATTTTTTACAAAGAGATGCAAATAAAATAGAAGAAGACAATGTAATTTCTCGGTTTCCCACCAATGTTTTACATGTGAGAAAAACATTAAACAAAGTAATTGTTATGGACAAACATTTAACAGAGTAATTGTTATTGCTCATAATGGACAGGCGTATGATCATCAGTTTATATTAAACCATATTTAACAAAATACCAGTCTAGACCCCAAACTTATAATGCGTGGATCTAAAATTATACTTATAACTCTAGATAATGCCAATTTTGTGGATTCATTAAATTATTTTCCCATGGCTTTATCAAAACTCCCCAGAGCGTTTTATTTAGCTGAAGAATTTAAAAAAGGATATTTTCCACATATTTTTAACACATCAGAAAATAAAAATTATATCGGACCGCTTCCTTCAATCGAATATTATAGTCCCGATACAATGAAAACAGAAGAACGCTGTGATTTTTTAAAATGGTATAACATAAATAAGGAAAAAGAATTTAACATGCAGCGTGATATTATTGAATAATGCATTGACGATGTAAAAATTTTAACTGCAACATGTCTAAAATTTCGCAGCATGTTTGTAAATGAATGTGGAGTTGAACCATTTTTGGAGTGACGATAGCAGTGACGATAGCATCAGCTTGTAATTTGGTACATCGTCGTAAGTTTCTTGCACCAAATACAATTTCACTGATTCCCAAAAATTGTTACAGAAATACAGACAATCAATCGGTAGAAGCGATTATGTCGCTAATTTTTGAAGAAGAAAAACGATGTGTTAATATAAAACACGCAGCAAAAGGAAAAGAAGCTGTAATAGCAGGAGTTAAAGTGGACGGATTTTGTGCTGAAACAAATGAAATATTTGAATTCCATGGATGTTATTACCATGGTCATCCAATATGCCTTCAGCATCGAGACGAGCCATTATATGATGATAAGCAGGAAACATTAAATGAACGCTACACAAGAACAGTATGGGGTATGTATTAATTTTTTAATAATTTTTAAATAATTTTTCAAATATTTTAAACATATTTTTAATATTTGATTTTGTGTTTTTCTAAAAGTACAAAGTAATTGAAAGGTGGTCCTGTGAGTTCCAGAGACAACTCACGGCTAAGGATCAAAAATATTTAAACTCCCACCCCTTGATTCACGATAACAAATTAAATCCACGAGATGCCTTTTACGATGATCGAACGGGCAACACCTAGAACAATTATAAATGTAAAGAACAAGAAAAAATAAAATACATAGATGTTTGTTCTTTATACCCATGAGTGTGTAAACATGGAAAATTTCCTGTTGGTCACCCGAAAATTTTTATTGGATATGAAATTTGTTCCTCCCTAAACTTAAAAGAAACAAATGGATTAAATAAATGCAAAATACTACCACCAGAAGAACTTTTGCACCCTGTGTTAGCGATAAAGCAGAATAACAAATTAATGTTTTCGCTATGTCAAAGTTGTAGCGAAATAAAGAACCAAGAAACATTCTGTGCACACACAGATGAAGAAAGGTCTTTGATCGGTACATGGGTTATCGATGAGGTTGTAAAAGGTCTTGAAAAGAGATATAAATTAATTTTAATAAATGAAATATGGAAGTATGAAGTCTCTCAATATAAAAGAGACTTAAATAATAAAGGATTATTCTCAGATATGATGAATAAATTCTTTAAAATGAAGCAGCAAGCTTCAGGGTGGCCTGAAAGGTGTGTTATAGAAGAAGACAAAAAGAAATATATTGAAAGTTTTAATGAAAATGAAGGCATTGATTTTTAGAAGATCACAGTTCATTTCCGAATGGGTACAAAAGAAGAAAAAATTAGTAAAAATGTTATTATAAATAAAGAAAAAAAAAATTTAAAAATATACACATTCTGTTTATATTTTAAAACTTTTTAATTTATCTAGATATTTTTATTTTAAATTATATCTTTTTTATTTATCCAGGAATTATATTTTTCATTAAACCCTAACGATTTAACAAAAACTTTGTTTCCTCATCAGATTTTTTAGAACTTTTTCTACTAGGTAAACATGAGAATATTTTACAGGTGTTAGTTCTGCTTCATAAAATCCAACAGAAATTAAGGTGTTTGTATGATTCATCTTAACTTAACGTCATCAGCTTTTTTAGAACTTTTTCTACTAGGTAAGCATGAGCATGAGAATATTTTACAGGAGTTAGTTCTGCTTCATAAAATCCAACAGAAATTAAGGTGTTTGTATGATTCATCTTAACTTAACGTCATCAGCTTTTTTAGAACTTTTTCTACTAGGTAAGCATGAGAATATTTTACAGGTGTTAGTTCTGCTTCATAAAATCCAACAGAAATTAAGGTGTTTGTATGATTCATCAAATTGTATGTTACAGGATAAGTTTTGTTTATTTTTTTATTTTAAAAATTTCAGTTGACCAATTGGGGTGATAGCCTTTTCCAAAGACACCTTTGTTTTTACTTATTCTGACGTAATCTCCAACTTTATATTTTTCTTTTTGAAAAATTTTAGGTTGTATATAACTTGTTTTTAATATAAGTTTTTCATTTTTCTTTGAGACATTTTCAGGTGCTAATTTTATTGTTTTATGAGGTGTAGAATTATACCTTTTCAACATAGTATTTAGAACAGAAATCCATTTAGTTGCCTTGCAAACTGAATTTTTCCACATGGCATTTTTAAAAGTGCGATTAAAACGTTCAACAATTGAAGCTTTCATTTCCGAGTAAGTATGATAATGATTGATTTTGTTTTTAACCATAAAGCTGTGAAATTTTGAATTAAAAAATTCCTTTCCTTGATCCGAATGAATATTTTTTGGGAAAGTTTTAACTTGTTTAAAAATCTTTTTTAACGCATTTAAAACGTCATCAGCATTTTTTTGTTTTTACAGGTTGAGCAAATGCGTATTTAGAAAATATGTCAATTACTGTTAGCATATATTTAAATCCCCTATTAAATTTTGCGTACGGAATCATTTCAACTAAATCAATTTGCCATGTATCATTTAACCCTTTTTGCTGGACTTTTCTTCTAAAATATATGCGTCTTGCTGGTCTGAGTATTTCAGCTACAATTTGTCTCTTGACATTTTTGATTTTTATACCATGTGATCAAATCGTCCAGTTCTGCTTTATAATTTTCTACGTAATAGCATTCACAGGTGTCTGGACTGGAAGATGAATTATCATAAGCCCAAGGACATAAACTAAAGTGTATGCCCCAAATTGAATTAAACTTTTCTTTGTCCTTAAATTTTCCTAAATATTCTTGTAAATAAAAATTCGTTGTTTATGCTCATCTAGTAAAATAAAAGAATAAGTTTTAAGGAAGTCTTCCACCACTTTCATTGTAAGAATGAGTATAAATTTATAAATTTCTTCATTTTTATACAATTTTTAAATCGGGGGATTTAAATTATGCAAATTAAACCCGTGCATAATATACAAATTACACACATTAAGAATATAGAAGAATAATCTGTAAAGTGGTCTTCCACAGTCATTGTAAGAATGAAAATAAAATTATATATTTCATCGCTTTTATTTTTTTTTGTTTAAAAATTACTAATTTAAATCAATAAAATTTAGCTAATAAGGGAAGGGGATAGTGTTTTACAGTTTATTCCTTTAAATCTGGAAAATATTATATTAAATAAATGAAACAATATTGTAGATATATAAATAAATAAAATTTTTATTTTGTTTTATGTTTCTGTGTTTGTTTGTGATAGTTTCAAAATTTTTTCCTTTAACATAATAGGTATTTCAAAAAATAATCTTGAATAATTACATTGAACCCTGTGGTATATATATTTCATCTTTTAATGTTAGTTGTTTTTTTTGTCGACATGTATTTATGTATTTTGTTACATATGCTTTTACGAAATCTTCAGACTTTTTATTGTATGTTATAACTAAATTAAGAAATTCACTGATGTTATAGAAATTGTTTGCTTCCTCCTCATTTAAAATAAAAAATGTTTGACCTGCGTAATAAAGTTTAACGTTTAAATAAATTTTTTTATGCTGTTGTTTTGCAGCAAATATTTTTAAAAACCGAGTTAATACTACATTCTGTTCATCATAGTTGTAATTATAAAAGGATGTTTGGTTATTACGAATACGGTGAAATGAAATTCTTGTTTCACAAAACTCTGGATCAAAACCTAGTGAGACTGCTAATGTATGGTCCTTATTCAAAAAATATGTATAAGATAACAGCAAGGTTTTATTAGTATTATATTGTTCCATTGTTATAAATAAACTGAATATTTACAAGTACCGATTTTAATATTTATACTTCTTAATAACACATGACTGTACATTTTTCTCCAAATATACGCTTAAATTCTTTCACTATGCACATATCATTTTCTATGTTGTTCTTAATATTGTCAACATTGTTAAATAAATTTAAAAAGTTATTCATGCTTTTACCAGAACATCGATAGTATATGTAAACACAACAATACTGACCACAAAAATACGAAATATCACTTTGCAAACGTATTTCATTAAATACAATACAAAGTTTTTTAAATAAATTAAGAATTTGTTTTTCACGTGGGGGTCGTCCATAAGAATCAAAATATTCTATACATCCGTCTTTTGGTATAAAAACTGCCAGCCAATGCTCGCCAGGATCTTTAGCCATATGTGTATAAACAATGAAAAAAGATGGTCGTTTAATAACTTTTGGTATACGATCCAGCGCCCAAACTCCATTAAATAATTTCATTGTATTATTTATTACATTTCAAAATTTCCTCAATCTCGAAGGAATGCATGTTGTTGCGTTGAAAACACAATAATTTCTTAATGCTTTATGGATTTTTTATGTTTGTATATATTTTATTTATAGATTTGTATAAACGTTACGGTTTTTATCTATTTGAATATTTGCGTCAAACTCTCCATACAAAATAGCTGTTAAGGTAGAGCGAAGCGGTTTTGATAATTTTGCTTCAATTCTTACAGTTCCCTGGTTGAGTAAACCCTGACACACTTCATTACCCGATGAATCTGGTGTTAAATCAAATGACAGCATAAAGAAACCATTATTAAACATTGTTTTTGTTATTTGATGTCCTTTATCGTTGTGATGTATTCCGGTGCCAGTAAAAAGTGTATTATATGCTCTAGTGAAACAATTATTTTCGTCAGAAAAATTAGTTTCTATTGCTAAATTGGGAACTTGTACACAGTTAACAGATAATGCAAATTGATTAATATCAAAGTGTTTAAAATTAAAGGGATTTTTAGATCGTTTCCCCGAATATCCTGAATTTTCAATCATGCAAAATATTAATGTATTTGGTAATTGTCCAATGAAAACATTATCTAATAATATGTTTTGACTATTCATTGGAATAGTGAAAGATTTTACTTCAACTTTTTTGTAAAAATATTTAGCTGTACTTTTTTCCAAAACTGAATTATGAGCGAGTAAAAAACCGGGGTTAACTGTAACGTGTTTCATTAGTAAATTTACTTCTATAATTTTCAATTGGGACTCATCAGTATCCGCTGAAAACATATAAAATTCCGGTTTTTCTAAAGTAAGTAAAATTCGGACATCAACACCATTTATTAGAAAAGTAGGTTGATTAAACATATCGACATGTAATTTACCCATAAGTTCTACTACATTGCTATTATTGTAAAGTTTCTGTCGTTCTTTTGAACCATTATTATCTGATTTTGCTATATTTCCTTTATCTAACGTCCACCCACCACATTCTAAATGCGTTGTAGCTGCATCGTTACCGTAATTGAGTAATGATTAAATGTATGCTCTATAATGATAATTTCCATCGGATGGAGTAATATTTTTTCCATTTAATTGAACATTGCATTGTTTTATTAATGAATGTAAAAGATTATTAACTACACTAGGTTGTGGTATCAATGGTTTATCAGTTGTTTGATCATTATTCCAAAGAGTTCCATCTTTTTTGGTTATTTACACCTTTAATCTCAAATATGTTAGATAAATCCCTATATGTGTCACCATGTCCTAGAGAAACGAATTCAATTGTTGATGAATTATCTAAAGAAGCAATATGATTGTACAGATAGTAAAATGCTGGAGTGAATAGGTGGTGTTCTAAAAATATCCAATTCAGATTTCATACATTCACTCATTTTAATCAAAAATATCTTTTTTTCTCCTTTTGCTCTTAACTTGGCGTCGTTTTCTTTTTAAATAACTTAAACGTTTTAAAGCTGGCCTTTTTATAGTTTTAGTTTTTATATTTCTTTTCTTTTTCGCAGATCCGTACATTTCATTAAGTTTTCGAACAGCACCACGTCTGATATTTTTAGCAATTTCTTTACCACGATCTTTTGCCACTTCTTTGACATTTGCACCTGATGCAATATCAGACAATGCATTAATACCAGAGCTTATAGCTTCGTTCTTTAATATATTCACACCTGAACTAAATATTAGCTTTAAATATCTAATTAATCCACCGAAAAAACTTCCTAATCCTCGTCCTCTTTGATACGCAAGACTTGAGTAAAACAAATGACCAATATCTTCTAAACCTCTTCCTGACTGAATCAAATAATACTTATAATATACTCGATTCATTTTGGACTGATGTATTTTTCTACAATGTCATGCTTTATTTATACTTTTTTAAAATGCAATACAATTTTTGTAGGAATTGAACTATTGGAAAAATTTACTTTGTAACCATATTTATCACATAAAAGTATTGAAATACTATTAAATGATTGCTCTACTTTACAATATTGAATGTTTCTGAAGTCTTTTACTATATCATTAAAAGTATTTTGAACATTGATAGTTCTTAAACATCTTACATTTTTATCAGCTATATTTTGTGGTTCAATAATATCCGAGTATATAAAAAACATATCTGGTTTAATAATTGGAATTAATTGTACATTGTCTAAAAACATTTTGAAACCTTCTATTACACGTGGTTTAAATTTATTAAAATCTGCTACTTTCGATGATTCTTGATTGAAACATGTTTTTAAAATTCTTCTAATGAATAAGAGAAATCACATAACATTTGTTTTTCATCATATGGGATGTACGTTGTACCAACTGCTATCAAATCCTTATCTTGCATACCCTTAATATATACCTGGGCACTTTTCTCCCAATCTTCGCCATATGTATCTGGGATAAAATCATTAACATAAATTTCAGAAACACCGACTTTCCAACTAGAATCACACATATATTTATCCAGTTTATTTGTACAAGATGACAATGTATTTTCGGGGTAGTAATTCATAAATGAATCACTCAGTAATGTAATGTAAAAGTCATCCTGTATTTGTATGTTGCCCATTGTGAACTACTTGTAGACTTGACTTTTCGAATTGGAAAATTAAAAGTTCTGTTCTCCACCAGTTCTATTTGAACTTAAAGTAAAACACGTCTTTGTTCTTTAATACCCATTTCTTTACTATTTATTGTTTTTTCCTTTTTTTGAGGCGGACTTGGACTATCTAAAGCTACGGTTATAATATCTCCAGTATCAGTTTCATACAATTGTACATTTTTAATAGATTTCCTTTTTCTAAGACGTTCTCCTGATTTTGTAGCAGAAATTGCTTTTGAATATATTTTCTCTTCTTTTTCATCATCAATAAATACTTCATCAGCTGGTTCATGTTCATAAATCTCTTCCATGGGAAATTGCATTCCAAAATGTTTACTCTTGATAAATTTTGATTGAGCTTCTGCATTTCGTAATAGTGGTTTAGGACGTGTTTGAACACCCTTTGATTCTCGTAAAGCTTTATACTTTCTTGTTTATGTTGACCGTTTTTATTCTGAGGCGAGCTCATTCCCCGCTTATTACTTACTTTATACAAATTTTGACGAAATAAATACCATTTTGAATATCCGACAAATTTTTATTTAAGATAATTTTTTTCATGCTGTTATTTAATTCACTAAGTTCAATATCTGTATTTTGTTTGAGTTTTTCATAAATATCTGGTTTTACTAAAATCATTTTATTAAATATGTTGTTCATTTTAAAAACTTTCCAATTATTCCTGATAGAACAGCGCCAATTAGTGTGGGTAAAAATCCACCACTTTGAATAATAGTTTTTCGTTTACTAAGTAAAGACTTTTTATGGCAAATTAACGATCTCAACTCTTTTTTATACTTTTTCAATTGGTTTATTGCTTTTTTACTTAAAATACAATTACCTTTCAATATATTCAACGCTATTTCACACAATGTTTTTATTATTTCAGGATCGCAATGTTTTATAATAATTTTTTGAAATTTTGGCTTAGAGTTTTTTTAATAGATGCAATATATGTTGGTTTGCCTTCAATCGTTTCTTATTTCTCACTTAAATTATCTAAATCTTCTTTTTCACAAAAACAAAAATTCTCACCTAATATATCACTTCTCAATCTAAATAGATTGTTAATATAATGACTAAGATCTATAAATATATAACCATGTGGTCGTAACGTTACTTCATTATATACTTTTTGGAATTCTTTCATTTTATTGGGGTAAATTTGTCGTGACAATGTTAGAATCTGTGATTTGTCTATGGGGTTTTTAAAAAGTACCAAACATTTTCAATAGAGAGAAATATCTCTAGAAAATTTTCCTTGATGAAACACATTTAGAGTTGTAAATATTACAGATAAATCCCTATGATGCGAACCTCTAGTAAACAATTCGCAAACGCTTTTATTACTTGAATCCAACATTATGTCATCTATTACTACTAAAAAGGATGGTGATTTTCACTCAAGTCTGGTATAGCATTAAAATATTCAAGTTCTTTAATGTTTAGTGGAACTGCATTCTTATCAGGATTACACCAAATAATTTTATTTATTTTAGGATGAATAACTGTATTCCTATTTTCCATTAAGTTTCGAATAAATGTAGTTTTACCACAACACGATGGCCCCGCTACCATCATTGTAAAAGGATGAGATAACATAGTCATTATAAACTAAAAGGTAAACGCTTTCTCGGTTATATTTATAGTAAAATCATTGTATAAAATCATGATAATTCAAAAATATTTAGTCATTTCATTACTACACTTTACCATGGAAAGAAATCATTTTCTAATAGTCGATTTACAATTTTCACGTGAAAATGAAAAACAATATTTTTTAAAAGAATTGGCAGCTGTGGAAAAAGGAAGTTTAGTTCCACTTATATTTCACTTTAAACCACCATATTAGGAAGAAGAACTTAATACTGATGCAAAATATCAAAATCAGAATTGTGAAAGGAATATCAACGGATTAAAGTGGAATGATGGTGTAATTGAATATACACAAGTACCAGTTGTTCTAAAACACTATTTTGAACCTTTTGAAAAAAATTATTAAATTTTTGTAAAAAGAGAGCAAAAAAACAAATTTTTTAAAAAAATATCTTGTTAAACCAAATATAATAGATCTTACCCAAAATATGATATCGCTATATAAAATTGACGATTTTACATCAATGTGTCCTATACATAACAACACAAACAACAAAACAAACTGTAAAATTAGATGTGCCGCTAAAAACTGTTTAAATATATATATGTATTTACTAAAAACGAACAAATTATAAAACAAAAATAAATTAAAAATAAAAATGAAAAACATACGATTTAAATAAGAACGTTCAAATTTTTAACATGTACACATTGAATTTTGCATATAGAGCTGCTCGAAAAAGTGTGTGGGAACAATATGCTAGAGATAGATGCAGATTTCAAAAACGTATCAAAAATATAGGTTTTATAATTTCTAAAATTCTTACAATTCAACACCGAGAACACATATATAAAACAAGATTTCTATAAAATAAATAAATATATGTTAAAAAACAATTAAAAATCATAACAAAAATTTTTAAGTTACAAAAAATTATACTTTTTCATTTAGAATTAATACAAGACTAAAAAACCTCTCGAGCATAATTACCATTTCTTATATTTGTAGGTACTTACTACCATAAAGAAATTATATACATAGAGTATTTACACCGAACAAATTTTTTAAACCATTTCTGCACAAAATATAGAACCCCGAAATCTGTTTTGTTGCAGATTAACATATTTTGAACAAAAAATTTATACAGAAATAATATTTATTTGCAGCTTATAAAAAAATGAAATGTATTCTTTTCATATTTATACTATTTTATAATTGTAGTGGTATGGTAGTGGTAATATTTTTTTTATTAGTTTTCATTCTTATTTGTTTGTACGTATGTTTATTAGATTTGAAATGATTAGAATTTGAATGTTTAATAATTTTTGGCTGGCATATATAAATCGTATTAAATAGCGTATGTGTGTGTTTAGTAAAATTAAAAATGATTTTATTATGCATGTATTTATAAGAACATAACGTATTGAAGTAGGTAAATAAAAAAAAATTAGATAAGTTATAATAAGTGACTTTTATTAAATATTTTGTTTTAATAAATAAACTTAAGGTAATAAGGGAACAAATCAATGTTAAATTATAGATTCACTGAAATAAAAGTTTCTTTTCCTACTTAGAGTAAAAATATATAGTCATGATATACCTAGTACTTACTAGTAAAAGTAAATAATTTTTAAAATTTTTGCAAAAAATAATAAAAAAATCAAATTTTATTTAACAATTTTCTTTTTAATATTAGTACCTAAATGTTAGAATAGCTAATATTAGAATAGGATTATTAGTAAACTACCTAAATAGGGAATCAAAAAATAACAAAAGCACATAAAATTAATTAAAAAAAATGTTTTATTGCTTAAAATTAAAGAATAGAAGGAACACTTTAGAAGGGAAAAAGCCACATGGAAAATTCTAAAAAATAGTCTGATAGTATTAATTTTCCAAATGGCATAAAAACCCTTTTTATTAGTACATTTACAAAAAAATAAAAATTCAAAATTTATGTAAACAAATTTTACAAGAAAATATAAAAAACTATTTACAAAATTATTTACAAAATTACTTCTTTAACATTTAAAAAAATTTAACATAAAAACATAATTAATCATTTTAACAATATATATAGGTATTTAACTTAAATTAATAATCTCATGCATTTTTAAATTAATAATCTCATTGATTTTTAACAAAATTTTCATGAAAAAAAAAATAAAAATTAAAGTGATGCAATGCAACAGAAGTAAAAAGTGATGCAAAATGCAACAGAAGTAAAAGGTCTTCGCACTTTTTTTCGATCCTGTTCACTTAATTAAATCTATTCATAATACATTACTCAAATATGATTTAAATACTGATGACGGCGAAGTTTCTTTTAAAATTATTCGATCGTTTTACTTTCACGAAAGAGACAACAGCCAAAAAATGTGCCCAATTCATCATTTGAAAGAATGAATGTTAAATTAGCAAGTCAGGTTCTTAGTCGCTCAGTTGCTGCTGCTATTAGGACACTATAGTTTCAACAAATAAATTCGTTACTCGAAAAAAGTGTGCTTTAGCAACCGCTGATTTCGTATTTAAAATTAATAGGTTATTCGATTGTCTTAATAACAAAAAAATATATGATAAAAACCCATACCGTGTAGCTTTACAATCAAACAATCAAATATTTCAGTACATAATAGAAATGATGGAGTATTTTAAAAATATAAAACCAATCTCTTCTCCAAAAATTTATTGTATTGAAGGTATGGTCCAAACTTTAACAGGCATTATACAGTGAAGTTCAAATATATTTTCAATTTATAATACAAACGAGTGTTCTTATTTGCTGTTGTCTCGCCTTAATCAAGATGCTTTAGAAAATTTGTTTTCATTAATTCGTTATAGAAACGGTTGTAATAATAACCCATCTGTCTCTGAATTCAGTAATATCTTAGCGAAAATCATGTGTGTAAAATTAATTAACTTTAAAATTGAACACTCGAATTGTGAGGAAGATAATGATGAATTTCTTTCAGACGATTTAGTAAATTATGAATTAGAACAATATAGCTCAGGTACAAATGAAGAAGAAGTTGAAATTGAACAAATTGATGGTAATATTACTAACGTTGTCATCAATTATTTAGGAGAAAATTTAGAAAAAACAGAAAGGAATGTTGTTTCGAATAACGCATAAAGGTATATATGTGGTTATATAATTTTTAAGATGATGAAAAAAATTTCTTGTGTGTCATGTAACGATTTATTTTTTAAGACTTCTGAAAGCCCTTTATTACTTGAATCGGAACAATTTATTTTTCAAAAAAACTACAAAAATGACTCAGATATTGTCCATTTAAAATCGCCAACAGAAATTTTTTTTGAATTGACCCAATTTCGAATCAATATATTTGATCACTTTTTTTCTCAAAACTTTCATCAAAAGAACTTAAAAAAAAACATTTTATATTGTTGTTTGGAAGCTACTAATAAATCGGATAAATATTCTACGTGGTTCAACGAAAATGAAAAATGCTTTACGCATAAAATTAAGTTTTTAGAATTACTAATCGATTTGTTATTGAAAAAAGAAACCAAATGGTTAAAGGAAAAATTAATAATTGAGGAAGAACAAAAAGCTAAGGAATCCAAGAGGGAAAGACAAAAAAATAGTCAAAAATAATTCAAAACTAAATATATATAGTAGAAATTTTGTCTCACATGGTCTGCAATTTTTGAATAAATATTTTTTTAAACTTTTTCTTGATTTGTAATGGATTAATAACTTCAATTTTTATTTTTTTTAATGCATTATGAATAGATTTAATTAAGTGAACAGGATCGAAAAAATGTGCGAAGACCTTTTACTTCTGTTGCATTTTGCATCACTTTTTACTTCTGTTGCATTGCATCACTTTAATTTTTATTTTTTTTTTCATGAAAATTTTGTTAAAAATCAATGCATGAGATTATTAATTTAAGTTAAATACCTATATATATTGTTAAAAGGATTAATTATGTTTTTATGTTAAATTTTTTTAAATGTTAAAGAAGTAATTTTGTAAATAATTTTGTAAATAGTTTTTTATATTTTCTTGTAAAATTTGTTTACATAAATTTTGAATTTTTATTTTTTTGTAAATGTACTAATAAAAAGGGTTTTTATGCCATTTGGAAAATTAATACTATCAGACTATTTTTTAGAATTTTCCATGTGGCTTTTTCCCTTCTAAAGTGTTCCTTCTATTCTTTAATTTTAAGCAATAAAACATTTTTTTTAATTAATTTTATGTGCTTTTGTTATTTTTTGATTCCCTATTTAGGTACTTTACTAATAATCCTATACTAATATTTGCTATTCTAACATTTAGGTACTAATATTAAAAAGAAAATTGTTAAATAAATTTTGATTTTTTTATTAATTTTTGCAAAAGTTTTAAAAATTATTTACTTTTACTAGTACTAGGTATATCATGACTACCTATATATTTACTCTAAGTAGGAAAAGAATCTTTTATTTCAGTGAATCTATAATTTAACATTGATTTGTTCCCTTATTACCTTAAGTTTATTTATTAAAACAAAATATTTAATAAAAGTCACTTATTATCACTTATCGAATTTTTTATTTATTTACCTACTTCAATACGTTATGTTCTTATACATGCATAATAAAATCATTTTTAATTTTACTAAACACACACATACGCTATTTAATACGATTTATATATGCCAGCCAAAAATTATTAAACATTCAAATTCTAATCATTTCAAATCTAATAAACATACGTACAAACAAATAAGAATGAAACGAATAAAAAAAAATATTTTCACTACCATACCACTACAATTATAAAATAGTATAAATAAGAAAAGAATCCATTTCATTTTTTTATAAGCTGCAAATAAATATTATTTCTGTATAAATTTTTTGTTCAAAATATGTTAATCTGCAACAAAACAGAATTTCGGGGTTCTATATTTTGTGCAGAAATGGTTTAAAAAATTTGTTCGGTGTAAATACTCTATGTATATGATTTCTTTATGTTACTACTTACTACCTGTTGATAATCAAGGTCAAGATCAATATTTACTTCACCCCTTTATTTTATATCAAATATTTTGCACATATTATTAATATGCTTTTTTTTATTTTCCCTTACAAAAAAAAATAATATCCTTTTTCATTTTTAAAAAAGTATTTTGCGCATAATATCTATCTATCTACATTTTTTTCGTTCTGTTTAACTGTTTTGCTTCAGCAAGTTCAATATTAGATTTGATTTTTTCTTTACCCTTACACAAAAACAAAATAATATCCTTTTCATTTTTAAAAAAAAAAAAATTATGTTGCGCATTATAATATATAATATATATTATATAATATATCCTCACAACTTTATTTTATCGTTTCTCGCTTCAGTAATTTTAAGTTCAAGGTCAACTTTAAAATCTATTAAATATATTATCTACCATATCCTTTTTTATTTTGCAAAAAATATTTATAAAATTTATTTTTATAAAAAAAATACACACATATTATGTACTTACCTATTTTTATACTTACCTTTATTTAATATTATTTTTCTCCCTTAATTTTTTATAAAAAACATTATGTAACCTTTATTTAATCCCTAAAAACATTCTCCCTAAAAACAAAAAATCACTCAAACGGAACCCCCTATTTTACTATTCTCAATATAATATTTTTATAACTACCAATATCTTTTTTTAAATTCAATCATATAACTCACAGATACAAAAATTTCAAACAACCCTTCATTTATAAACTCAAATTAACATATAACTTGCAATCAACTCTATAGTGTAATGGTTAAAGAGTTCACATTTGTAAAATTTATATTCAAATAGTACCCCGGTTCAAATCCCCTTGTATTCTATATTTCTTTTATTCTATTTCCAATTTATCCCTTAAAACAATAATCATCGTTCCCCCTTCTCATAATTAACCCCCTCTATTATATTCCTTAAATCACGTGACACCCTACACAAAATTTATTGTACAACCCTCACCAAAACTAAAATTAAATCACTCCACCTACATATCTACATCATCGTCTACTCACTCCCCTACACAAATTACTTAAATTACTAAGTCATCTATCAGGTCAAATACCTTTTCCATAACAACTTACACCCTAATATTTATATACTCTCTCTCTCTCTCTCTACTTATTCAATATTCAAGACCCCCTCTCTTTACGTATTAAATTTTCTCTTTACTAATAACTTATTACTTAACCCTTTCATAATTAATATTCACCCCTTCTCTCTAGAGATTCACACACACACACACACACTAATATCTCACCCCCTACACTAATATTTCATAATCACTCAAGCGTGACACCCCTACTCTTAGGGGTGTCACGCTTGTAGGTAAGGTCAAGTCACCCCCGCAGTAGGTAATCCTGCACTTGGGAATGGGAAAAAATCATGCCATATCGCACCAAAGACCACGCCCACTGATCTATATTTTCATTGATGGGTTTAATGTAGGTTATTCTTGGTTAGTAGGTCAAAAACTTGTTTTGTTTATTTTGCTTTAGGTTATAAGCATGGGTTATTAACTTATAAGTTGCAAGTGATTGTATAGTAGGAAATGAAGGTTGTTGGTACTGTAGAAGTTGTTAGGCAAGGTTAATGAACTAGACAAGCTTAGGTTATAAGCATGGGTTAACTTATAAGTTGCAAGTGGTTGTATAGTAGGAAATGAAGGTTGTTGGTACTGTAGAAGTTGTTAGGCAAGGTTAATGAACTGGACAAATTTAGGTTATAAGCATGGGTTGTTAACTTATAAGTTGCAAGTGGTTGTATATTAGGAAATAAAGGTTGTTGATACTGTAGAAGTTGTTAGGCAAGGTTAATGAACTGAACAAGTTTAGGTTATAAGCATGGGTTGTTAACTTATAAGTTGCAAGTGATTGTATAGTAGGAACTGAAGGTTGTTGGTACTGTAGAAGTTGTTAGGCAAGGTTAATGAACTGAACAAGTTTAGGATATTTAGGTTTTTCAATAAATTCATTGATACTTTGTAATAGGATATCATACAAATAGAAAGATGATTTTTTTCAGGTCAAATCAAGTTGATCAAATTGCGCAAAATCGCATGCTTAATAAAATATACCTACATACGTAAAAGGAGATAAAAGAAACGAAAAAAACTTGTTTTTATTATTTAATAAGAAAAATATTCATAGGTACTTTTGAATACCAAGATGTAAATAATAAAAATAAAAACAAAAGGTAAACAAGAAGTAGGTACAAAGTGTATTTTTGTTTATTAAAGAAGATCAATAATTGTTGTAAGTTGTTATTATAGTTTTAAAGCTGCAAAATAAAAAAAATAAAAATTGTGGAATTATAGGTGCATCTGTTATGTAAGATTTTTCTGTTTTTATAATAACATTGAGAAAATAACCGGAAATCTTTGATTTACTTGGTTTTGTTATTATTGCGTTACATTCTATACTGTAAGGAATCAAAACGGCAAGCTAATTGCTTTTGGTACCTATTTGAAAACAAAAATAAAACAAATTTATTTATATGTTTGAAATAATTTTGTATTTGAAAATATTTTACAATTTTACAGAAATCTGTGTTCATGGAAATCATCACATGGAAAATTCTAAAAAATAGTCTGATAGTATTAATTTTCCAAATGGCATAAAAACCCTTTTTATTAGTACATTTACAAAAAAATAAAAATTCAAAATTTATGTAAACAAATTTTACAAGAAAATATAAAAAACTATTTACAAAATTATTTACAAAATTACTTCTTTAACATTTAAAAAAATTTAACATAAAAACATAATTAATCCTTTTAACAATATATATATAACGGAAATCTTTGATTTACTTGGTTTTGTTATTATTGCGTTACATTCTATACTGTAAGGAATCAAAACGGCAAGCTAATTGCTTTTGGTACCTATTTGAAAACAAAAATAAAACAAATTTATTTATATGTTTGAAATAATTTTGTATTTGAAAATATTTTACAATTTTACAGAAATCTGTGTTGGAAAATTTTTTTACGATGATTAGATGTTAAGATTTTAGAAATAGCGAGACCAACTTTTTCTATACGTCGTTGAAATCTACTTCTATCACGTGCGTATTCTTCCCAATGACCTTTCCTTGCTGATCTATATAGACCAATACATGCATAACGTGAATTTCTTGTTTTATGTTGAAGTAAACTTTTTTTTTGTTATTTAAATTCATATTGTGCAAGTATGAAAATTGAAGATCTTAATCTAACATTTTTTCGTTTAAAAGATGCATATATACATTAAAACAATTTTTAACAGCACATCTGGAACTCTTGTTTGATAAGTGTATAGGACAATTTGAATTAAAGTTTTCAATCTTTTGTAATGATGGCAAGTGTCTGCTTAGATCTTCTATTTTAACACTGTCAATGTACTTGTGAAGGAAAAGTTTTTTTTGTTTTCCTTTAACTTAAATTTTTTCCGCTGACTCTAAATAGTGTTTTAATATACATTTTACATCTAAATATTCAACTAAACCGTTATTCCATTTAAGTCCATTTATTTTATTTTCGCAATACGGTTATTATATTTCACATCTTGACTAAGCTCTTCTGCGGGGTGCGGTGCTTTGAAATGATACACAGTTGGAATTAAACTTCCTTTTTCAAGAATGACTAACTCTTTTAGGAAATATTGTTTTTCATTTCCTTGAAAAAATTGTAGGTTAACTATAAAAACTTGTTTAACCATGTCGAAGGTTTGTAAAAGAATGTTCAATGAAATAACTAAATTTACATTTATATTCATTTCGAAGAAGAGCTGTTCATATAAATATAGGTTAGCAATGATTGTTTTAACTAATACAACTATGTTGTTTCACCCATTTACAATGATGGTGGCGGGGCCATCCTGCTGTGGTAAAAACACATTTATTCGTAATTTAATAAAATATAAAGAAGAAAATATACAACCACATATTAATAAAATTATTTGGTGTAATCCAGACAAAAATGCTGTTCCACTATATATGAAAGATGTTGAATATAGTAAAACTATTCCAGATTTTATTGATAATCAAGAACCTTTGTTAGTTATTATCGATGATATGATGTTAAGTTCTCATGATAAGTTTGTATGTGATTTATTTACTAGAGGATCACATAATAGAAATTTATCTTTAATATTTGTAACACAAAATGTTTTTCACCAGGGTAAATTTTCAAGAGATATTTCACTCAACTGTAAATATTTAGTACTTTTCAAAAATCCAAGAGATAAATCGCAGATATTAGCTCGCCAGATATATCCCAATCAAATTAAAGCATTTGAAAAAGTATATAATGATGTGACGTCAGTCCCATATGGCTATATATTAATAGATCTTACTCAAGACGTTAATGATATATTTCGATTAAGAAGTGATATATTTGGGAAAGGTTTGTGTTATTGTACGAGAGATCAATTAGAACAATTTGGGGAGGAATATGAAACGTTTGAAGACCAATCGACATATATTGCACCTATTAAAAACCTCTAAACCAAAATTCCAGAAAGTAATTATAAAACACTGTGACCCTGAAGTAATAAAAACATTTTGCGAAATCTCTTTAAATATTTTAAAAGGTAATTGTAATCTGAGTAAAAAAGCAACAACCCAATTACGAAAGTATAAAAAAGAATTAAGATCACTTATTTGCCGGAAAAAATCTATAAATAGCAAAAGAAAAATTATTATTCCACGTGGATGGATTTTTACCTACACTTCTTGGTGCAATACTATCAGGGATAATCGGAAATTTTATAAAATGAATAATACAACATTTAATAAAATGATAATTTTAAAAGCTGAGATTTATGAAAGAATGAAGCAAAATGCAGACATTGAACTCAATGAATTGGATAAAAATATGAAAAAAATATTGTTAAATAAACATCTCACGGATACTTAAAAATGGTATTTATACAGACAAAATTTATTTAAAATAAGAAACAAAAAACGACAACTTCCTAGAAATAAAGAGGAGAAAATAAAAATTACGGAAACAAAAGGTACTCAAACTCGTGCAAAACCAATGTATATAGATGCGGAAACTCAATCGCATTTTCCTGAATATAAGAATGTTGGAATACAAGTTGTTCCTGAAGAAGAAGAAGTATATGAAAAAGAAGCTGATGACGAAGTATTTGATGATGAAATTGAGGAAAATGTTTTAACAAAAGCATTGTCAGCTGCTTCAGTTGGAGAACGTCTTAGAAAAAGAAAATCAATTAGAAATCAAAATGTACAAATTTTTGAAACTGATACAGGAGACATTATAACTGTTCCTTTAGATAGCCCAAGCCCACCAACGAAAAAAGAAAAAACTATAAATAGCAAAGAGTTGAATAATTCATCAAGACGTGTTTTCAGGTCAGCAGTAGGTAATACTGAAACAGAACTTAATTTTCCAATTCGTAAGAATAAATCCGCAAGCTCATGGACAACATACAAGTAAATGATGAATTTTATGTCACTTTACTCAGTGATTCATCTATCAACTATTATCCAGAAAATTCATTATCATCTTTTACAAATAAAATGAATAAATACATGTGTGATTCAAGGTGGAAAGTCGGTATTTCAGAAATGTATGTTAATGATTTCGTTCCAAATGTGTATGGTGAAGAATGGGAAAAAAGTACTCAAATATTTATTAAAGGTATGCAGAAAGATATGATAGGGGTTGGAACATCATATATTCCATACATAGAAAAACAAATGATATGCGACTGGAAAGTTTTTCTACTACCAATACTAATTCAAAATATACGCCCACTTAATAGGTTTACAAGGAAAGAAGTTGAACGACAGTTGATTTGGGGAATTTTTAATTTTATAAACGATGAAGTTCATTATACACAACCAATAAAAGCTGAGGAGATGCCTAAAAATTTAAGTTACACCACAATATGTGTTACTAAGCCTAAAATAGATATAAAAATAAGAGCAAATTACGCTTATACCCTCGAAGGACTTTTGACAACATGTTTCAATCAAGTATCTTTTAAAGTTACAGATTTTAAAAAATATAAATCACGTGTAATAGAAGCTTTCAAAACTTTTATAGATAGTGTACAATTGATTCCCATTAGTAAACCAGATATGTTTTTTATATACACAGATATAATTGAACCGCAAAAACTAGGTGATAAAGATATAAGGTGTTTAAGATCTGTTAACATACAAAATTCTTTCACTGATACTGTAAAAGAATTTAGTAATATTCAATATTGCAATGTGGAGAAATCATTTAATAACATTTCATTACTTTTATGTGATAAATATGGATACAAAATAAACTTTTCCAATAGTTCAATTCCAACAAAAATTGTATTACATTTTAAAAAAGTATAAATAAAAGCGATTTTACAAAACTATATATTATTTTATTTTATTCATTATGGAGAGAGCGTACTACAAATATTATTTAGTTCAATCAGGAAAAGGTCTTGAGGATATTGGTCCTTTGTTACACTCAATTGTACCTTACCAAAGGGGACGAGGGTTAGGGAGCTTTTTCGGTGGTCTTTTTAGATATTTAAAACCAATATTTACGTCTGGAGCTAATATATTTAAAAAAGAGGTTATTAACTCTGGTATTAATGCATTATCTGATATTGCCACAGGGGCAAATGTAAAAGAAGTGGTTCAAGATCGAAGTAAAGAGATAATGAAAAATGTAAGACGAGGTGCAGTTCGGAAACTCAATGAAATGTATGGACAAGGCAAAAGAAAACGAAGAAAATCTATAAAAAGACCTCTCATTAATAATTTAAATTATTTTACGTCGAAGCGACGCAAAGTTAATAACAAAAACAAACAAAAAGATATTTTTGAATAATTATGATTGAATGTATGAAATCAGAGCTTGTAATTTTTAAAACACAGCCTATTCAGTCAAGTATTTTACGATCTGAAGAAGTTTCCTATAACCCTATTGCTTCTTTAGATAATCCGTCTGTCATAGAATTTGTTTCACTAGGGCACGGTGATACATATAGAGACTTGTCTTCGACATATCTAAAATTAAAAGTACAAATTTAAAAAAAAGATGGAACTCAATGGAATAAAGATAAAAAAACTGATGGAACACCTATACAACAACCAAGTGTGGTTAATAATATGTTACATTCATTAATAAAACAATGTAATGTTCAACTAAATGGAAAGAATATATCTCCATCAGATGGCAATTATCATTACAGAGCTTATATTGAATCATTGTTAAATTATGGTACGGATGCCGCTACAACGCATTTGGAGTGTGGTGGATGGATGCTAGATAAGCCAAATATAGCAAAAACAGATAATAGTGGTTCAAAAGAACGTCAAAAATTATACCAAAATAGCAATGTAGTGGAACTTATGGGGAAATTACATTTAGATATGTTTAACCAACCTACACTTCTCATAAACAATGTCGATGTTCGAGTTGTCCTAACATTAGAAAAACCAGATTTTTACCTCTTTGCAGATGATACTGATGAATCTCAACTGAAAATTTTAGAAGCCACTTTATTTATGAGACATGTAACAATTAATCCTAGTGTGCTATTAGCACATAATGCTGTATTGGAAAAAACTAATGCCAAATACAATTACAAACGGGTAGAGGTAAAAACTTTTACCATTCCACAGAATAGTTCATCAATATCACTTGATAATGTTTTTATTGGACAGTTGCCAAACACAATCATTTTTTACATGACAGAAAATACAGGTTACTCTGGAAAAAGGTCAAAAAACCCATACAATTTTAAACATTTTGATATTTCACAATTTGTGTTAAACGTAAATGGTGTTCAAATACCTAATTCAGCAATTGAAACCAGTTTTTCAGATGAAAATAATTGCTGTACAAGAGCATACAGTACACTTTTTTCAGGAACTGGAATTTACCATAATGATAAAGGTCATCAAATAACAAAAACCATGTTTAGTAATGGGTTTTTCATTCTAGCTTTTGATTTAACTCCAGATGCATCAGGAAATGAAGTGTGTCAAGGTCTACTAAATCAAGGTACAGTTAGAATTGAGGCAAGGCTATCAAAACCACTTACATCTACACTGACTGCTATTGTTTATGTAGAATTTGATGCAAGTTTACAAATTGATAAAAACCGAAATATATTCTAAAACCTATAAATAGCATACATAAAAGTAAATTTGAATATTTGACAAAATGTCACTGTCTTGCGCACTTCTGGATGTAACATTTTATAGTGATGATAATAATACCTAGTTTTCGAAAGATATTTGTATAGTTGATTTTAAAGAACCTTGTAAAAAGTTTGTAAAAGAACTCAAGTATAAATTTCCAACTAGCGATTTTATAAATGATAATTTTGATAATTACTCCTTTGGAACTGTGTACAACGATTAAATAAATAAAGAGCTCTGTCAAATACTAGAAAAATTTTATGTTATTATAACAAATAAAAAAATCAAAAAAGAGTTTTTATCTAATTATATTAAAGAAACAACTAAAGTATATGACTTGAGTCAATTTGATTGATGAATACCCTAGGGATAAGTGACGTATTAAGATGTAACAAACACACACGTAAATTTTTTAAAGGAGATTTTGCTCTGGATCAACTCCCCAGAATAATTGAAAAACAAACTTTTTTAATTGTAAACACTGATAAACCAAAAGATCCGGGAACACATTGGTTAGCTATTTTTAAGCCAAAGAATGGCTGTGTTGAATATTTTGATTCGTTTGGTAGAAAACCAGATAAATTAGAAATTTTAAGTTATTTAAAAAATCAATGTATAATTTTTAATAATAAACAGTTACAAAGTAACTATTCAGATGTCTGCGGGCAATATTGTTGTGTTTATACGTGGTATAGATGTTGCGGTTATAGTATGAACGCTTTTTTAAAAAAATTTAATAAAGGAAATGAACTAGAAAACGATAACTATATTTTAAGTACCTTTCAAAATGTATTTGGAAAATATAACTCATTACAAATTTGTGTTCCTAAAACATAGAAATAATAAAAACAATATAAACAGGTTTTAGTAAAATTAAAGGAATGGAAGCACCAGGTCAGAACACAAATTCATTGCTAAGTTACACATATTTTCTCAATAAGAGTCATACATTAAAAATTGCTGTTGGATTTGACTGTGAGTCATTTGAAGCCTCAAGTATATATAATTCACCGTATTGGTAAAAAGTCAATTGTCTTAAAATATCATGAATGGAATAAATTTTATTACGAATTTAACAAAAAACTCGATAAACTGATAATAAAAGATATAAAACAGAACTTTCATCATGGGCTAAAATCAGCAAACAGGCAAAGTATAAGTATTAACAAAGAAGAAGCAGAGCAGTTTTACAATTTAAACGATTTTCTTCACGCAGTGATGACCTATTATAAATCTGCTGAGTTAAATGTAAAAGACTATGTTCGGGAATATCTAAATTTATGTGTCGAACAACAAGTATTTAGGTTAGAAAGAGAAATTTATGTACCAATACAACGTTTTAATGTACAATGTAATAATTCAAGGTTATTTTTTGAAATTCCTGTAATTTTAAAGGAACAAATCTGTAATATACTACATAAAACAAACAAAATAAATCACAACAAATAATATAAAAATTTTTATTTTTTATTTATATGTTTTAGTAGGACAAATATTTTTCTGTACACCTTTCATTAAAATAATAAATCATTGAAATAATCAAGATCTCCCTGCTGATTATTTATGTCCCAAATTTCATTAAATGGAACTGCTTCCTCATCTTCCTCAATTTCTTCTTCTTCTTCGTCTTCTAATTCAACTATCTGGAACAGTGGTATAAATTCCTCAGTTTCTGCTAAATCTTCATTGTCCATGGTGGACGTAATTTCATTTTCTTGTATCTGATCTTGTGTATTTACATCATCTACAGTTTCTTTAAATGGAAATGATGTGGAATCAGGCAGCATTTCAGTGAGTTGTTGAGCAGTCAGAATGGAAATGAATAAAATTTGAAAATAAAAGTTGAGTTATATACTTATGTAGAAAAGTATAAAAGCAAATTAAACTCAATTAGATGATTAGTTTAAACCATGCTTTGGTCTATCATTTTATGTATAATAATTATTATAACATTACCTTTAACATTTTTAAAACAAAATGTCAAGAGCTCAAATAGTGACTGAAATTCATAGACAGGCAAGACGTAAATTTCTTAGAAGAAAATTCAAACAGAAAGGTCTAAATGACACGTGGCAAATCGATTTAGTCGAAATGATACCTTATGGAAAATTTAATAATGGTTATAAATATATACTGACGGTCATTGATACTTTTTCCAAATATGCCTATGCTGAACCTGTGAAAACAAAAAATTCTGAAAATGTTTTAAATGCCTTAAAAACAATTATTATTAGAGCTAAAGTTATACCAAAAAATATTCACTCTGATCAAGGCAAGGAATTTTTTAATTTACAATTTCAAAATTATATGAAAGAAAAATCAATCAATCATTATCACACATTTAGCGAATTAAAAGCATCAATTGTTGAACGATTTAACCGTACATTGAAATATTCTATGTGGAAAAAATTTAGTTTAAACGGGAACTATAAATGGTTACCTATTATACAATCATTAATAAAAGAATATAATTCAACAAAACATTGCACAACAAAACTTCCTTCTGAAAAAATTACAAAGAAAAACGAAAAAAATATACTGCGGAATGTATATACTGAGCCTAAAATTTTTCAAAAAAGTAAATATAAAACTGGAAATTTTGTAAGAATAAGTAAATATAAAGGTCATTTCGAAAAAGGTTATCAACCGAATTAGTCAACTGAAGTATTTAAGATTGATAAAATCAATAATACTTATCCTGTTACATATCAATTATTGGACTATACTGATAAGCCAATTTCTGGGGGTTTTTATCAAGCTGAGCTTACACCTGTAAAATACACAGATACTTATCTTGTAGAAAAAATTCTGAAAAAGAAAGGAAATAGAGTTTTTGTTAAATGGCTAGGTTTTGATGACACACATAAAAATAAAATAAAATCTTAACGTCTGAAAAATCAAATAAAATCTTAACATCTGAAAAATGAAAATAAAATTAAAACAGTAGAAAATTTCTTTGAAATAAAATTTTTTTTATTCTATATAAAATTAGTCTAAAACTATTACTGATTTGTGGCGAATTCAAAATCACCACATTCTTCTTTTAAATTTAATTGGCTTTCCTCATTTATGAGGAAATATTCATTTTTTTCGATTTCGTCACGGAAATCATTATCTTCAAATACCCCAACTTTTTGATGCGGTATAAATATATTATTTAGGGTCTTGAAGACCCATTTTTTACCGTAAACGGTGTTTAACTTTTTAATTTAATTTATTTTATAGAGCCTACTTGGCTCCATATCTTTAACTTTTAAAAATTTAAAAAAATTTTTTTTTTTTAAATTAAATAATTCCACCAGTTTCCTTTTTCTGATGGTATTTGATGTTGCCTTACTCTGATAATCTTGTTGTTGCTGTAGTTGCTGTTGTTGTAGTTGCTGTTGTTGTTGTTGCTGTTGTTGTTGATGATGATGCTGTTGATGTAGTTGTTGTTGTTGTTGATGATGATGAGTAGAAGCGTCATCTTCATTTTTCGCCTTTCTCCTTTTCGCAGGAAGACGCACTGCTGTACTAGTAGTAGCAGTTGTAGCAGTTGCAGCCTCTTCTGCAGTCATGAAGAAGTTTAAATATTCCTGTGCCATATCTTGCTTGTTTGAATTTAAACTGATATTTTTTGTATAAAATCCCAATGTATTTATACTAATTAAAATGTATTGAAGATAAATTTATATTGCTTTTTGTTTTTCAATTCTTTTTATTTTAAGATAGTATTAAGATGGGATTTTAGTTAAACAACCATAATTTATTAAAGCGACCTTTGATTACAATGTAATTGTTCATTTAACAGAGTGAATCTGTATTAAAAATTTAATATTATTCTGTTATTCAAGCATTTAACATCTAAAATTCGTATAAAGAAAATGTCGAAAAAAAATATTTTACAAAACTTTCTTACCGAAACTATATATAACACCTTATATAATCGAAAGTAAAAATTCGGCATTTGTTAAACGGTTTAATATGAACGGGCACAAAATAAAATTTGTAATTAAATCCGTACCTGACAATAGATAACCAATTAGCTGTATTAAGGATGCTATACATTAAATAATCAACATTGCTGTGAAAGATGTGAATTCCAGGGATAAGATTGGGTTAACATTTTGTAGAGAGATTTGGCTTCATTTATTATAAACTATTTTTATTTTACGTCTACAGGTTTAAGTACAGACACTCTTTGTTTAACAGTTACCCATGTCAAATTACCCGTTGGTAGAGGTAGAAGTAATAAATATTGAAATTTTGATGAAGAATGCTTAAAAAGGAGAGGAATAATAGCAATAAAAAATAGCGATAATTTATGTTTACTGCGTACACTTGTTGTTTCAATAGCTAAAATTTAAAAATTTAATGATTATGAAAAAATTCGAAAAAATATAGGAAAACTTCAAACTTTAACTGCTTTAAAATTATTAGAAAAATCAAAAATAACAATTCCATCTGAATGGAATGGTTGCGGAATTCGTGAATTGAATCAATTTTAAAAATTTTTACACAAACACAAGATTGTTGTATATAAATATGGAACAAGGGGTGCAGAAATAATATTTGAAGGATTGAATAATGGGAAAAAAATTAACTTGTTATATCATAATAATCATTACAATGCAATAACCTCACTAACAGCTGCTTTTTGCACAGCATTTTATTGTGAAGAATGTCATATTCCGTATTCTAAGAAAAATGAACATAGATGTTCGAAAAGTTGCCCTTGCTGTGAAAACTCACCAGCTTGTTCACTTAATGTTAAAAATATTTTATGTATGCAGTGTAATCGAACATTTCGTGGTCAAACATGTTTTGAAAGCCATAAGGCTTCCAGTTCAAAAAATAGAAGCATCTGTGAAGAAATTAGAAAATGCAAATCGTGTTTTAAAGTTCATAAAAGAAGTAGGACTCATATATGTGAAGAATATTTTTGTAAGATTTGCGATAATCATGTTCCTGAAAACCATAAATGCTTCATTCAGCAAGACAAAACAAAAGTAAATTTTGAAAATTGCATTTACGTATTTTATGATTTAGAAACAAGACAAGAAGAAATTAGCTCTACAAAAATAAAAGAACATGTTCCAAGTTTATGTGTGGCTCAGCTAAGATGCTTTAAATGTATTAACATTGATTCTCTATACTTGAACCAAAGTTAATTATACGAGGTACAAAAATTATTGTTATGATAATTGATAATATTAAATTTATAGATTCTATGAATTACTTTCCTATGGCCTTGGCAAAATTACCCAAAGCTTTTAATTTATCAATCAATTTGAAAAAGGGTTATTTTCCGCATCTATTTAATAAATTGGAAAATGAAAATTACATTGGCCCACTTCCACCAATTAAATACTATAACTCTAATACAATGAAAGCAGATGAGCGTAATGAATTTTTAATGTGGTATGAACAAAATAGAAACTCAGAATTTAATATGGAGAAAGATATTTTAGAAGACTGTATAAATGATGTTGAAATTCTAACTAGAGCATGTCTGGTTTTCAGAAAATTTTGTATAGAAGAATGTAATGTGGAACCATTTGTAGAAGCAACAACAATAGCTTCAGCCTGTAATCTTGTATATAGAAGAAACTTTCTCAAATAGAATACTATAGGAATTATACCAAGAAAAGGATATAGGATGGAAGACAATCAGTCAAAAATTGCCATGCAATGGCTTATTTGGGAAAAAGATTTGAGAAAAATTGATTTGAAATGTGCATTTAATGGAAAAGAAAAACAAATCGGAAATGTTAAAGTCGATGGATTTTGCGAAGAGACTAAAGAAGTATTTGAATTTTACGGTTGCTATTATCATGGACATCCAAAATGTTTAACAAACCAGAGGGATATACCATTACATGATAACTCTGGCGATATTTTGAATCTACGATATGAAAAAACATTAATGAGGTCAGAGTTTATAAAATCATGTGGATATAAAGTTATTGAGATGTGGGAATGTGAATTCCGGGAGCTAATGAGACACAATGAAAATATGAGATATTTAGAAAACCATTCATTAATTAATTTAGTTCCTTTAAATCCTCGTGATGCATTTTATGGCGGAAGAACGGGAAATACTTAAACATATTATAAATGTAAACAAGGAGAAAAAATTAAATACATAGATGTATGTTCCTTATCCCCATATGTTTGCAAACGAGGAAAATTTCCCATAAACCATCCGAAGATTTATGTTGGAGAAGATACTTGCTCTAAGTTAAACAGAATGACTATTGACGGTATTATTAAATGTAAAATCTTACCACCAACAAATCTATTACACCCCGTGTTACCTGTCAAACAAAATAATAAATTGATGTTCTCACTATGTAACACTTGTAGTGAACAAAAATATCAAGGAAAATACTGTGAACATACAGACGATGAAAGAGCATTAGTAGGAACTTGGGTAATTGATGAAATTAAAAAAGCAATTGAAAAAGGGTATAAACTTTTAAATATTTATGAAGTTTGGAAATACGAAACAGTAAAATATGACAATTGCAATGGTATTGATGGTTTATTCACTAAAATGATGAATAAATTTATAAAGATTAAACAAGAAGCCTCTGGGTGGCCAATAAAATGTCAAACTCAAAAAGAAAAGGAAGAAATTAAATTAGAATACGATAAAGTAGTTAATAATCCTGGTTTAAGATCTTTTGTTAAGATTATTTTAAACTCATTCTGGGGAAAATTTGGGCAAAAGGAAAATCAACAACAAACCACCATTATAAATCAACCTTTTAAACTTTACGAGTTTATAACAAACCCCTCTGTAGAAGTATGTCACATATTTCCAGTAAATGAAGAAAACATAGTGGCTAGCTGGAAGTATAAAGAAGAAGCAGCAACTTCTTTATTTACTGTCAACGTAAGTATCGCTGCTTATACAACAACACATGCTCGTCTTCAACTTTACAGTTATCTAGAGAAGCTAGATAGTAGAGTATTATATTATGACACCGATTCGGTGTTGTATATTAGTCGAGAAGGAGAATATGAACCACAAACAGAGGAATTTATAGGAGACATGACAGATGAGTTAGAGTGTTATGGTACAGGAAGTTATATTACAGAATTTGTAAGTGGTGGTCCCAAGAACTACGCCTACAAAATTTACTGTACAAAAGATAATACCGAAAAAATTGTTTTTAAAGTTAAAGGATTCTCTCTTAGTTATGAAGCTTCACAAAAAATTAATTTTAATAGCATAAAGGAAGCAGTTTTAAATTCATTTAATAGCACAGACATACGTCATTTCAGATAATATTCGTCGAAATAAAAATCTCGATGTACTTACGATTCCTGAAATAAAAAAATATCAACCAAAATCGGAAAAACGAAAATTTAATGAAGATGGTAGTTCTTTACCGTATGGACATAATAGGAATAAATCACGTGTTGATAAGTAAATCACTCAAATTTGTTTACATATTAATTTAAAATTTTTAAAATCTTAACATCTGGTTATCGTAAAAAAAATTTTCAACTTAGATTTAAATAAAAATATAATAAAAAATTTAATAAAAGATTTTTAACATAAAAATGTCTTTTATTTTTATCTTATGTTTACAAAATTGGTACCAAAAGCAATTAACTTCTTTTTGATTTTTATTATTTTTTATTTTTTAATTTCTTACAGCATAGAATGGAACGTAATAATAACAAAACAAAGTAAAATCGAAGATTTCAGGTTATTTTCTCAATCTTCTTATAGAACAGAAAAAAGAAATCCTACATAACATATGCACCTATAATTATATAATTTTTTTCTTTCTTTTGTTTTTATTTTTACTTTTTTACTGCATTCATAAATTTTAACATTGTTTAAAAGAGTCAAACTAGTTTTAACAATTTATTTTACACCAGGTAAACAGAAATTAGAAGAATGCAAAATATTTTTTAAGTTCATATGTACTTAGAACAAAATATAGAATATAGAGAAACAACTCATATCCTAAAATAGGTAACATATTTTTCTTATTTTTATTTTACATCTTAAAGCTATAATAACAACTTTTAACAATTATTAATCTTCTTTATAAGCCAAACTACACTTTGTACTTCTTGTTTACGTTTTGTTTTTATTTTTATTATTTACATCTTGGTATTCAAAAGTACCTATGAATATTTTTCTTATTAAATAATAAAAACAAGTTTTTTTCGTTTCTTTTATCTCCTTTTACGTATGTAGGTATATTTTATTAAGCATGCGATTTTGCGCAATTTAAAAAAATAAACTTGATTTGATCTGAAAAAAATCATTTTTCTATTTGTATGATATCCTATTACAAAATATCAATGAATTTATAGAAAAACCTAAATATCCTAAACTTCTTCAGTTCATTAACCTTGCCTAACAACTTCTACAGTACCAACAACCTTCATTTCCGACTATACAACCACTTGCAACTTATAAGTTAACAACCCATGCTTATAACCTAAACTTGTTCAGTTCATTAACCTTGCCTAACAACTTCTACAGTACCAAAAACCTTCATTTCCTACTATACAACCACTTGCAACTTATAAGTTAACAACCCATGTTTATAACCTAAACTTGTTCAGTTCATTAACCTTGCCTAACAACTTCTACAGTACCAACAACCTTTATTTCCTACTATACAACCACTTGCAACTTATAAGTTAACAACCCATGCTTATAACCTAAACTTGTCCAGTTCATTAACCTTGCCTAACAACTTCTACAGTACCAACAACCTTCATTTCCTACTATACAATCACTTGCAACTTATAAGTTAACAACCCATGCTTATAACCTAAACCTGTTCAGTTCATTAACCTTGCCTAACAACTTCTACAGTACCAACAACCTTCATTTCCTACTATACAACCACTTGCAACTTATAAGTTAACAACCCATGCTTATAACCTAAACTTGTCCAGTTCATTAACCTTGCCTAACAACTTCTACAGTACCAATAACCTTCATTTCCTACTATACAACCACTTGCAACTCATAAGTTAACAACCCATGCTTATAACCTAAACTTGTCCAGTTCATTAACCTTGCCTAACAACTTCTACAGTACCAATAACCTTCATTTCCTACTATACAATCACTTGCAACTTATAAGTTAACAACCCATGCTTATAACCTAAACCAAAACAAACAAAACAAGTTTTTGACCTACTAACCAAGAATAACCTACATTAAACCCGTCAATGAAAATATAGGTCAGTGGGCGTGGTGTTCGGTACGATATGGCATGATTTTTTCCCATCCCCAAGTGCAAGACTACTTACTCCCCTCCACATAAATTCCTATAAATCACTCACCCAAAATTACCTACTAACATAATGACGCATCACTTGCGCATCTTCATTCAAACTATTGCTTTCTTTTTCTCGCACGGAATTCCCATGCCATATCGCGCCAATACCTACTCTCAGTTATTGTAATATCTTCTGCTCTAATAGAAGAATTAGTTAACTTAAACTAAGAAGAAATATTTAATTTCTAACACTACCTCATTATTCTTAGATTGTTTATTAAGAAGTTTGTTAACAAGACTCCATTCTTTCTTCACGTTCCCTTTAAGAGTTATTAAACCCTCTAAGATAGTAATTTTCCTTACATTTACCTAAATCATCCTTTATAGACTTGCTAAGCTTCTTAACATAAAGTTTTAATCTATTATTAGAGAAACACGTATTGTTGACCCGTTTAATAAATTTATTCCCATTTTTTATTTTTCTTAGTATTGCATTCGACATCCATGGCTTAAGTTTTTTAAATTTGTTACAATAATGTACATAATTACCTGAACTTGTGACAATATGCTTATTTAAAATTGAAATGAATTGTTCAAAAGCAATTGAAGGATCATCTTCAGCATAAACTTCTAGCCATAATTCAGATATCAAATATCAGATATCTAGCCATGATTCAGATATTCATTTAATTTAACATAATCAGTTTTCATAGCATTTCTTGTAGTAGATTTTGATTTAGCATTAGTAGGGATATTATTAAAAAGTAAACTTGTCATTGCATGATCACTAATTTTTAAGTTCATTACCATACCAATTAAATTGACCTTTATGATTTTTTGAGTTCGAACAAACATGAGATCAATGCAAGTAGTGGAGAAGGCAATGATTCTAGTTGGTTCATTAATTGCTGAATAAAAACCAAATGAAGACATTAGACACAGGTAATCTTTAACATAATTTGAACTACTCAAAATGTCAATAATATTTCCAATATTTCCAGCTCAAAAAATGTTGTACTTGGTGATATTAATATTATTTAATAATATTAAATAATAAAATTAATATTGTATTTAATAATATTAAAAAATCAGGAATATTTCGATTATGAAATCTGTATATGCAAATAAAACAAAAAGAAAGTTTATTGATAACACAGTCTAATTTTAAAATATCAGAACTAATTATGTTAACAGATTCCACCACATATTTAATATCATTTCTTATAAACACTGCAACACCACCAGCGTAAACAATATCAGCTGAATTAATATTAGTTTTCACAGAGAGAGTTTCAGCGTAGGTGCTTTTTTTTGTTTTATATAACAACTCTCTATATTATGTTCAGCCACAGGAATATTTTAGCTAGTAAATAGCTTCATTACTTTTTCTTTTACATATGTAATGTTGATATCCGGAATGCCAATAATATCAATATTGTTATATAAACAGCTTTGCTCCAATTTATTATGATTACTTTCAAGAATATCCAATTTTTTGCTAAGAATTTTATTTTTATCCTCCAGTTCCTTTATTTTTTCAACTTCCGTAGAATTTTTTTTTGCAAATTGATTATTTCATTATATACTGTAGGCAGAGTAATATTATGTGTTGTTGTTCTTTCGCTGTAATTAACGTTTTTGATTGCGTTAGAAGAGGATAAACTGTAACTATCAGAATCAGAAATAATGTTCAATATTGGTGGTGAGAACTCTGAAGAGTTAACAGGAATTGTCTCTCTTAGAGATGAGGTACCACTCATACCAACACAAATACTGCCTTTAAATATCTCTTTAAAATTTTTAAGGTCGGATTTAGGCTAATTAGCACATTGAAAATGTAAAAAGTTTTTGCAAATAATGCATTGAATTTTGCTGGAACTTCTTTTAATTTTCAAATTGCACTCGTAGCACTTCATATTTATTTTTGAGTTATCAAATTTACGAAATCTAAAGTTTATAAATTGAATTATATTATAAACAAAGAGGGATCAGTAACTTTAGCCTGTAAACCCCAACAGTACAAGTCAAATACTGAAATACTGAATTAAACTTACTGAACTTCACAAATTAAATTCACAAATCTAAAAAATTAGAAATCCAATTTTTTATTAATTAAAAGTAATTTAAATTTTTTCGAATAGTTATAGTTCAATAGTTTTTATTGAAAACCAAACTTGAATTGATTTATTAAATTTACAATTTTGTTAACCAAAAGCTCTGCTTGTGAAATGCTTATGTTAGCGACACGTGAATTGTTGATTGTGGGAATTAATAATTTGATTGCTTCTCAACCGCTAAAATGCTGAAGTTGCTAATAATTGACTTTTGGTTAATAATTTAATTTTTTATTCTAATTTGGAAATTGCAATTTGATATTTATTACACAATTTATTTAGGGTAACTAACTACTGGTTGTTCACTTATTTAAATTGGAAATTGGATACTTCGTGAAATAAAGAAATATTTTTAAATTAGTTATTAACTCTTACCCCCTTCAAGACCAAATTATCCTTATTGGTTAAATATCGAAAAACTTTCTTTTTGGCACATTGGGTTTTATTATGACTATTGGTTCTGTCATTACAGCTTGCTTTGGTGTTCAAATTATTTACATCAGATTGTTCTTCACTTATTTTGATGGTTTTGGTTTTTCTTCTCTAAATAGTAAAACACAACACTATCAGGATTACAGTTATTAAAATGGTAACCGTTCCCCAGTTTAATAAGTAGCTTATGAAATTTTCTATCTTCAGGAGTTAGATCTTTTTCGTATTGTTCACATTCTAGAGATAGATGTTCCTGAAATTCTTTCTTCTTTGTAAACTGCGTAGGATGGCAGGTAATAATTTAGTCGATGAAATTTCTTTTGTTGTAAACTATCTATTGTTGATAGTTATAGTTAAATTGTTGAGTTTTACAAGGTATGTCCCTTTTAATCTTCGTTGCTGGTTGTCTATTGAAATTGTTCTATTGGTTGAGAAATACTATGTTGTCAGTGACTTCCTCTATGGATGGTAAGTGATGATTGTTGATTACGTCGTCTGTTGAATTCTTACCATTGAGCAGATTTGTAATACAGGTTTACAGAGTTTTCAAAGTTTACAATCTCTTCTTTTTTACATATAGTTATAGAATTTATAATTTTACAATTTTGATTTATTCCAAATATTTTATTTTTATTTAACAAAATTTTATTAAAATTTATTTTTACAATAAAGTTATTTATTTTTACAGGTTTTTATTAACAAATTTTCAAAGATTTCTTGAGTTGTTGATTAAATGATGAAAAGATAAAACAAACAAGTTCCATTTGTTATGACTTTAATTTCTGTTATTTCTGTTATGACTTTAATTTCTAATGCCTCATCAATGGTTGAATACGGAAAGTTTTCACTGTCTAATATGCAGTATTTTTTATTTCTGATTTGAATAAAAGGAGAGGATTAATTATACCTAGCTTTGCGCAGTGGACAGCATATTTAATATTAATTATTTCTTCTTTTATTAGTCATTTTAATTAGTCAACATTGCATTTTTAAAGCAGACTCGCTGTTGAACCCGTTTCTCATTTTAATAGTTTCTAGAATTTGGTCTGTCAACTTAATTATTTGGTTAATTCTATCATTGTAGGTTTTATTTATTATAACCTTTTGTTGTCCAATAAGTTATTGAATTTCTTCTTAATCATGAGAAAATCGCCGCAATACGGGCTTACTGCAATCCAATCTCTTTATGGACTGTACGTCCTGGTTCGGTTATTACAGTTGTGTTTTTATTCTCTTTAACATCTCTTTTTTAATTCTAAAAGTGAGCTTAGACAGACCCAATCTTTTGTTATGCTTCATATAAATGATCTGGCGTACTTTGTATTGTTTTCTTTTTTTATTATGGACTTCCATATCTTTGAACTGTTTATTTTTGATTTTATCCATATTTGATAAACGTGTTTTTTCGTACTCTTTTGGTGTTATGTTAGTACTTCTACCTAGGAATAATTCAATTGGTTTTTTTCTTGTGGTAGAATTTATCGAATGATTATATTCATTTACGGCTCTCTCTAGAGGTTTGTCAAAATTGCTGTTGATCCCTTCAGATTTAAGACATCACGTTATTTCTGAAAGCTTTGAATAGAATCTCTCTTTTAAGGAGGTGTAGTGAATATTTCGATTTTCATCTCATCTTCCATCGTGAATTTAATAGAAGCTGAGTTGAAAGATTTACCCCAATTTATTTGGATGCCGATCATATTTATTTTCTTGACACACTGAAAAATTTTTACGAAATTTATTATTCTAGTAGCCGTTCTTGGTAAATAATAAGATTCTTTTATTTGTAACTTTTTCTCATTCGCGTTTTGGTGAGCTCGACGATGTTTTGACATAATAATTTCGTCTTGCTCAGTTTCATTTGAGGTGTATAAAATTTTTAGAGAATCTAATTTTATAATTATCGAAATGTTTAGGATATATTCCCTGAATTGTTTTCATAATGGTTTCTTCTGTCAATACTCCTTTTAGGACTTAGAGGTTTAGATAATTTTTAAAACTTTTATTAGATCGTCCTTAAGAAAAATTTGGTCCGGTTATTATGTGTCTAATGTACTTGGGGAATAGATGAATTAATACGTAATTTATACTATTGTCTATTTTGAATATTATTTGATTTCGGAACACGTTTAACTGTGCTTCTATAGTCGGAATATAATTATAACTTGAATCAATTCTACTGTTTTGAGATATAGTTAGTATGTTCGTTTCTGCACTTCGAACCAGTCTCGATAATGCATCAGCCACTATGTTTGTGTGTCCGGGTTTATACTTGAGTTAGTATTCATATTCCTCTATTATACTTTTTTATCTCTTCATCTTATTATTAGAACTCTTATTACTAAAAGCATATGTGAGAGGTTGATGATCAGAAATTATAACTTTCTTTGAGCCGTACAATTAACATAAAACGTCCGTAATAACCTGACATACCTAAAAAGTATCTCAGATCTTTAAGAGTTACACGTATTGACAGATCATATATGGCTTGTTCCTTCTTGGGATTCGTTTTATTCTCTCTGGTGATTTTTTTTTTACGAAGGTTGGTGGAAAACTCGAAAGTCACCAAGAGGAACTGCAACGTGCTTCCTCAGGGTAGTATTGGACTTTAACCAACCAAAACCACCCCCTTGTTAAAACCAAACTTTAGGATGGAACTACGAAACCTAAAAATTCAATTTCTCTTTGTAAGAATTCAGTTTTATCAAGTTGTATTTTGAAATTTGATTTTTCGAGTGTACTAAATACAAATTTCAAATTCTCGAAATGTTCTTCTTCGCTCTTCCCAAAGATAATACTATCATCTATGTAGACGTACCGCTTTTTCCCGATGTGTTCTCTGAGAATGTCATCGAGAGTTCTTTGGAAAATTGATGGGAGCTCTTGAGCCCGAAAGGAAGAATTCGTATTTTCCGTTGCTAACGGGGAACGTAGTTTCTTCTATGTCAGTTTCGCTCAGAAGAATTTGATGAAAACCACTTTTTAGATCAATTACAGAAAATGAACTATTTTGACCCAAGTTTGCCAGAACTACATTAATATCCAGGATAGGATATTTATCCGGTATTGCTATAGAATTATTAATTTTCTTATAATTGATAACTAATCGATATTTTTGTTTTCCCGTCCATTTTTAAAAGACCATCCAAACCGACGAATTGCAAGGTAACTGTGCAGGTCGTATTATTCCATCATTCATAAGTTGTTTAACTTGTTCATCAATTTCCGATTTCAAAGCCATTGGATATGGGTAAGGTTTGTTTTTTCTTTATTTTATTTATAAATTCAAAAATATATAAAGTGTACAAAGTAATGTATATAATATCCTTCTGACCCTAGGAAAGTGCTGTGTGGTCTTATAATTTTCATTTAATATACAGAGTACAGACGTAATTTAAAAGCAATTTGTACAATTAATATACCTACAAAAGACTATTTTGACCCTTTTTTTATTTTACATATGATTATCACATTTTTTGATCTATAATATTTTTGATAAACCTAGTTGTAAATTGTTAGTAATGTTAAGTTTACTCGTGCTAGTAATTTTGGTTTTCTATTGTGCAAACTCTGATTCTATTTTTGAATAAAATAAAATTAGTAATAGTTTTAATATCTTCGGGTAAGTCGTTAAACGTTTTTAGGCAATTTTTTTTTTTTTCCTAAGGGAGGTGGGAATCTTCCAAAGACATCAAGAATTTTCCCCTTGGTAGTGTCAAATTCTTACTGACTAAACCCACCTCCCCCTTTAGCCAATATAATGGGATGAAACCCTTATCTGCGAAAGCAGCATATTGGCTAGGGAGTAGGGATAGGAAAGGATATGAAATGTATACGGAAACATTGAATTGGGAGTGGGACTGTAAGGAAACAATGAATCCGCCTACAATGAATTCGATTTACTATCTACTATAATAACTGCTATATACTATAATTTTTAACAATTTCTAGCGATTCTTTTTTAAAAGGAAAATTATTTACAACCCTAAACGATATGTTTTCGAATAGCATAACTTTGATTTTTTTTTTAGATTTAGAACCAGGCGATGTTTTGTTAACCACTCTTCAATTAGGTGTAGATCATGACGAATTGCGTTAATAATGAGATCTTGGTCATTGTAAGAATATTTTAGGACCGCATTATCTGCATACAATTGTATTTCGCCTTTGAGTTTTAATTGCGTTAAATCGTCTATATAAATTTTAAAAAGGAGCGGCCCTAGAATTGACGCTTGTGGTACACCTTTCAAAATAGTTGTTGCAGATATGATGCGTTGCTGCAGATATGATTTAATGGAAATTAGTTGATACCTGGAGAAGTTTAACTTGAAGAGTTTGAAGAGCAAAATGTCATGATCAACACAATCAAAGGCCTTTTTAATATTCAGAAACTCACAACCAATATGTTTAGCACTATCTACATTCTTGGAGATGAAACCATTTAGACATAGGCACGCTGCTGTAGTATTTGAATTAACTTCAAAACCATACTGATTATCACTTAATATTTGATTGTTATTTAGGAAAATATTGAATCTATTTTTTATTATGTTCTCAAAAACCTTTGAAAAAGCTGAGAGAATAGAAATAGGACCATTGTTTGCGTAATCAGTAGCCAACCCATTTTTAAAAATCGGGATTATATTTGCAGTTTTTAGTTTTCTTGGAAATATTTGTGAATGAAGGGCTTTGTTAATGAATTTCACAAGAATCGGAACCAAACGTGTGGACATTTTTTGTATAAGTCTTGTTGAAATATTGTCAAACCCCATAGCCGCTGTTGAGTTGAGAAATTTAATAATTTAATTTACTTCATCGGCGTTTGTTGGATCTAGTTGGACGTTATTGTAGATATTTTTATGGAATTGATTCATATACATTATATCTATACTATTTGCAGGTACACTTATCTCATTAGTTACACTTATGAAATATTTATTGAAAGCCTGGGCAATTTCATTTTCTTTTTCTAAAATATGCTGATTGTAGTGAATCATTTTAATTTTATTGCTAGATTGAGACTTACTTATGTTAAACATTATTTTTTTGTAGCAATCCCAGAGTCTTTTATTGTTTGAATGACTTTTCGTTATTTCATTTGAAAAAAACAAATTTTTTTTTTGAATCATTTACGAGTCTTTTAACATTTGATTTATATTTATTGAATAACTCTTGAATACGTTTGTGCCCAGGAAACTTTTTCGTATATTTAAAGAAAGAATCCCTAACTCTCATTTCACTCAATATTTCTTCGGTAATCTATGTTTTCTTCTTTTTGCTATCTTTGACAGGAATACGTTAAGTATTCGCATTAACAGTTTCTGTTAATTTATCTATTTTTAAATTAAAATTATCGTAGGCGTAGAGATTATTCCATTAGCATTATCTATTTTTTCATAATTCTTAGGCTTTGGATATAACTTAGATAATGTTGAAATTATTATTAATACATTTTGAATTTGCCTCATCAAAATCTAAATTAGTTGAATAATTAATAGTTAATAACTCATTAGGATTTACGATATTGTTCATAGCTGAATTTTAAATTTAAAACTAAGATAAAAAAAATAAAAGATTTAGCAAAGACTCAAACAATAACTTGTCGAAACTAGCGATATAATATAAATAGTGGTGACATAATTTGTTAATAAACAGCTGTTTTGTAATGCATGTATAATATGATAATATTGAAGCAAAATCCGTTTTTATCGTAAGAGTGGTTTTAAGAAATAAAAATAAAAAAAAATTTTAAAATCTTAATCTAAGGAAAAAAATATATAAATATTTAATATAAATAGAAGCAAAACCAAAATTATAAAAGTGAGCCCTAAAAACAAATTATAATTAAAAAAAATACAAAAAATTGTCACAAATTGCATAACTCAAAAAACAATTGTAAAATTTAATAGAAAAAATATTTATGTGTAAGTCTAGAAATATGAGTGTAAATTTTGAAAACAAATTATGAATGAAAAAATGTAAACAAGTGTTAAAAATCATATGTAAGTTAAAAAGAAAAAAAAGAATTGTAAAATTCAATAATAAATAAAAAAAAATATAATATTTTAGGATAAAACCTAGTATTAGAAAAAATATTTACGTGAAAATCCAGAAATATGGGTGTAAATTTTGGAAACAAATTATCAATAAAAAAAAATGTAAACAAGTGTTAAAAAGCATATATAAGTTAAAAAAAAACAATAATTGTAAAATTTAATAATAAATAAAAAAAATAAAAATTTTTAGGACAAAACCTAGTATTATGAGGGGAAATTTTGAACCAAAGGAACAATGGTTTGAACCTAAAGTGTTACTAATTTAAAAAATGCAAATTTAAAAGAAAAATTATCAATAAAAAATTGCAATGAATTAAAAATATAATAAATTAAATCATGACTAAGAAATACGAATGAAATGCGAACCCGACGGAATAAAAATTTTGTAAAAAGTGAGTATTTGTAAAAGTTAATATAATGAATATTTAGTGGTAGAACCCAAATTAAAAATGTTAAATTTGAAAGAAAATTATTATTGCAATATATGTGAATATATAGTACAGAAGTGTTAAAAATATAATTAATTAACTTATAAATTTTCAAGAAGAAAGAAATATATGTTAGTCTATTGTATTTAGTTAGTAATAATTATATTAATATATGCGATATCATTATACATAATTGTTAATCTTGAAAACCTTAGATGAGTCAGTTTTTTTGATGTATATTATGTTTTCTTTAATCCACAGGTACTTAAAATTTTGAGAAAGCTTGATTTGCTGCGCTTCATGATAAAGCCTTGATTGTAGCTGAGTAAGATGCTGGCAAAAAAATATGTGTTTGTTGCCGTTTCCGCCAACTCCCACCCCTACTTCAGAAGTAAAAATATGTCTAAAAATTTGTTTTCTTGTACATTCTTGCACAACTTGCTTTTTGCCGACACCAAATTGAGCTTTAGTATCAATTCAGTTATAGAATTGAGGTCCTGCATAGTAATATCGGCTTGAATAAGTTCACTAATTTTTTGAATAGCTTCCACTGGATTTTGAATTTTAGAATGAACTATTATGTTGTTTAAGTTCTCTAGCTGCTGCTTTTCATGAAGAAGATATTCCATATGATTCATTTTGCTTTCTAATATTTTTGTTTCAAATTGTAGTATTTTATTTTTTAGGTGCGAGTTCTTCTCAACTATTAGGGCGTTCTACTGAAGCAAATCTTCAATCTGGTCACTTAAAAAAGACTGAGATTGATGGACCTCCGTTACTACTGGAATTACCTGCTTGACACAACTGGCTAGTGTTTCCAACGTAGATATATAGGTAGGCACTTGGGCCACACAGGTCAGTAGGTCAAGGTCACCCGGAAGTAGGTCAAACCGTAATTAGGTCAGACTTGAAGTAGGTTAATGTCATAAAAATAGGTCAGACAGGCGGTGCCGGCTTGCAATTTTGAGATTGTTTTGCTTGCATTTTTGATATGTTTGCATTTATTTCTGGTTTTTTTTTCTTTCGTTTTTTTTTTTATAACAAGTATTTAAAGAAGAGGAAGGAAAAACCATTATTTAGTTGTTATGTAAGAATGTTAAAAAAAAAGAAAAACAGGAAATAAAAAAATATCTAACGTGGTACATGTTTACTTATTGATGTATACTTGGCTTAAGTAATAGGCGCATATGAAAGTAGAAAGAAAAAATGGTTGAGAAATGTCAAAAGAAAAAAACAAAAGTTTAAACGTACAAGATTCAACAATTTTAAAAGGTACAACGCATCTTTAAAATTCATAAAGAAAAAGTGCAAACCTGTTTTTCTGTCTACATAATGATCAAACCATTAAAAAAAGAAGCAATTTTTTTTTTTTTTTTTTTTTTTTAAAGAAGAGAATTAATAATTATTATCACTTTGTCGTGTAAGATATTTTTTGTTTGTAAGAATGTTGAAAAAATTAAAGTTATGGAAATACTTAACGATTAACATGTTGCTTACGTTCATTGTATGTTGCATAATCTGCAAAGAATAAAAAAAGAAAAAAAAATCCAAGCCATCAGATTAATTGCATTTGGTACCTATTTTGAAAACAAAAATATAAAAATAAAACAGATTTATTTACATGTTCAAAAAATTTTTATTTAACTAGAAATATTTTACAATTTTATAGAAATCTGAGTTGAAAAATTTTTTACGATGATCATGTTAAGATTGCAGAAATAGTGAAATACGTCTGAAAATACGTCTGTCTGTATATAAATTTGAAAAATCTTAATTTAATATTTTTTTCTTTTAAGAGATGCATATAGACATTAAAGCAATTTTTTACAGCACATCAGAAACTGGTGTTTGTATAGTGTATAGCACATGTTGATTTAAAATTTTCAATCTTTGATTATGACGGTAAGTCTCTGCTTAGATCTTCTATTTTAACACTGTCAATGTACTTTTCAAGAAAATGTTTTTTTTGCTCTCCTTTAACATAAATTTTTTCAGCTGATTCTAAATAGTATTTTAATATAGGTTTTATGTCTAAATATTCAATTAAACCGTTATTCCATTTAAGTCCAGTTATTTTATTTTCGTAATACTGGTTATTATAATTTCCCTCTGGACTAAGTTCTTCTGCAGGGTATGGTGGTTTGAAGTTATATACAGTAGGAATTAAACTTCCTTTTTTAGTATAGCCAGTTCTTTTAGGAAATATTGCTTTTAATTTCTTTTAAAAATTGTAGATCAACTACGAAAATTTGATTATCCATGTTGAAGGTTTACGGAAGAGTGTTCATTAGAATTACTAAATTTACATTTATATTCACTTCGGAAAAAGAGCTTTTCCTATAAATGTAGGTTACCAATGTTAGTTTTTAACTAATACAAATATGCTGTTTCACCCATTTACTATGACGGTTGCGGGGCCATCATGCTGTGGTAAAACCTAGAATTATTTAGTGTAATCTGTGGTAAAACATAGAATTATTTAGTGTAATCCAGACAAAAATGCCGTTCCAAAATACATCAAAGATGTAGAATATAGTAATACTGTGGTAAAACATAGAATTATTTGGTGTAATCCAGACAAAAATGCCGTTCCAAAATACATCAAAGATGTAGAATATAGTAATACTATTCCAGATTTTAATAATAATCAAAAACCTTTGTTAATTATTATCTATGACATGATGTTAAATTCTCAGAGGATCACATCATAGAAATTTATCAGTAATATTTGTAACACAAAATGTTTTTCACCATGGTAAATTTTCAAGTGATATTTCACTTAACTGTAAATATCTAGTACTTTTCAAAAATTCAAGAGATAAATCGCAGATATTACCTCTAGCTCGCCAAATATATCCCAATCAAATCAAAGCATTTGAAAAACTATATAATGATGTGACGTCAGTCCCATACGGCTATATATTAATAAATCTTACTCAAGATGTTAATGACATATTTCAATTAAGAAGTGATATATTTGGAAAAGCTTTGTGTTATTGTACGAGAGATCAATTAGAACATTTTGGGGAAGAATATGAAATGTTTGAAGACCAATCGTCATATATTGCACCTATTAAAAACCTCTAAACTAAAATTGCAGAAAGTAATTATAAAACACTGTGACCCTGAAGTAATTAAAACAATTTGTGAAATAGCATTATATATTTAAAAAGGTAATTGTAATCTGAATAAAAAAGCAACAACACAATTACGAAAGTATAAAAAGGAATTAAGGTCACTCATTTGCCGTAAAAAATCTATAAATAGCAAAAGAAAAATTTTTATTCAACGTGGTGGATTTTTACCTACACTGGCGCTTCGATTTCAAATTAGTGGAGTTTACGATGCCCTACTTAAAATAGCTGAAGACAACACTTTAACAACTCCACCACAAGGAAAGAGTCGCGTAGAGGCTAAAGGAATAGCCAGTAGTGATGTGCGGATAGTAACTATTCGTTACTTTAGTATTCGTTACTTGATAAGATTCGAAGTAACGAATACATTGCGGATAATATTCGTTACTCGGTACTACAAACAACTATTTAACGAAATTCGAAATAATGAGTTTTTCATTCATTTGACACATTTTCAAAGTAATCACTACACTATAATAGTTGTAATAGTATAGTCAGTATAGTGGTATGATAGCTAAACTCATAAACTACATAAACTATCAAGACAGGAACTGAAGAGAACGAAAGCTCAATTTACCCCACTATTTACATTGGCTCTTATGGGAAAAGTAAAAGCTAAATAGTGGGGTAACTTTAAATCTTTAATAACTTCTAAAATAGACATTTTTTTGAAAAAATTTCTAAGTAAACCTTAAAATTCATAATTTTTTACATTATCTGAATAAAAAAAAAAATTGAATTTATAATTTTTTTATTTATAAAAACGTTGATAAAAATAAGTCTACCCGAACTTTGTAAAATTTTTTCATTTTTTTCCTAAAACTTAAATTACAGTAATAGCACAAAAAAAGTGAGCGAATTAAATTAATTTGAAAAATTGATATGGTATTTATTTCGTGTGCATATAGTAGATCTGTATATGAATAATATGTATTTAAATTTATGTATTTAAGAACTGAGATGCAGCAGTTAAATAATGATCATCATTTTCGTCATTTTTATGATCTGATGTTATATGTAAACTTGAAGATAATTTTCGAAGATACCTAATAGAGGGAAGAAAAAGAAATTTACTAAGAACTGAATGTAGATTGAGAATGGGCATAGATTAAAAATGACATTATTATTGTATTATAACTATACCTTTTCACCGAGTTTTTTCTCAATTCTCATTTCTAAACAGTAATAATTCTCATTTTCTAAACAGTATAACACAATATAAGATTTATTTTTAAACAAAAGTCAGCCATTTAAATAAATTTTTTCTTCAATTTTAGTTACTAAATTATTAAAATTAAAAATACAATTTTCATCAACTCATTTTAAATCCGGAATATTAGGGAAAATGCTCGTACACAACAAGTACGAACCATAATTAAAAAGCAATAAAAAAAATTATATTAAAAAATATAAATATTGCACTATTCTTAATGCACCTTATTTTTTTTTATAGTGTGTATCGAAAAAATAAAATTGCTTATCAAAAATTTCAGGTTCTTTTTTTTTCCAATACTTGTAATGATACTAAAAAAAATTGATAGAAAGTTAATTTTTTCACCAGTATTTAGGAAAAACTCTAAATTTTTTTTTAATATATAATTTATATATTTTCATTCAAATTATATATATTAAAACTCGATATAAAATTAAATTTTGTTCCCATTTTTTTTAGAAAGCTTTTAAAAAATTGACAGATAGCAAAGAAAAAAAATTTTTTTTTTGTTATTTAAACATTTCAAAATGGCTGGAGTCAAGAAATGCTAGAAAAAGTTGGAAAATATATTTTGAGAAAAATATAATTAAAAATTCGAGTTGAACCTTGAATTTTTGATATGTGTTACAAAAAATTTTGAATTTTATTTTAATATAAATTTCGATATATTTAGGGTAGTATTTCATATTTAAAGTTGTAAATGAAAATTGCTAAAATTTCTTAATTTTCTACTTTTTTCTAAGCAAAAAAATGAAAAAAAGAAACTGTCAAAACTCTCTCCATTTTCACAATACATGTTTAAATTTTGCACTAATACATTCTTAGGGGTCTTGTTCCGGTCTTGATATTTATGTAATTTATGGCTAAACTATATATATAAAGTCTAAATACTAACATAAAATGAATTTTAGTTTCATATTTTTAGACGTATGTATGTATTTTGAATTTTGATAGAAAAAAATCAAAATTCAAAATAGAAGCTTGATAGAAAAAAATCAAAATGCATACATCTAATAAGGTGTAACCAAGCAAACGTCATAAAAAAAAAAATATGTGACTGTGTGTGATTTTTTTTAGCTTTATTGTACATTACATTTTTGTTGTGTTTTTTGTATATGCATTATGCATACATTTAACCAATTTGATTATTTTTCTTTTTCTATTCTGTTATGGCATATGCATCATATTGTATTAGAATATGTCAGAATCAATATTCAAATGATATAAAAAAGTATACCGAATACCGAATAAGAATGGTATACATTTTTAATCGTTATTCGTTACTTTACGTCTTGTTCTGTTGAATTTGAATTTCATGTAATCGTTACTTGGTATTTTACATTTGTTAATGTTGTATTCGTACCTTGTAATAAAAAAAAATTAAATCATTACTTGCTATTTGCTAATTTCAATTCAAATACATACTTATTTTGTCTTATAGAGTTATATATATTCGATAAATAATAAATATAATTAAATTATTTTATTTTTCTTGTTAAATCATAAATTTACTTTCAGTTAGAATATTTTAATCTTTTTACTATTTATTAGTGTTTTTGTTTAACAATAAAGTATCCTAAAAAAAACTTATTAGATTGGTACCTTTTCAAAACGGTAATGATAATGATATTATGATTAGAGATTAAGAAATTTATAAAATAAAATACTTTTAGATGTTAAATAGACCGAAAAGAAGTAATGTGTGGTTACATTTTTCGCAAATTGGCGACTTTAAAGCCAAGTGTGATATATGTAAGTCCACATTCTCGTTTAAAGGAGGTACAACTTCAAATTTGAAGAAACATTTGAACACAAAACATCCAACAGTATCTTTGGATAATAATCAGTGGGAAATAAACAAAACCGAAACAGAACCTTCGAGATCAGCAACAGCTCAACCTGTTGCAACATCAATAACAACCCAGCCTACATTAACACCAGTAGCAGAGCCAAGTACATCTGCTCAAATGCCTGTAATTTATTTATCAGAAGAAATAATAAGAGCTACACCCCACGTGCCAAGGTCTAAACAGCAGACTAAAATTGTGTCTTTTGCGACTAAACCAATGTCTGCTACACGCAAAAAAAAAATTGACTATAAAGTTTTGGCAATAATAATTAAAGATATGCAGCCATTTTCAATTGTAAATGATGAAGGTTTTCGTGACTTGATAGCTACTTTAGATAAAACGTACATTCTTCCAAGCCGTACAACTCTAAGTAGAGAGCTTCTTCCAAGAGTATACGATGAATGCTGTACAAAAAATAAAAACCATGTTAGAAGATGTAGAATTCATAACTCTAACAACAGATACGTGGACGTCTTTAGCCACGGAAAACTACATGGCAATTACTGCACATTTCATTCATGAGTGGAAAATCCAGTCATGTTTATTAGGTTGCTTGAAGTTTGGTGAAAGACACACTATTGAAAATTTAAAAACCGAAATTTTAAGAATAATAGATGAGTGGCAAATCAAGACAAAAGTACACACAATTGTTACGGATAATGCCGCAAATATTGTTGGTGCTGCCCGATTAACCGGGTGGTATCATTGGCCCTGCACTGCTCACACTTTAAACTTAGTAGTAAAAGACGCCTTAAATTTTGAGACAACGAAATCTACTAAAAGCAAAATAAAGTCAATTGTTGAGTATTTTCATAGAAGTACAGTGGCAGCAGAAAAATTACGCCATTTGCAAGAACAAATGAGACCAAATCAACAATCTCTTAAATTAATAAATGACATTGAGACCAGATGGAACTCCACATTTGATATGTACGAAAGAATTTTAATATTACAGGAACCAGTAGAAGCTGCACTCGGTGTATTGCATGCTGTGCCTTCGCTGGAAATAGGAGAATGGGATATAGTAAAAAATGTTTGCTTGATTTTAAAACCGTTTAAACAAGCAACAACAGAGCTATCTGCTGAAAAATATATAACAATATCAAAAGTTATAGTTATGTTACAAGGAATAAAATCTTACTTGATGCAAATCAAACATAAAATTACAAACGAAATTTGTAAAGAGCTTATCGAAAAACTTTTATGCAACTTAAATCAAAGATTTCCCAGTCCTGAACATAATCTGATTTTGTCTAGGCCAACATTTTTAGACCCGCGTTTCAAATCTAAAGCGTTTGAGAGCGTAAATGTATTAAAGGACGTAAAGGAGCGCGTAACAAATTCCTGTGCAAACATTTTACCCCGACCTTCTCGTCCAATAACTGAATCTGCAATCGAAACAACAAAAAATGATGATTCTTTATGGTGCAATTTTGATAAAAAAGTGGAGCAAGTAACTTCAACTCCTGTTTCTGCAGCTATAATTCAAGTACGGCAATATGTTGAAGAACCGTATTTAGCTAGATTGGAAGACCCTTTGACATGGTGGAAAAGCAGAGAACTATTATATCCTGGTTTGGCAAAACAAGCAAAACGACATTTGGGAGTGGTAGCAACATCTGTGCCTAGTGAAAGAGTTTTCTCGGTAGCCGGCGAAATAATCTCTCAAAGAAGGTCAAGATTAAGTCCAAAAAATGCGGAAAAACTGATTTTTTTAAACGCAAATAAAAATTACATAGAGTTTTAAAAATCAACTATCATTAATTTAAGTGAAAATCTATTATCATTAACTTTTTATAAATTTTATGTGTTCATTTTTGTTTTTTTAAGTTTTTGTTTTGTTTTTAAATATATGAATTAATGTTTATTTATTTATCTTGAACATTCAGAATATATTCATTAATTGTTTTACAGAAGTTTTATATAATACCGAAAAGATATTTATAATTCAACGAATAAGGTAGGTAACGAATATTCAATAGCGAATATGTAATAGTGCAAAGGTACATAAGTAACGAATAAAAGTAACGAATATAAAGTAACGAGTATTAACAAACAAAGTAACGAATAGTAACGAATACTCAAAAGTAACGGATTTGCACATTCCTACTTGAAAGTAGTTTTGTTAAATAAAGTTAAAATTTTTGATATAATGTAGAAAAATTAAAAACTTTATTTTAATATAAAATTCGGCATATTTAGATAAATATTATGTCATTACGAAAATACAAGATTGATAGAAATATTTTTGCAAAAAAAATAACACTAATTATTTATTGGGTGTAGTGTCATATTCTTTTAAATTTCGTGTGAATTTCCACACGGAAAACATAAAGTTTCAGCTCGAGCTAAAAGGTAAACGTGTAACACATTCAGGGCAGCAACCGACGGCACTGGACGAATTTCGAGTCGAAAATTTCGCGGCGAAAACAGCTGTTTTTTATTAACATAAATTTTTTTTTTTAAAACTAAAGAAAAATAGAGTAAAATTTTAAAAAATATTAAAATTATTTCGATTATTGGGATTGTTTTAAATGTAGCAAAATAAAATGTCGTAGCGGTTGGTGGGCGAGCTCGAATTTCATAGCAAATGAAAATCGGAACAAGATGATTTCTTCGTAAAATATTATATGGAAATAAAAGAAAAGGATAAAGAACATTTTTTGAAACTAACAAGAATGAATGTGTCTTCATTTAATTTACCATTTTCCTTATTACTTCCTCGATTAATTTTTCTTCAAATGACATATTATTATCTTAACCTGAATGTCAAAAAAATTGCATTAAAAATTGTTTTTGAATTTTAATGTCACAATATAACTACATTCGTCGCTACAAAATTTTAAAATATAAATTTTTCAGCCGGCATTTTTTCGCCGGTTTTTATTGTGCACTTTATGCATGTGTTTCAAACAATTTTTCACATATCGCGACGAACTTTTACCCTGAATGTGTTTTTAGCTTGAACCATTTTTTCTCAATGATTAAAAAACTCAAAAATTACCGCCGCGTAAAAACGGCGTAAAAAAATTAATAAACTGTACCTAGCTTTTTTTATTTATGTGTTTAGATTTCTTTTTCGTTTTTTTGCTATTAGATCAAGTAAGTGATTCCAACGCTTTTTTAATGGTGCTGATGTAAAAATTAATTTTTTAGGGAGTCAGTATGATAACATAAATGTTTTTGCACCTATTGAAATTGTGCAATTACACATGGGATTTTCTAGTATATAATATATTATACAACACAAATGTATAATTTTGGTTTGGTTGGATAATATTATATGTTTGTACCTACATCTAATTCAATTTTAATATATTTTATCTTTATTATTATTTCAAATGCAGATTTCAAATCACCTAGAAACGCTAACTTCACAACTACAAATAGTCTATAATACATATTAAAATTGAATCTAAAAATAATATACAAAATACATCATACAAATAAAATTCAATAAAAGCCAGTCACGAATGTGAAGAAAAAAAACTTGCACAGAAGTCAAATAATATTCTATATATTTCGCTTATTAGAATTTGTATGTATTGTAATTTTTTCGTCTAGCTTAATAGAAATTATAGGGCGCCAATGTGCAATTCACACATGTGCAATAAGCACATTCTATATTAAATTTGAGAAATAGGCAATAGTAAATAGGTATTAGTAAATGTGTATAGAAAATCCGCCTGTTTAAAAAAATTTAAAAGGAAAAAAACGACGAAAATGCGTAAAATTCCGTAAACCTTTATTCATTTTTGTTAACCAAAATTTAGCTGATTTAGCTGTTGCAAGTCACCAATAATGTAAAGCAAAAATAAAAAAAATTTACTAGGTCAAAAAATAAGTTATAATATTAACACACACATATAAATTAGCAACTACAAAATACAGCTTAATGTAAACGAGAGAGTTTTGCGAAAGTTTTGCAGTACAATTTAAATACAAGAATGAATACATTGCATACAGAAATATTAAGAAGTGTAAAGAGGGCCAATAATAGCTATAACTATACATTAAAACCGAGATGCAAACTATAAGTTTTTTTATTTAGTTTTGGCTTAATAGTAAATTCTATTTTTGTTTAGGTTTTGTTTTAGGTGTTAAAATTTTGAATATTTAATTATAGGTTTGGTTTTGCTTCATTATCAATTGATAAGACAAACTTCTATAATACTTTTTATAGCATATTTCGAAACAGCTTTTCAAGCTCTATAATTAATATCTAATAATTTTTTCTCTAAACTCTAACCGTTTTTGAGATATGAAGAATATAAAACTGTGTTATAACACACTTTTCTATTGTCATTGAAAATATCACAGCGATTGAAAATAACACCCTTTTCTATTCTTTATATCTCAAAAACGGTTAAAGATGGAGAAAAAGTTTTTAGGTACTAATTATAGCTGCTTGAAAAGCTTGTTTTGAAATATGCTACAAAAAGTATTAAAGATAAAGTGTGTTTCAAAAGAAAATTAAGTTTGAAACATAATTTTTTCATTTTAAATCATTTTGAACCTTCATAACTTTGTAAATGTTGTGATATAGGAATCATTAACACAAAAATTAAATCTGACAAGTTACTTTACAAAATGCAATTTTTTATCTCCCTATAGCAAGCCGTACAAAGGTTATAGATTTTTTTGTGGAAAATCGCTAAAACATCTTCAACCGCTCATATCTCGAGAAGAATGCAGAAAAGGCCCCCATTATATTTATCTATGCATCACAAACAAATGTTCTTATAATTTTAAAATGTAATTTTATAGATCTCATAAAGGCTGGTTTTCATGAGGAAATTTTTAAATTTTATCACGACTTTAGAAAGAGAAAAATATAGTACACTCTTAATAGGAAAGAGAGAGAAAAAATATTAGATTGCTATAAAATATTTATGGCAAGATTTTGACAGCTAAAAATGTACATAACCTATTTTTTAATGTTTTGTTTATATTTGTAAACAAAATATTGCTTTCGGCATTTTATGCACTAAGTGGAGAATTTTTAGAACTATAATAATTGCTAAATTGGAAACGGTAAAATTTATTTAATATTTGTATAAAATATATACATATGTTATATAATTTATTTACATATCTAATAAAATTCAATTCTTTAGGTGGAATATAATAATGATGGCATGTGCTTGTTTGCAAAACTGGCTCCGCCAACTGAAATGCAGAACCTACTTTCATCCGGGCCTAGTTGATACTGAGGAAAATGAAGGCTCTTGAAGGTCAGAGCCAAATAACTTTCACACCTTGACTTCAAATAATGGAAATTCTACTAATACTGCTGAACAGATGAGAATTAGGTTCGCTGAATACTTTATGGACGAAGGAGCTGTTCCATAGCAATTGGATAGGATTTGAATTTTATCCATATATGGATAAAAAAATATATATTTTATGTTGATAGAGAATCTAAATTTTTTTTTATTTTTAGGAACGGACTTAACTACAACGAGCGAACGATCTACAGCATTTTTTCTAAACCATTATTTAAATAATTTAATTACCTAATCTCTGTTAAATATTGTTTTATATGTCAATCTCTGTTAAATATTGTTTTATATGTAATTAAAATTTTGTTCTCAAAAGCTGTTAAATATTTGCTGTAAAATTAAATATTGTTATCCAATAAAAACTAATATTTATTTAATGACAATAATTTTTTTTTATTTATTTCAATTTTATTTAAATTTTAAAAAAATTAAAAAATATGATTAAAAACAAAATAATAAAGGCTACAACAAAATACTAAATTTATTGTGACTATCTTCATTCTTTCATTTAAATGAAGATGATTAGAAAAAGCATTTTCATTATATTATCACAAATAGTTAATTTACCTTAATCGTTATATCTTAAAAATTTACTTACCTTCTATTATAATATTATCCATATCTTGATAAACATCTAAATTTTCTTCCAACATTTCTATTTCTTCATAATAATTCTCCATTTCTTCCTATTTTCTTCTATTTTTTATATATGTATTTGATTTTTTATATTGCTTTCATATTTCAGAACTACAAAGTTTAAATTTCCCGGAAAATTTGTTTGTTTACTTTTTTGACACGGTTGAAAAACTTCAAAATTCAAATGTCATGTATCCATAAAAATTAATAGTAGTGTGAGGATTTTTTTTTGTGTAAGATACACATTGCTTACATATGTATTAAAAATATCCAATCTAATTATAGCAAAATATGTTCAGAGAACATATTTCGGTTGATTTTTATGGCAATGTTGATGGATAATTTTAAATGTTGCTGGATATTTTTAAGTGCTTTCATTGATTTTTATGGTCATTCGTGGATATTTTTTTAGGGTTATCTCTTTCACACCCATATCATTTTTGTATCTTCTGCCTATGCTCTAACATTTTCGTGGAAATTTTTTTCTCATGAAAACCAGCCTTTACTCTACACAACACATAGACAATATTTAAAGGCCAACAAAATTTTATTATAATATAGCAAGTGTATGTAAATTGTAACGGAGATCTATTTGTTTTTAATTTTTCCTTTTTTGTTTAGAAGAATAATTTTTTTTTAAATTAAAAAATATTTTTGGATGGGATATTGAAATTTTCTAAAATATTGGTATTAACCTTTGTGGACCCACAAAGGTATAGTAAGTTAAGATCAAATTTACTGAATGTATAATTACATATATTAAGACTGGTTTTCATTAGACCGATATATCCACGAAAATGTTAGAGCATAGACAGAACATACAAAAATGCTGTGTTTGAAAGAGATTAAGCTAAAAAAATATCCATGAAACATTTGAAAATATCCAAGAAAGTAACCATAAATATCCACGAATTAGATATGTAAGTATGCAAAAATTATATATCTTACAAAAAAATTTCTACTACCATGGCATTTAAATTTTGAAGTGTCAAAAAATAAACAAATGTCCAAATTTTATTTTTTAGTGAGAAACTATGGTATATTAAAATGACTATATTATCGGTATAAAAATATTAATAAACTATGTATATTGTTTTTAACAACTTTATAAATAAAAAATTTTAAATTTGTAACTAAATATGAATATAAACATTAATAAATTAGGTTATGTACAATTTTAACTGACCAAGTGTTGCTGTAATATTTTTTAATTATATAATTGTTTTTCTCCCTCTTTTCCACACTATATTTTTCTCTTTGTAAAGTAACGATAATATCCATGAAATTTCTTATGAAAACCAGCCTTTATGACTATAGATAGATATGTAATTCTTTCTAGTTAGCAGAATTCTTAACAGTATTTTTTGATATTGAATAAGGTAGCTACATATAGTTAGTCATATTAAAAAACAAAATTTTAAAATTTTAAAAATTAAGAAGGTATTTTTGAAAAGAAAAAACATTCGGCACGACGGCGTTAAACAACTTATCAAATCTTTTCAAAAAAAAATTAAATTAAGAAGAAACAACTACATGAACAAAAAAGTTATTTTAATGCACGATATTTATAACAACGCCTTTACACTTACAAGCCGGAACATTTAACAAAAACTTAAAAAAAAAGGCTATTTGTGTACAAAATAAATTGAGTGTTCCTATCCGGCTTGTAAGATATTTAGGCGTTGCTTATAAAATATATTAAATTTTTTATGAATATTTTTTTTGAAACTGATGTATGGGGATATACATACATATCTATACAGATATTCCTCTCGTAACACTTTTAAATTTTATTTTTAGAATATAAAATATAGAATACAGATATTCGTGTTGTAACACTTTTAGAAATTATTAAAAAAATTTGAGAAGTTTGTTCGATATTGGTATTATAATACGGGCAATTACTTATCATGTGACCAAACTTTAGCCAAAGTTTTTTCGTTGCTAGAAATAACACCTCATAAACCATTTTGTAATTATAATAACAAAACATTTTTTGCTTATTCAATTTTCCCCATCTAATTAAATCTCTTAGCAATACATTAATGGATTCCGATTTAAAAACCTCAGATGGTATTATAAGCTTTAAAGTTATAGTCATAGAATTATGGGAAGTTCAAATAAATTGAAAAACAAAGATGTGTACCAAATTAACTAGATAACATATTAATCCGCATACTTTTGAAAAGATTAGAGTTAAATTAGCAACACAAATATTTAGTCAGTGAGTGCCGCTATTAGAACAATAATTGAAACGTCTGGTTTTAAAAGATTTCCTAAAGAAGTTGCAAAAATTTTGTATTAGTGTTTGATAAACTTTTTGATTGTTTCAACAGTGGATCATTATATTCTGATAATAAATATCGATCTAATATTAAACTAAATAGCTTGTAGTTTGAATTTTTAAAATATTGTAAGATTGACTAAAAAGAAAAAATATATTTTAGAGCGAATGAAAATAACTTTTCATATTTTATACTTTTACAATAATAATTCTTGTACCTATAGTTGGGTTATGAAAACAACTAAAATTGATTGATAAAAAATCGAAGTAGAATCGGTGTTTCTTCTTTTTTTAAGAAGTCGAAAAAGTTATATGAAGAAATACATACATACATACAAATGTACATACATCAATTGACATACAAACAAAAAAAAAAAAAACTAAAATAAAAATAAACTAAAATACGATCAAGTTGATTTTAGGAAATTAAAAAAACTGTCTAACTTTTTTCTTCCATGTGAATACTCTATGTATATGGTTACTTTATGGTATATGCTCTACAATATTGTAGAAAATGGTTCCAGTTTATTGTCTTACGGGGAAAATATAACGGTTTAATTAAAATAGTACCAAATGTTAAGAAAAGTTTGTAATGCATTTTTTAGCCACTACATGGCAGTATCGATACTAATGGCATATATATTCGGAAACTTGGATATAAAGTACCGTTATATGATGACGTTATCTAAATCGATAAGTATATCGCGGAAGTATATCCCATTTAATTTATTGCAAAGGTTCTGCATATTCAGATACAATATATTAAAATTATTTTTATTTGGTGTAATTGGTGTAGTTCGCGGAGCAAACCGTTATCTATCACCTGTCACAGGGGGAATGCTGATAAGGCACATGTAATCTGACATATGAGATACAATATTATCAATTAGAGAATTTCTTCGAAAAAACTTGTGAATAGATGTTAACAGTTGCTCAGCAAATCCTTCAAGCCTATTTTTAGTTTAAGTCGACAATATAGTGTCACAATCATAGATATATTACTAATAGATAGGGCATTGAAGAAAATATTTTCAGCCAATTTTGAGAAACAGCTGAGTGAACCGTGCGTATGTATCACTTTAGTTTCCTCAGAAATAGGTTCCTAAAAGGTGAAATAAATTCATTTCTAATTTTTTGAAGGATTTTATCACTAATTTTGTTACTTACAACTAGTTAACATTGTTACTTACAACTAGTTAAAATTTTGGATAACCTAAATTAAATTAAATTTTGATTTTAAAAACAAAATATATCAATTATTAAGTATGTAATATAAAAACTTAAAATCTCTGAATAAAATTGGTTATGAAAAACTGCTTTTCATTATTTTAATAAATATAAACAGCTGAGTGAACGAAATCTATACATATTATAAAATGCATATGTATTTTTTTGACTGAATACCTTAAGATAGGAAAACACATAAGAAAAGAAACGACTTCCCATCTATTAGTTAATATATCTATGGTCACAATGATGTATCAATAAACTAGGTGAACAAAAGAAATATATAGGGCTGTACAAAGCTGTTTATATTTTAATAACAAAAATAAAAAATTAAATAAATATATAATGTATTATATATTGTAATCATTAGGATTAAAACCTTTTGATAAATAACTTTAAGATATAAAAAATAAGGGATTAGATAATTAAATAAAATATTATATGTAAAGAACTAAACTATTAATTACTCACCTCTCTATAGGCATTATTGGTAATTTCTTCATAATCGTTAACATTTTTACGGCAATTATCTTCTTCTGATTCACCATAAGCATCTGACATATTATTTCCGGTTACCTAACAAAATGAAATTATAAATTATAAAGTAGGTTTCTTAAATCAACTTTTTATGAATAATATGGAACGAAATGAAAAGAAATAATGTATTTAAAGTAATTGAACTACCTCATCCCACTCTCCATCTTCTTTGATAGGTTGTAAACTGCTATGTGGCTCAATGTCATCTACAATGCCTTGATGTTTTGACTGAGGAGGTAACTGAGGACAAATTGTAGCTTTTAATTTTTCAATTTCTTCTTTGGCTTGCTCAAAACTTTTATATAATTTTAATTTCGGTTTAACATTCAACAAACAATCTCGATACATATGATCAATCAAGATGGGAAATAGGTCATTTGAATTACTTTCGTAACTGAAAATTGGATTTGACTTTTTGTACCAATAATAATATTGAAAGAAAACCAAAAAATAATCAAGTCTAAAAAATATAAACAAAATTTATTTAAACAAAAATATTTTTTAAAATATTTAAATAAAATACATAATTACCTTTTTCGACTTATGCTACTTGTGAAATATTGGCCACTTGTTTCTAAAAGAACGCAAGCTAGCTTCAACCGAAATAAACTGTCTGGAGGATCCAACGGCGATACAACACCTTCTTGAGTAGACACTCCTAATGAAATAATTGAATACAATGTATTTAGAACATTGCTAGAATCAATTAATTTATAGTTATATAATTCTCCTAAATATTTTGCCATAGCTATGCGCCTTTGTGCTAATTTTGGTGCGTGAATTTCTAAGCCTGCTCTAATATCTTCGAAAACATTATCAATTACCCTTGTCACAGATTTTTCTTCATATGAACTTAGCCCAGAAACTAAATCGGCTAGACACCTTATTAATGGAAATCTTAATAGGTAAGCTTTGGACATGCATTTTATAGCATATGAACTTATTTCTGGATCATCCCAATTAAGACGACGCATTAATTTTATACTTTTGTCAACATTTGATGAACACAACTCTTCGAAAATTAGGTTTCTGTAAAAAAATTTAATAGAAAAATGCTCTGAATAAGCAAATTAAATATTTTTACCGGATATATTCGTGTAAAACAGGCCTTTTAAAGTTTTCTCTTTTAATAGATTCTGGAGGTTTAACAAGATAATAAACACTTTCTACTTGTGAAGAATGTCTAGAGTCCAAAGCTGTATTAGTTTTAAGTCTAATCATTTGCTCTAAATAAACATTTATTCTCAAACGAGTGTCTCTACAATTGTAAAGATATATTCCTGTTACTTCTATAAATGCACATGCCATTTCTATTTGATGATGTTGAAAATCATGAAGTAAAATTTTTAAACAAAATAATGCCTCTATTTTTGAATATAATCCAAATTTTGTCATTTCTCCAATAAATCTTATTATTTTTATTTTTGATTCAATATTCATTTGGTTTTTCTTTTGAATATGCCATTTAAATTCGGATTTAAGCATATGAGCCAACTCAATTGCTATATCATGATTAACCATATTTATAATAGCTACGAAGCGTGATAAATATGGCAATAGATCCAATCGTGTGCGTTGAACACCAAATAACGCTTTTGTAAGTTTTTTGCGGTTATTTTTTGTATTAAAATTTAATAAAAATTCTATAGCTGCAGAATCAATAAGTTCTGTGTTAACACAGTTATTTAAGTTATTGACGAAATTATCAAAATTGGCTTTAGTATTAACTCTTTCTATTTGATTTGTAATTGCAGTATTTTGAATAGTATTAGTTTTACTTTCCTCATCAGGTTCCGGAATATCCTCTTTTTCTTGACGTAAATCAGATGAATTGGAAGGTGGATCATCTATTTCCAATTGATCTGCTTCTATTTCATTATCTAAAGCTTCTTCTGTTAAGGCACTTACCTCTTCATCTGGAATTAAATATGCTTTCGGTGGGCAGAAATTTGGTAGAAATTGATTTAAATCTGGTAAATCGCAATAAAATTTTTTTGTATCCTCATCTCCCCAAGGATTTAAATCTCCAGAAAATTCATCTTCTATTAAAGTATCTAAAACAATTTCAGATGATCCAGTTTCCTGATCCTTAGGCAGTTCGGGAATATTTTCATTTAATAGATCAGCCAATGTAATTGCAGAATTATAAAGTTTATCAAAATTTGCTTGCATTAATTCGCATTTTTCTTTTCCTTCACTTGATATTTCTCCTTTCGATTTCATAACGTTCCTGAAAATTTTTGTAGTTGCAATTAATTCTTTATGCTCTAACAATAAATGTACAACTAGAGTTTTGTAATAGTCTTTTAAAAGAATTTTTAAATTGTTTTGTTTCTCGGGCGACAAAAAGTTTGATTTAAGTATTTTTTTATCATATTTCTTGGCTAAATTATCCAAATACTTTGGAATAAGTCCAGCATATTCTTCTCCGCAATGTCGACAAAATGACAAAATGATAGATAAATTACTGTGATCATATTTTGTTTGAGAAATTATGTTTGTCAACGCATTACCCAAAAGAGACAAGCCTTGTTTACTATTTATTACACCAGAACTAACAAGTTCAGCAAAAAGCCTCAAATCTACTCTTAATTTACTGGGGTTTGTTATTTTATCTCCACTTCTTATGTATAAAATTTTCTGCCAAATTTCTAAAAACTGTTGATCAAAATCTGCGTATGTTTGATGCAATTTGGAAGCTAGTATGACAACGGATTGCACATCTGTCATTTTTAATTTTGCTTCAGATAAAGATACACATATTTCTGACATGTATTTACTGAGATTCAAACTACTCATATCACGGAGTAAGCCCTCAAGTTGTAATGCTGTAAATTGCTTTAACTTCTTCACAAAAGCTGTGTTTTTTTTTAAGCTTGAATCCAATTTACTGAATGAATTTTCTGCTGGAAGAATGCATTTAATATTTTCTGATCTCAACTTGTCTTTAAATTGAATCTTTATTTCTAAGTCCTTAACAAAATTTTCAATTTTTTTTAGTTCTTCTTCTTCATCTAATGTTTTTCCACTGTAAAGTGTTATGTACTCTTTGGAAATTTCAATATTATTTTCTGTATTCATATTTGATCAACCCTTTACTAAATTAAATCAATTAAAATGATTTATGCAAATTTATCATTGTGTTTTTTTCTTAAATATATAAAGCTGGGTATTTTTTATTGGGTGTTTAAAATGCAAGTTTCCATTTCCATCAAATAGACGTAAATAGTTTTAAATTTTTGATAGTAATAGACAATTTTGACAAAAAATTTCGAGGTAGCGTTTTTGAAAGAAAATAGGCATTCGTAAGACCACCTTTTCCCTGACAGACCCGCTTTTTATAGAATTTTTTTTTAAATGGCCGCCAATTACGTTTTTGAAAGAGAATTTTTTTCGCGTGGATTTAAAAACAAAAATTTAAAAATATCTAATTTGAATTTAATATATTTAATCCGTGAAATAGATAAAAATCAAAATAAAATTTTGAAAAATGAATTAATAGTGTAGTGATCAGTATATATGTATGTATGTGGTCAACATTTATAACAAATGTTGAAACTTCATAGGTTTAATTTGCTTAGAAAATGAATAAAAATGTTCAATCATCTTATGTTAATTTAAATAATCTACCCACAAATATATTGACATGGGGTCGATGGATTTAAGAATCTTATAATATCAAAGAAATAGTGATATGTATTACAAGGAATCCTGGTTTGCCAGAATTTTATAGTGAATTTGGATCAATTTTGTATAAAAATCTAGAATTGAATATACCTGTGTGGATAATTGGAAATGAACAAAGATTGAAAAAAGTAACTAAAGATGATAATATAAAATATTAATTAATATTTGCAAAAATTAAAATTGTAAATTTTAAAAATATTTTCTTCTAAGTCATGCTGGTAAAGATGAGCCATCTAAGAATAGCTTGCAACAAGCACCAAAATTACAAGATAACCACAAATTGTATAATTTGCGTGGACAAGTCCAACATAAAATAGAATTCATTGAAAAATATGTACCTAAAAATACAAAAATTTATTTAATTTGCCATTCAATAGGAGCCTGGATTGACTGAGATAAAAAATTAGTATTTATTGTTTCCTACAATTGAAAGAATGGCAGATTCATTTAATGGCAAAATATTTGAACTTTGTCATTTTTTATATTCAATTTATTTATGCTGTCTAAAAATTCTTTATTTTTACCGACTTGTAATATTATTTAGCAAAAGCAGGAGTGGTAGTTGTGATGATAGTGTTAGTGGTTGTTGTGATGATAAAAATACTTTATTTGTAAAAGATATTTGTTTAGTTGGAATTAAAGAACTTTGTAAAAAATTTGAAAAAGAATTTACTTACAAATTTCCAACCAATGAAATTATAAATTAAAATTTTGAAAATTACTCTTTCGGAGCTGATATGATAAAATTAATAAAGAATTAAGAAGGTAGTAGAAAAATTTGATGTTATTATAACAAATGAAGAAATAAAAAAGGAGTTTTTAATGAACTACATTAATAAGTAGAGTGTATGATTTGAGTCAGTTTTAGTCACGAACACTTTAGAAACAACTAGTGTTTTAAAATGTATCAAATTTACAAACAATTTGGTTTAGACAATATTCCAAAAATAATAGAAAAACCAACTTTTTTAATTGTAAACACTGACAAGATAAAAGATCCGGCAGTACATTGATTTGCACTTTATATTCCAAAGCATGGTTGCACAGAATATTTTGATTCGTATGGTGGAGTTCCAGATAAATCGGAAATATTGAAATACTTGAAAAATCAGTGCATAGTTAACAATAGGCGGAGACAGGGTATTCTTTCAGATGTATATGAAAACTTTTGTGAATGAATTTCACAAAGATAATCATATAGAAAACGACAATCTGATTATTAATATGTTTCACAACTTATTTGGAAATTTAAATTTTTCACAATCTTGTGTACCTCAGCAATATAATTTATATTAAAAAGGTTTAGTTAAATAATTAGTTAAATAAAATTACACATTTTACAACTTAATTGATTTTCTTCAAGCTGTAATTATATACAATAAAAATGATGAATTAATTGTACGGGAATATGTTATTAAATATGAATATCAAAACGTGTCAATAAAAACATGTTATGAAATTGCACGAAAAATATATATTCCAATACAACGTTATAGCGTTCAATGCAATTATTCTGCTTTTTTAAAATACCTGTACATACTACTAGAAAATAATATTTGTAATATTTTTGTCAAGAATAACAATAAGTGAAAAATTTGTAAAATTTATTTAATTTGTTTTTATTTTGAAATCATACTTATAGATACATACATATGTGCATATACAGGATCAGGATCTTCTTCTTGGTTATTTATTTCCCAAATTTGTTGCTCCTCTGTATCTTCATCTAAAACTTGAAACGGTGGTATGAATTCTTCAGTTTCCATTAATTCCTCCTCATCTACAGTAGATGCAACTTTTATCAACTTGAGTCTAATTTTATATACTGACTATTGCAGTTCCCTCATTAGATGGAAATATTGTTGAATCAGGTTCCATTTTTTTTTCTTTGTAAAATATCTTAGCAAAATTGAATTAAAAAAGATTTGCCAGTAAAATTGAACCGCGTTATATACTGTAGAACCCAATCCAAATTCAAAGTTTTCAGAGTATATTGTAATAAAGAAATGTAAAATTGGATTTTTTTAAAACTAGTTAGATGGTGTAAAAATCATGTCACGATCTCAAATAGTAAAAGAAATACATAGAGACCACCTAGAAAAAGGTATCTGAGAAGGAAAGTCTAGCAGAAAAGGAGTAAATGATACGTGGCAAATTGATCTAGTTGAAATGATTCCTTATCGAAAATTCAACAAGATATTAAATATATGTTAACCGTTATAGATATATTTTCTTAATATGCTTATGCTGAACCAATTAAAACTACAACCGGTAGTAATGTTTTAAATGCTTTAAAGAAAATTATAAAACGAGCTAAAAACTTCCTTAGAAGCATTCATTCAGATCAAGGTAAAGAATTTTTCAATTCGATATTCCAATTACTATATAGAGTAGAGTAAGTATGATAGTATTAATCACTATCATACTTACTCTGAAATGAAAGCATCTATTGTAGAATGCTTTAATCGAACTTTAAAAATTTAATCTGCAAAATATTTAGTTTACAAGGAAACTACAAAAGGATAAATACATTGCAATTTTTATTAAAACATCTACAATTCCACTAAACATAGAACAACTAAATTACCCCCTGAAAAATTTCTAAGAAAAACGAAAAATTGATTTTAAAAAATGTTTACATGCAACCTAAAATTTCTCTAAAAGCTAAATATAAGGTTGGAGACTATGTTAGAATAAGTAAATACAAAAAAACTTTTGAAAAAGGTTATCAACCGAAT
>OX352772.1:102512384-102584884 GCA_947095535.1 Poecilobothrus nobilitatus
AATAATGATAATAATAATAATAATAATAATAATAATAATAATAATAATAATAATAATAATAATAATAATAATAATAATAATAATAATAATAATAATAATAATAATAATAATAATAATGATAATAATAATAATAGTTGGAACGGTCATAAAATAAAATTTGTAATTAAATCCGTACCTGAAAAAAGAGAAAGAAGGTTAACATTTTGTGGAGAGCTTTGAGCATCAAGGTCCTGCGTATCTCAGGTTTAGATCCGCTCATGAACTTAAATTTAGCGACTTTTGGGATGTAATTTCTAATGTTTTCTAAAGTAATTCTGAAGGTAGTTATTTATAATACATTTTTTGTTTCATTTATTATAAACTATTTTTATTTTATGTCTGTAGGCTTAAGTACAGACACTTTTTGTTTAACAGTTACCCGTGGTAGATTACCCAATGGTAGAGGTATAAATAATAAATATTCAAATTATAAATAGGAATGCTTAAAAAGAAAAGGAATAATAATAATAAAAAACAGCGATAATTTATGTCTACCAGGTACACTTGTTGTTTCAATAGTTAAAATTGAAAAATTTATTGAATATGAAAAAATTGGGAAAAATATAGGAAAACTTCAAACTTTAACAGCTTTAAATTTATGAAAAATATCAAAAATAACAATTCCATCTGAAGGTTGAAGGTTGCGGAATTCGTGAATTGAATCAATTTCAAAAATTTTTACATAAACACAAAATTGTAAATATGGAACAAAGGGTGCAGAATTAATATTTGAAAGATTTACTAATGGACAAAAAATTAACTTGCTATACCATAATAATCATTACAATGTAATAACTTTGCTCACAGCTGCTTTTTGCACAGGATTTTATTGTGAAGAATGCCATATTCTGTATTCTAAGAAAAATGAACATAGGTCTTCGAAAAGTTGCCCTTGCTGTCAAAATTTACCAGCTTGTTCAATTAATGTTAAAAATATTTTATGTATGCAGTGCAATCGCGCATTTCGTGGTATATCATGTTTTGAAAATTATAAGGTTTTTAGTTCAAAAAATAGAAGCATATGTGAAGAAATTAGGAAATGTAAATCTTGTTTTAAAGTTCATAAAAGTTGTAGGGCTCATATATGTGGAGAATGTTATTGTAAAATTTGCGATAATCATGTTCCTGAAAACCATAAATAATACTTCATTCAGCAAGAGAAAACAAAAGTAAATTTTGAAAACAGCATTTACGAATTTTATGATTTAGAAACAAGACAAGAAGAAATTAACTATACAAAAATAAAAGAACATGTTGTGTGCATGTGAGATCCAAAAAGCTTTTAATTTATCGATCAATTTGAAGGGTTATTTTCCACATCTATTTAATAAATTGGAAAATAAATATTACATTGGCTCACTTCCAGAAATTAAATACTATAACTCTAATACAATGAAAGCAGATCAGTGTAATGCATTTTTAATGTGGTATGAACAAAATAGAAACTCAGAATTTAATATGGAGAAAGATATTTTAGAATACTGTAAAAATGATGTTGAAATTCTAACTAAAGCATGTCTGCTTTTCAGAAATTTTTTTTAGAAGAATGTAATGTGGAACCGTTTTTAGAAGCAACAACAATAGCTTCCGCCTGTAATCTTGTATATAGAAGAAATTTTCTCAAATCGAATACTATAGATATTATACAAAGAAAAAAATGGTAGACAATCAGTCAAAAATTGCCATGCAATGGTTTATTTGGGAAAAAGATTTGAGAAAAATAATTTGAATTGTGCATTTAATGGAAAAGAAAAATAAATTGGAAATGTTAAAGTTGATAGATTTTGCGAAGAGACTAAAGAAATATTTGAATTTTACAGTTGCTATTATCATGGACATCCAAATTATTGAACAAACCAGAGGGATATACCATTACATGATAACTCTGGCGATGCTTTGAATCTACGATATGAAAAAACATTTGAGATCAGAGTTTATAAAATCATGTGGATATAAAGTTATTGAAATGTGGAAATGTGAATTCCGGGAGCTAATGAGACACAATAAAAATATGAGATATTTAGAAAATCATTTATTAATTAATTTAGTTCCTTTAAATTCTCGTGATGCATTTTATGGCGGAAGAACGGGAAATAGTTACACATATTATAAATGTAAACAAGAAGAAAAAATTAAATACATAGATGTATGGTGCTTATACCCATATGTTTGCAAACGAGGGATATTTCCAATAAACCATCCTAAGCTTTATGTTGGAGAAGATACCTGCTCCAAGTTAAACAGAATGACTATTGACGGTATTATCAATAGTTTCAAACAACAACAACAAACAAACAATAAACAAAAAGTTTCTGGATGGCCAATAAAATTTCCAACTCAAAAAGAAAAGGAAGAATATATTGATAGTTTTTTGAAAATGAAGAAATTAAATTAGGATACGATAAAGTAGTTAATAATCCTGGTTTAAGATCTTTTGCTAAGATTATTTTAAACTCATTCTGGGGAAAATTTGGGCAAAGGGAAAATCAACAACAAACCACTATTATAAATCAACCTTTTAAACTTTACGAGTTAATAACAAACCCCTCCGTCACATATTTCCAGTAAATTAAGAAAACATAGTGGTTAGCTGGAAATATAAAGAAGAAGCAGTAACTTCTTTATCCACTGTCAAAGTAAATATCGCTGCTTATACAACAACACATGCTCGTCTTCAACTTTACAGTTATCTGGAAAAGCTGGATATTAGAGTATTATATTATGAAACCGATTCAGTGTTGTATATTAGCCGAGAACCAGAAATAGGTGAATTTGTAGTAGACATGACTGATGAATTAGAATGTTATGGTATAGGAAGTTATATTACAAAATTTGTAAGTGGAGGTCCCACGAACTACGCCTACAAAATTTACTGTACTGTACAAAAGACAATACAGAAAACATTGTTTGTAAAGTTAAGGCATTCTCTCTTAGTTATGAAGCTTCTGTAAAATTAATTTCATAAAGGTATAAAGGAAGCAGTTTTAAATTCATTGAATAGTGCAGACACATACGTCATTTCAGAAAATATTCGTCGAAATAAAAATCATTACGTACTTACGATTCCCGAAATAAAAAAATATTAACCAAAATCGGAAAAACGAAAATTTAATGAAGATGGTAGTTCTTTACCGTATGGATATAACAGAAAAAAGAACGTGTTGATAAGTACATCAAAATAGTATTAATTCAAATTTGTATTGTAAAAATATTTGTTTGTATATTAATTGAAAATTTTTAAGAATGTAATAAAGATTTAAACAAAACAAAATTCTACATGTAAAAGTAGACATTATTTACATATACATATTAAGTATATACAGTTCTATATTTTCGATTTCTTTTATGATCATTACATTTTCCAGTATCTTAATAAATACACAATAAATTTTTAACATAAACCCGTTATTACTTGTATATTGTAATTTTTTAAAACCAGTATAACAACATAGTATAGTTATACTATCATAGAATCATTCAACTCATAGAATCGTTCAAATCATTCAACATTTTATTCTTTTTATATCAGTTCCTTTCTTTGATTAGATAACTAGTGATTTGTATACTCGTATATTAATTGAATAATAACAAAAACAAGCCTTAATTTTTTTCCAGTTCTATATTTTTGATTTCCTGTTTGTTTTCTTTTTATTCATATTTTTTGAACATTCTTAATTAAAAAATAAAATCATGTCTTACACGACATGCAGTCAGTTAATTAATGACTTTCATTTTCTCTTTTCTTCTATAAATTCTTGAAGTAGAAAAACACATATATGTATCTATTCAGTAGAGACCACATTTGTATGTAAGCATGCTATTATAAAGAACAGGTTTTATGTTTTCATTTCCTTTAGATGCAAAATTTTTTCTTTTCGTAGATTTAAAATTAAAAAAAATTTTTCTGTTTTTTATTTTCATATAAGAAATTTTCTTACTACTTTTATATGTGCGCCTAGTATTTCAACAAGTTATACAATTTTATTTATTAAGAGCCGGCCTAAACAAGTTCTTGACTTACTAACCAAGAATGACCTACATTAAACCCATCAATCAAAATGTAGGTCAGCATGTCATGCGATATGAGTTGATATTTTTCCCATCCCAAAGTGCGGGGTTACCTACTGAAAATAAAATTTGCAACGTCAGTGTCGATCAATTTGTGCCTTACAGAAAGCTGGTACGGAAATAAATGTAAACTCAAAAAATGCAGAAACAACCAAAACAGTACTGGATTTGGTCGCTATAAACGAGCGAAATAAAAACATAAAGTCATGTGTGCAAATAAAAACAGTTCTTAAAGACCTTTTTGTTTTTTTTTATTTATTACTTTCTGAAAAGAGCATTAATGCTCGTATAGAGTTTGTTGATTATTTATTTATTTAAGTGTAAAATATAATTTAAAAATTTAACAAAATCCAGTGTAAATATATACATTTGTATATATATTATGATTTAAGAAAATAAAATATTCAAAACAAAAATGAAATAGAAAAAGAAAAAATAATGAAACAACCAAACTTTACAAAACTAGTTTAAGCCTAAGAGAAGATATAAAAATAGAAAAAAAATTTTTTTTTGTTTTTAATTAAAATTTAATAATTTAATAACTTTCAATTATTTGATCTTTTCTTTTTTTTTCAATTTTAATGTTGACATTTGTTTGCAGCTGCTATCCAAATTGTTATATAGTTGAGAGCCTGTCTGTAGTATGGATTCAAGACCCCATATGTTGTGACCGGCTTCATATCTTAGATTGTCAGAATGTCTCGAACCATATTGATGAACATCACTGTTTAATAATATTTGTGTATTACTTTTTATTTAATTGTTTTTTATGTTGTGCATGTGTATTAATTGTATTAGATTTCTGTAGTCTTTTAATTTTAATATTTTTAATTATTAATAATTAAATATTTTTAATAATTTTAATATTAGTATTAGTTGATGTACGATGATGCAAACCGTAAAGGTTTTTAATAGCTTTATTTTGTAGACGCTGTAGTTTATCAATGTTTTTTGCAAAAGTATTTCCCCAGATCCCAATACCATAGGTAATTGTACTATAAAATAAACTATGAAAAATGGATGTTTTGATGTCGCTTGGAATTCTTCGTTGCAATTTTTTAAATAAACCGGCGATTTTCGCAGCCTTAGATGTTACTTGGTTCACTTGTTCTTTCCAAGTTAGTTCTTCATCAAATATTAGTCCCAGATACTTGTACTTTTTCACTTGTTCAATTAGATTATTATTGTACTGAATAAATAATTTTTTCCCCTTTGATTTTATTAATAGTAACTTACTTTTGCTTGAATTAACCGTGAGCTTATGTAAATTCATCCACTTGAATATGACGGCCATGTCTGAATTTATATTACTTTCTAAGTTAACATAATTATCTTCTGCATATATTATTGCAATATCATCGGCAAAGAGAAACGGTTTACCATGTAGGTTTGGGTGTGAAAAACTACTGATGTCACAAGAGAACAGCGCCGGTCCTAAGAAGCTACCTTGAATTACACCGTATTCTAAATATTCTTCTGAACTTTTTGTATTTTCACATTGGGTGTATTACTTTCTTTTGGAAAAATAGCTTTTGAACCAATTCAATTCGTTACCTTTAACTCCGATTTGGTGTAATTTTTTTAATAATATTGATCTATCAACTGAATCGAAGACCTTGGCAAAATCGAAAAACACTATACCAACTTTATTTTTGTTTTTCATATTTTCTTGAAGTAATGTTACTACGTCAAATAAAGCAGCATTTGTACTTGAGTTTTTAATAAATCCATATTGTACATTACTTAATAAGTTAGTCTTAGATAAATGTTCAATTAATTGTTGATTTATGTGCATTTCTAATAACTTACTAAGTATAGAGGGAACCGAAATTGGTCGAAAGTTTTTTACATCATTTTTATCACCAACCCTTTTGTAAATCGGTACTACCTTACTGATTTTTAATGCATCCGGTACTTCATATTGCGTTATTGATAAATTAATCAAGTTTATTATGCTTTTTAGTAACTCCGGCTCACATGTTTTTACGATTTTTGAACTTATATCATCTTTACCACTACTGTTTGTACTTTTTATATACTGTAGTAATTTGCTTGCTTCCCTATAAGATATGTCATTCAGTATTAGTCTACGGTTTGTTCTGACATAAGGTATATATATTGATTTATATTGCTGAGCCATATCTTTTCCTACCTTGCAATAAAAATTGTTGAAATTTTTAACTTTATCATTTTTCTCAGTTTTTGTATTTAGACCACTGAAAAGTTCATTTATTTTGTCTTTGCTGATGTTATCAGTGGCAACATTTCTTACAAAATTCCATATTTTTGATTGATCGTTACCACATTTGGTGATTTCTCGTGTATCGCATATTCTCTTTGTTTTTTTCTTTTTACCGCAGTTAGTTTATTTAAATAAATGTGATATTTTTCTTTAAAATAAGGCTGATCTATATTATTAATATATTTTTTGTGCCAATAATTTTTTATTTTTATTAATTTCATACATTCCGTATCTATCCATCGCTTTGAATGAATTTTACTAATTAACTGATTACAGTAGTGTGTAACCCCTATGTTACTTTTTTCAATGTACAGATTTTGCAGCTGTTGCTTAATTTTTTTGACATTAGTATAGTATTTGATAATTTGTATTTGTTGAATATTGTTTATAAAATTACTGTGATTAATTATTTCTCAGATAAGTATATTGTGATCTGATATATTTTATTTTAAGTGAGCAATATTTATTTTATTTTTTTAGATTATTCGTCAATATGTGATCTATACAAGTTTTGGAAGTAGGCCTGGTAATAGAATCATCACCAAGGAAGAAACAATTTGATTCAACTATTGCCTTGTATTGGTTAACATAAATGTCTGAAAATTTTTGTATATTAAAGTTGAAATCACCTATAATTAGTGAATTATTCTTGTGTTCGGTTTAAATGTTCATTAAATAAATTCAAGAAGTGTTCAATTGAATTTTTATTATTTTCTGGAAGTCTATTACTGTGGTGACTTCAAGTGTTTTTTTTTCCGACAAAAATTCTTAAATGTATAAAGTTATTAAAGTTATCAGCATATATTTTTAGTGTTTCAGAATTTATTGTATTGTGTACTAATACACCTACACCTCCACCTTTCCTATTTACTCTAAATGAAAATATTTTATTATAGTTTTTTAGATTTATAAGTTAAGTTTCATCTTTATTTATCCAAGTTTCAGTGAATAGTATTATTTGAATGGGGTATTTTATTTTATCTAAGTAATATGCTATGTCATCCATTTTGTTTTTTAGACTTCTTATGTTTAAATATATAAATTTAAGAGATTGTTCTGTTTCAAATTTAATATCTTTTATCTTATTTATTTTGCTAACATGGGTTATTAAGGGAGAAGTAATAAAATTTGACTGATTTTTAGTTGTCATTTGCAAATTTATTTAATTGATTTATACTTAGTATTCTAATTATTTTGCTATCCTTACTCTCCCTCACCAGGAGTTTTCCATCTTTGACCCATGCATACTTAAGTTTATTTTTTTTTCAAGTCTCTAGCTATCTTGTATAAATAATTATAGTGTTTTGTTAGTTTTTCATTGATAAATATCGTTTGCATATTGTTAGTGGAATCACCGAATATTTCAGAATATTTAAGGTGAACACTTTTTTTGCTAACATTATTTTATTCTTAGTTTTTTTTCTTTAAATTTTACTATGATTTTTTTTTGGGTCACCTGAATTTTTTGATGAAGGCTTCGCAAGATATATATCTTTCACATCCACAGGTTGAATATCAATTTCCATATTTTGAGCGATTTTCTGGACTGCTTCAAGTGGATCATCATTTGGTGCACCTGATATCTCAATATATTTATCATATCTATGTTGTTTAGTTTTTTCCAAATCATTTCTGTTGTTATCAATTTTATCCTTCAGCATAATATTTTCATTTTGCAATTGCATGTTATCCTCAACCAACTTATTAATAATTTCTGACATTTTAGCTTTTAAATTTTCAGTATTTGATTGGCTGTTTATCAACTGATTTTGTCTTGCAAAGATTTCCTCCAATTTTTTTGTAATTTCGCACTCATATGCACTGTGATTCTGCTAAATCTGCAATTGGCTGCAATGCTCTCTTTGCTGAACCAAACCAAAGACTATACATATATAAGACATTCCAATTAGAACAAATTTTTTAGTATAGAAAATAAATAGTCGAAACATCTATCACTATGAAATTTATTCATCTTTTATGTTATGCTAAATTCGTTTTTTTAATTTTAGTGGAAAAAGTGCTCGAAAATTGGGTTCAATGAATTCGTTCCTGCAAAAGAAGTCGTGGAGGCCATTTGAATGACGTTTTAATCAGAACTTAATTGTATCGATTGTACTTCACATTAAATAAAGAACATTTCAATTTCCTTAACAATTAGTGTGTTTTTTTTTTTTTAAAGAAATCATATTACTCAAATTGGAAGCCCTGCCTGTACATAAATAGTATTATAAAACAGCTAATTTTGTTAGTATAAATATAGGCTCTAAATAAATTCAAGATTCATTCTGGAAAAATTCGTTGAAAAGAAGGTAAATTTAAAGTAAAGTAAAAGATATTCTGAAAACTAATTAATTTAAAGAAAAGAAGAATTGTATTTTTTTTAATTTTATTTTTAGTTTATATTTAATAAATAGTATAATTGACATTTTAATTTGACAAAAAGTGTTTTTTTTATTTTGGAAATTGTACTACATATATTATATATATTGATAATCGAAATTAATTCAAGTAGAAATTGAAAGTTTAATTAAAATTGTTGACTAATAAAAAAAATTAATTTTTACAATAAAGTGCATTTGATTTGACAAATGAAAATAAACAATATTAATTGGGAATAGAAATTAGCAGAGGTGAGTTACATTATATTACATATTCAAAATATTTATACTTATAATTTAATTTAATTGAATTATTCAATTTAATTGCAGGTGTTCGAGTGGCAGTAGCTGATAATGAAGTTGCAGATTATTTCCAGATAGGTAAGTATTTGTAAAATAAGTACATAAGTAAATATGATTCTTTGTATGCTATTATAATTTTAGATTGGAGTTGGATATGATGATTTAAAGCAAATATTATCTATTACAATAAGATGAGCCTCTCTCACCACGTGACCAAATTGTTCTATGCTATCCGAAAAAACAAAAAATAACAAAATTGAAAGAAATAGATAGTAAGATTTGATCATGAGAAAAGAGGACTAAAAACTGATATGAACGATTTGGCATATCTTAATCTCACTATACAGCAAAGTGTGTCGAAAGTTTTATGATTTGAAAAAAAATTTAATTTTGTTATTGTAGAATATTTAATCCAAAATTTTAAAAACGATATACTGAAACAAATTATTTAAAGCTGTAAAGAAAAGTAAAAGGAATCAAAATAGAATTTTAAAATATATTATACCTACTAACTCTTACTTATTTTTTACAAATGTTGAACACTTAACATTTTATGTCTTATATCAAATTCTGAAGATTTTTATTAAAGTTTTTTATTAAATTATGAATTCTGACTCTAATATTATAAAGTTTTATAAAATACGATTTGCTGCATTTATTACAACAGTTATAATTAAAAGAATTCTTTAAACGTTCATATAAGTTATATTCTAATTTATATCTTTCTGTACTAATAATTCTATTTATATCTTTTTCTGTACTAATTTTACTAAAATATTTGATAAATTTATTTTCTAAGCTTTCTAAATAATATCTACATAAAATTTTCAGGACGCGTGATTTAAATACATTTTTCATATTCAAATTTCAATAAACACTATAAAGCACTTTCAATTATGAATTTTTTATTTAATTTCAAAAAATTTCAATTAACATTACATTACACTTGATCACCACGTCTATTAATGAGGCAGTGCTGGTTATATAGGCAATCTTGTAAGAGAGAATTTCAAAAATAAGAACCAAATTTAAGGCAATTTAGTATGAAAAAACAGATTTTTCAACTTAAATGTGAAAGATCTTATTGTTCTGCAGTAGAAAATAATACATGATATTATTTTTATAAAATTTAGAATATTTTCTATCAACTGTGAAAATATTTTTAAAAAAATTAATCATTTTCATGCTCAAAAATGAGTTTTAAAAAAATTCTACTGAAATTGAAATTTTTCAGCCACTCATATATATATATTACAGCCACTTATATACATATATTGAAGGCCTTAAGCACAACTAAATACAAATAATGACTACATAATAAAAAAGCGAAGTTACATTTTTATATGCAATGAAGAACAAAAGAATAAAAGAATGCTAGAAAATAGAGTAATATTATTTTACCAACATCATTAATTGAAGAAAGCGATAGTTTCGGCGTTAATTTATTAGTGATGTGAAAAAAGAAACTAACTAACTATTTCAATTAGTTATTTGTTCCAAAGTTACTACCTAATAGATACTGAAAATTTAAAATAGTTAGTTACAATTACAAGTACCTTTTTTGTTACTTTTTTTCAGAATTTTATCAATAGAATCAAAATTTTTCCCTTAGATTTTTTCCCCAAAAAAAAATTTGTTCAAATTAAAACAGAATGGCAACACCTATTCTGAATTTGAATTTCCTGAAAAAAATGAAAAAATATATCAGAAATTAACCCTTACTGCTGGCGCGACATTACTAACCAACTGCAACATTCCTAATAAACAAATGTCAACAGCTACTAACCAAAGCAATCAAAACTTATACAAGTGTGGCAGAAATTACATCGCTACTCAAGTATATTGTGAAAACAGGCACCAGAAAACTAAAGAGATGATAACACTTGACAAACCAACATTTGCATACAAAATAACCAATAATGTTACTAAACAACATTTTTGTCTAAAGATCAGACGTCAAATTTCAGGAAAATCAATCAGAAAGCAACAGATTGGATGTACCTCAGAGTAAAACACAGAAGTATATAAATAGTCTTATTCCATCAGCTATATGTTCTTTTAATCTTCTTCCGGACTATTTAAAGGAAAGCACGAGTTTGGCCATTTTCAAAAACAAGGCTAAAAAATTTATTAAAATATATACAAATATATTTACATAAATATTTTGTATACCAAATTTTGTATATTAATTTTATTGTATAATGTAATGTTTTTTATTATTGTTTTTTTTCAAACTTTTGTTTCAAAATTTATTTAGTATAATAACATAGCGACAGTTTGTATGCTACTTGAAAATTCACACTATCAAATGATAAAATATGTAACAATGAAATTTTTGGTATGTATGTATCTAGTTTTAAATAATTGATTCTTGAACCAAACTTAATTGTTAACATTTTTTATTTTCTTTTTGTTTGAGTAGATTATAATAATTGAAATAAATAAATAAGTAGTTATACTATGAGAGTTCTGTGACATTTTTGTGTTTTGCCGTCGGTAAAACATTTTTTATCAGGAAAAAAAAACAAAACAAAAAAAACAATAGCAAAAAAAATTTTTTATATGTGAAAAAGAAATTTTGAATACGGATATAAAAGTTAAAGATCATTGTCATATAATTCGTAATTATAGAGGGGCTCATCAAAATTGTAATCTCAATTTTAAAAATTCTAATACAATCCCAGTAGTTTTTCATAACCTTAGCAAATATGATGCTCATTTAATCATAACGGACATATGTGCTAGTATTGGTGGTACAGTCAAAATAATTCCAAATAATCAAGAAAATTACATTGCTATAATTAAATTTATTAAAAACAGTAGAATAATATTTAAATTCATAGACTCATTTCGTTTTATGGCTTCATCTTTAGATAAGTTATCATCTTTTTTGAGTGAAAACAAAATTTTACGAACTCAATTTACAAATATTAGCGATGATAAATTGAAGCTATTAACAAGAAGAGGAGTTTTTCCTTATGCATATATAAAAAACTGGTCAAATCTTGATGAAACAAATTTACCTACAAAAGACCAATTTTATAGTTCTTATCAAAACGCATATAAGTTTTGAACATTATGAACATGCTAAAAAAGTTTGGAATGAATTTAAAATACAAAATTTGGGGGAATATAGCGATCTTTATTTAAAAGTGGATGTACTTTTGCTTGCCGAAGTATTTGAAAATTTTAGAGAAACTTGTCTCGAAAATTACGGTTTAGATGCAGCTCACTATTTTACTGTACCTGGTTTAGCATGGGATATATTATTAAAACTCACTAAAATAGAAATAGATTTAATAAATGTGAAAGATCTTATTGTCCTGCAGTAGAAAATAATACATGATATTATTTTTATAAAATTTAAAATATTTTCTATCAACTGTGAAAATATTTTTAAAAAAATTAATGATTTTCATGCTCAAAAATGAGTTTTAAAAAAATTCTACTGAAATTGAAATTCAGCATCAGCTATACGTTCTTTTAATCTTCTACCGGACTATTTAAAGGAAAGCACGAGTTTGGCCATTTCCAAAAACAAGGCTAAAAAATTTATTAAAATATATACAAATATATTTACATAAATATTTTGTATACCAAATTTTGTATATTAATTTTATTATATAATGTAATGTTTTTTATTTTTGTTTTTTTTTAAACTTTTGTTTCAAAATTAATTTAGTATGATAACATAGCGACTATAAGTTTGTATGAAAACTTGAAAATTCACACTATATCAAATGATAAAATATGTAACAATGAAATTATTGGTATGTATCTAGTTTTAAATAATTGATTCTTGAACCAAACTTAATAGTTAACATTTTTTATTTTCTTTTTGTTGAGTAGATTATAATAATTGAAATAAATAAATAAGTAGTTATACTAGAGCGTTCTGTGATATTTTTGTGTTTTGCCGTCGGTAAAACATTTTTATCAGGAAAAAAAAACAAAACAAAAAAAAATTTTTTGTGTTTGCCGTTGGTAAAGCATTTTTTATATGAAACACAAAAAAACAATAACAAAAAAAAATAAGATAAGAAATTAAAAAAGTTTAAAAATGACGTCAGGGAATTTATTGACTAAAATGTAAAATATATATCAAGAAAATTTATACAAGAAAAAAACAAAAAATGATATGATGAATGAAATAATAAGAATTTTAGAACGCGGGCTTTAATTAAAAGAAAGATTACGTCAGAAGATTCCCATTGTTGTTAGAAATAATGCTGATAAGGATTAGAATTAAAAATTGAGGAATTTAATTTTTAAATGTAGAATAAAAATAAAATGTTAAAAATGACGTCAGGGTTTCCAATAATAAATAAAACAAAATTTTTTCCTTATAAATGAAAAATTGTGAACATTTTACATTTTGCGGTTTCTCTTTAAACAAATAAAAGTTCTTATCAGTCAAAATATTCTCTAATTTGTAAAGCTTTAATCTTTAATCTTTAAAATATCGTTAGAAATCTTTTTATTTTTTTTGAAATGAATTTGTATGCAAATTGAAAAGGTATAAATAAACAGTATTTAAATAATTGAATTCAGTAAATGTGTAATACTTTAACTTAAAATATTGTAAATTCGTGAAAATTTTATATTCCTAATTTTTAAAATGTCGTCGGTAAGCGTTTTAATTAGAAAAATTAAAAATTTAGCTTTGAAAGATATAAACAAAAAACATAAAAGCAAAAAAATAAAAAATATATAAAAAAGTGTTCTAAATATATTAAGATATTAGAGCAGTTACTTCAAAAATCAAAAAAAAAATTGTGAAAAACAACAAATAACAAATACTTTAGCTATTGCTAAAGCACTCAAGTATAAAATTAAACAAATAATTAAAAAACCAATCAAAAGAAAACTCGTAAAATGTAAAACTATCAATAGTGCATTTAAAAATCGAGTACAAACTCTTGTTGTAGGAAATTTACTTTCAAAAGACCCTTTCGAATTTTTAACTTTAAGCGAAAAATATTTTAACAGCAGAATAAAAAAAGTTTTAGCAAGTGAACCGTTTATTAAAGTAAATACAGTTTTTTGTGAAATGTTTATAAAATCATCTAAAGAGGAAATAATTGAAGAATATAAATATATAAATACAAAAAATAATGTAATATGTAGAGATACTAATTTAAAAGAATGGTATGAAAATTATGTTAAGAATACAGTATTGGAAAAATTAGAAGAGTTTCAAGAGAGGAATTCCGGTTGGTCTTTGAAAGAAGTTGTTAATTTGGTAATAAATATAAATTATTATACACCGTTACTTGGATCTTCATATATAGATTTACCCGAAGAAATTAAAAAAAAAGGCATGTATTAATATTCAAAATACAGATAACTGTTGTTTTGCCTGGGCTATTATATCAGCCCTTTACCCAATTAAAAATACATCTGCTTTAAACCCAAGACGTCCAAGTAGTTACCCTCATTTTTCTACAATTTTAAAATTTGATGGAATTACTTTTCCAATAAAAAGAGTTGATTTAAAAAAATTTGAAAAAATGAATGATATTAGCGTGAATTTATACGAACTACAGAAAAAAAAAAATTTTTTTAAAATATTACCAATTAGATTAACAGAAAATAAGAAACAAAAACACGCTAATCTATTGGTAATTCAAAATCGATATGAAAATAATGATGAAGATGAAATTCTTGAACCAGTATTTTACCATTATGTTTGGATTAAAAATCTTTCAAGACTTTTGAGCAAGCAAAAATCAAAGCGTAACGGAAAAATATTTGTATGCGATCGCTGTCTTGATTATTTTCACAAAAAAGATCTTTTAAATAGTCATACAGAACATTGTAAGCAATTAAATGAGTATAAAGTTTCTTTTCCAAAAGAAAAAACTGTAAAATTTAAAAATTTTAAAAATCAACAAAAGGTTCCATTTGTTATTTATGCGGACTTTGAATGTATTCTGAAACCAGTATCTAATATAACTCATAATACTAAACAATACCAACAACATATAGCACACATCGTAGGATATTATTTTAAGACTTCTTACAATGATACGTTATCATTTTATGATAGCTATAGAGGTTGAAAATGTGCGGAATGGTTTAGCAAAGAATTACAACGAATAGCTCATGAGGTGGAAACTGCTTTTTAAAATTTGAAACCTATAACAGAATTATCTCAACAACAAATTGAAGAATTCATGGTGACTAATATTTGTCATATATGGGAAAAAGAAATTTTGAATACGGATATAAAAGTTAAAGATCATTGTCATATAACTGGTAATTATAGAGGGGCCGCTCATCAAAATTGTAATCTCAATTTTAAAAATTCTAATACAATTCCAGTAGTTTTTCATAACCTTAGCAAATATGATGCTCATTTAATCATAACGGACATATGTGCTAGTATTGATGGTACAGTCAAAATAATTCCAAATAATCAAGAAAATTACATTGCTATAATTAAATTTATTAAAAACAGTAGAATAATATTTAAATTCATAGACTCATTTCGTTTTATGGCTTCATCTTTAGATAAGTTATCATCTTTTTTGAGTGAAAACAAAATTTTACGAACTCAATTTACAAATATTAGCGATGATAAATTGAAGCTATTAACAAGAAAAGGAGTTTTTCCTTATGAATATATAAAAAACTGGTCAAATCTTGATGAAACAAATTTACCTACAAAAGACCAATTTTATAGTTCTTATCAAAACGCATATAAGTTTTGAACATTATGAACATGCTAAAAAAGTTTGGAATGAATTTAAAATACAAAATTTGGGGGAATATAGCGATCTTTATTTAAAAGTGGATGTACTTTTGCTTGCCGAAGTATTTGAAAATTTTAGAGAAACTTGTCTCGAAAATTACGGTTTAGATGCAGCTCACTATTTTACTGTACCTGGTTTAGCATGGGATATATTATTAAAACTCACTAAAATAGAAATAGATTTAATACATAACGTTGATATGTTGATGTTTATTGAAAAAGGAATTAGAGGAGGACTAACACAATGCTCAAAAAGATATGCAGAAGCTAACAACAAATATCTACCTCAATAGGATGATAAACAAGATTCTACATATCTGATGTATTATGATATAAATGCTATGTACTCCTGGGCAATGTTGCAATATTTACCCTACAAAGATCTTGAATGGATAGAAGAATTAAGCAATTTGGATATTAATATTCCAGATGATTCACCATTTGGATATATATTGGAGGTAGATTTGGAATATCCATCTATAATACACGATAGACATAAAGATTTACCAATGGAACCAGAAAAACTAAGTCCTCCAGGATTTAATGAAATCAAAATGTTAGCTACTTTGTACAATAAGAAAAATTATGTTCTTCACTATCGAAATTTAAAGCAGTATATATTACAAAAATACATCGAGTTTTAAAATTTAAACAAACAGACTGGATGAGATCATTTATTGAATTGAATACATTATTAAGAAAAAACGCAAAAAACGATTTCGAAAAAAAATTTTTTAAATTAATATGCAATGCAGTATTCGGAAAAACAATGGAAAACGTTCGCCTTCTTAGAACTATTAAACTTGTAACATCATGGGAGGGCCATGGTAACATCATAACGCTGAATCTTTGCAGCATCATGGTAACATCATAACGCTGAATCTTTGATTTCTCGACCAAATTTTCATTCTCGAAAAATATTTAATGAAAACTTATTAGCAATTGAATTATTAAAAACTGATGTAATTTTCGATAAACCAATTTACGTAGGAATGACAATTTTAGATATTTCTAAAACTAAATTATACGAATTTCATTATGATTATATGAAAGAAACATATGCTAATAATTGTGAGCTCTGTTATACTGGTACAGATTCCTTAATTTACTTAATACATACAAAAGATGTTTATGATGACATGAAAAAAAATATTTTTCGTTTCGATACATCTGATTACCCAGAAAATAATTTATATGGAATACCTCAAACAAATAAAAAAATTCCAGGTTTAATGAAAGACGAAAACAACAAATGATTTTCAATTTGAAACTGTAAAAAAAGCAAAAGGTGTTAAGAAAAACGTTTTAAGCAAAGAAATTTTTTTTGAAGATTATAAGAATTCTTTGGATAACAATAAGGAATATATAAATGAGTAGAACAGTATTATATCTCGAAATCATACACTTTTCACAATAGCTCAGAAAAAGATTACTTTAAGTCCGTTTGATAACAAAAGGTATTTAATTTTAAATAGCTACAATACTTTACCATGGGGGCATTTCAAAATTCCTAAATAATTAAAAAATACCATAAGCTAAATTTGAATAAGAATAAATATAAAAAATAAACATAAAAAAAATAAAAAAAAAAATTTTTTTTTAAATTTTTATTTCATCTATTTCTCATATAAAATTGACGAATTTCAACAGCCTTTTCATCATAATAGGCTGATGAGATTATTTTACATACATTTTTTTCAACAGAGCACCTAATACACTCGGGTCCTTGATTAGATATAAAATATTCAGCATCTTCCTTGGAGTCAAATTCAGCAACATAATACTGCAAATGGAAAGTTGAGCACCAAGATTTTTTTGAGCTCTCGTTCATTTCCAAAAAGCACTTTGCACAGAACACCTGCTCTGGGGAAGTATGACGTTGACGAACTAGCTTGAAGTCATAATCATCCCAGAGCAGATCATAGAATCTGTATACAGCACAGCAAGGTTTTCCTGTGTTTGCAGCTTCTATAATTTGATATTCACATGGTAAACCATATGATGAATATCCCAATTTTATTAATTTCCGACTTTGTTGGCATTTTTCTTTACCGAAATAATTCAATCTAAACTGAACTAATTAAAACTGTACTAATTTATAATTATTTTTGTTTATTTGCTTCTGCTTTTATATAAAAAAAAAAAAAAATTTAAAAATTTTAAAAATTTATTTCTATGATAAGAGAAGTACAGTATAAACCGCAAAGATACATTCTTATATATTTCTTGTTCTTGTTCGGAATTAAAGTGTGTTTAATTTATATATTTTTTTTTTCTTTTTACCAAAAATTTAAAATAATCTAATTCGATTCTTATCATAGAAGTACTCAGATTAAATCATAAATCGAGTAAGTATTTGAATGTTTTGTAGAAACAGGATGTAGAATGTTTTGCAAGAAATTTTTGGGTACTATAAAACCACAATCATCCTGCTAAAATAAAAAAAAAACATTTTTCTCAAATTAAAACTAATCTGTTTTTATTTTTCTAAGAATTGTGAATTGCATGGCAACCAAGCCATTTAACAAGAATTTTTTTTTTTTTAGAAACAAATAAATGCTGTAAAACTTTCATATCTAATTAGGTTCGTTGTTGTTAAGTCAATTTTGAAATTATAGGCAAATTTGAGTGCTTTTCAAGATTTATGCTTATCTTTAATAATAATAATAATATTTAATAAATATATTATATATTATAAATAAATTAAAAACAGTATAAATACTTCAAAAAATCATATAAATTTCATTAGTTATTTTTAAGCATTTAAACAATAAACATCAAAATGAGTAATTTCTTAAAAAGACAAGCAGAAGAAAAACGAGGTAACTCTTCAAAATCAAAGATATCGAGGAAGCTAGACTTTTCTGAAGAGGAAGAGGAAGAGAAGAGTAATTTCTTAAAAACACAAGCAGAAGAAAAACGAGGTAACTCCTCAAAATCGAAGATGTCGAGGAAGCTAGACTTTTCTGAAGAGGAAGAGGAAGAGAACATCCAAAACTTTATAGACGAACTCAACAATGTAACAAGTGTAAATAAAATATATTTTGCATTTAGTAAACTTCCTCTGGACTGGAGAAAGAGTTCCAAATCTTTAAATTGGAAAGCAGAGAATCAAATTTTATAGATCAAGATGGAACACCCCTAAAGAGCTTGTATGTGGAAACAACTGACTTCTACTCATATTTCCCCACACAATATGTTAATAAATTTACGAATTCAATAAATAACAATTTGAAAGAGAAAATTAATAACGATGAAATTATTTACAAATTCAAAATAATTTCAAATAAAAATAATTATTTTGTTTTAAAATTTTCATACGAAAAAAAAATAAAATTATAAAACAATAATAAAATTTTGTATAACGCTGAATCTTTTGTTTTTAAGATTCTTTTAATGCTAAATTAAAAATTTTCTTTACAATTTGCAATTTCTGTTTTTTATTTAATATTTTTTAAAATTTTTTTTTTACATTTTAGATTTTCTAAATACTTAACAATTTTCAGATTTTTAAAAAATTTTTAATTAACTTATTTCTTCTTTTGTCGTGATGAAGAATTTTTATTGTAATCTGTTGCAGATTTTTGATTTTTGAATCCAAATTCTGATTTCTCTGAAAACTGTCCAAAAAAAAAAAAACTAGTTTTTATTAAATACAAAAAAAACTTAAAAAATTATAATAATTACAGAAAAATTTATAAATTTATAATTTTAGTTATTTAGGTTGTTTTTTTCTTTGTACTGCTCACAAAAATTTTTTTTGTTATATTGACTTCTGATTTCTTCCCCCCATTTTCTTGTAGATTCCGATGAAGTGTTTACTAATTTTTGATAATCTTTTGAAGATTGTTTATTATTCAAGACGTTTTTTATTTTATCCATATTATTTTTTGAAATGATTAACGATTGATTGTGAAGAGTAAATTGAATATGTTTCTGATCGATCTCTTCTTAAATACTTTTGAATTGCTTAAATCAGCAATTTTAACAAGTAAACATTTTCCAAAGCACAAACACCAACATGATTAGAAGAACATCTTTTAGAAGAACGGATTTGTTGATTCTTCAATATTTTGAAACATGTAGAATCACGATTATTCAAATCAAAAACATTATTATTTTTCAATATGTTAATAATCCAAGATTGTTTTTCTTCTCCTTTAACATAAATTTTTGTTTGATTTGATATAAAAATTTTTAAAAATTTGATAATATCGCAAAAATGTGTTTTGCCGTCAGACCATTGTAAGCCATGATTTTTAGTGAGCCATCTATTTGTATATTTTGCTTTTGTATCTAAATAATGATAACCATAAGGAGATCTTATTATAAAATGTTGAATTTCATCATTTGATGAAAGAATAGCAATTTCTTTTAAAATGAATTTATTATTATTATCTCGAAAACCTTGTATATCAATTATTACATATTCCATTTTTATGTTTCAGAAGAATCAAATTGATTAAATTTAATATATTTATAAAGTTTGTAAATAAAAAAACTTATACAGTGTAATGCAATCATAAAAAAAAATTTCAAAAAATACAGCAAGATTCCAAGTTTTTTAATGTTTCGTTTTTTATAGATCATTTATTTTTATTTAGAAATTTAAATAATTGTATTTACTTCACCTGTTAACGGTTTAAACTCTACTAAGCGATCATGAATAATGAGACAATAAGCGGTAGTTTTTTCTGGAATTCTTTTGATAGTTTTCATTCAGTTCAATTTTTATATCAACTGGACCAATTTTAAAATCTTCATTTTGGTAGCGGGTGTCAATTATAAAAATTGGAGATGAATCTTTAAAATTCTCCCATGAAACTAAAGGTTCTGATGTTTGGTGATTGTAGTAAGCACTTCGAAAATTCGAGTATGCTTCATATACTAAATCATAACGATTTTTTGAAAACTCTAAATTCATATCTTCATATGGATATACTTGAGAATTTAAAAATACTTTTAAATTAGAAACATCACAATGATTAAATATTGAAGGGTCTTTTGAAAGATTTTCTTCGATATTTTGTTGATCAGTTTGTAGAGCGAAAATAATAAAACGAGGTTTTTCTAATTGTGAAGATGATTTAACATTCCAAATGAAGTGATTTGCTGGCGGTAATGATGGATTCTCGTTTAAATCCCAACTTCTAAAACCCATTTTCATAACAGAACCATTACCAATACTTTTATATAATTGATCTTTTGGTGCATCCATCAAATTAACATGTTGAACTCTCCAGCCTAGTTTTTTAATAGTAATATCCGGCTTCTCAGTAGCATTTGAACATATTAGTGAATTTTTGTTGCTTCCAGCGCGTGTTAATATCAATTCATGTTGTGCATTAGGAATATAGTTTTTATAATCTTCCGCAAATCTTAATAATCTCTTTAAAGGAACGTAAAAACTGAAATAATGCTCTTCCAACTGAATTGATGCTTTTGGGGACCAACTCGCATTGAATAAAGCACTGCTTTCGTTTTCATTAAGTGAAATATAATTTTTTAACGTTGAAGTTATACCAACCTTATTATTATGATCAATTTCCTTACCATTAAGCGTATAAGCAATTCTCTCAAATAGAAATGGTGCAGCATTATTAACTAGTTTAGTCTTTTTAAGAGTCGTTCTATCGGGATTTGATAGATATCCTTCTATATAAATAAAACTTGTGGAAGGTAATATATTTAAATTCTGATTTTGTATTACTATTCTTATATTACTATTGGTGTTTGTATTGGTTATGTTGAAGGGATAATATGTATGCCAAAGAGCACTAATTATAGTTTCATCAGAAACAGGTTCACCAAAAAGGTTCATTAGGTTCATTTTAATTGGTATCCAAGTAATTTTTGATATTGCTGATTTTCGAGAGTTAATTTTTTTTTTGATTTGTAGTGTTGTGTTCCTTCTCCTCCTGCTGACTTTAATGCATTGGAATGTGAAGATCGACACTGAGAATATATATAAGAATCTTGATTTTGATTAAACACTAACATTTTAAAACTTTTAAATGCAATCTAAGTGTTAATGTTTCTTCTTGAAAATTAATTAAATTTCCGTTCTGATCGAGTAATTTAATAGTGACAGATCTTATCTGATTAACAGTTACTCGTAGATAAATTACACTTTTAGGAACTTCAATTATTTTATAGCCAGGACTGACATTAATACAAAATTCATGTAAAATGCATGCTTCCATTCCATTTGTATATGTTCCGGAGATAATATTACATTCTGTTCTTACTATATTTATTTTGTTAATATCAACAAAAAGATCTGAAGTATGCCATTTATTAGCTGATAATATCTTTTTGCTGAAGCCTAATAATCTTCCAATAGTATCTTCTCTTGAAAAATCAATTCCTTTATCAGCTAAAATTTCACACGTTAATGTATTATTATTTGCTCTTAAACTGAATTTTTTTTTTTTTTTTTTTTTATTTATTTATTTATTTCATTTATTTTCATCTTTTTCACATATATTTTTTTTTTTTTTATTTTATATTTTAATTCTATAGGTAAAATTTCCATTATTTAGTATAAACTTATATATTACCTTGTTTTTTTTATTTTTTTTTTTTATTTATGTTTTTATTAACTGCGATATAAGCAAAACATAATGTTTTGGTATAAAACATCACAGTTAAATTCCAATTTTATAAAAAGAAAATAAATGTACTTAATTCTAAAGAGTATATATATACATATATAATATACAAATATTACATATCATAACATTAAAACAATGTTATGTTGATTTTTTTATTCCTGTATTATATTGGTCATTAGTGAAGAATCATTTTTCAATAAATACTTCAGTTTTTTGATAAATAATTCTATGTTTGGACTTTCCTTTAAATTAGTTGTTAGCTTATTATAAAGCCTTATAGCTGACGAAAGACAACTGTTACGTGATAGCTCCATTCTTGATTTGGCATGATTTAGATGTTTTGTCCTTCTGGTGTTATAATTGTGAACACTATTTCTTTTAGTAATTAGATTGTTTTTTTTATAAACTCCTTTTTCAAGTTTGAATATTAGTTTAGATTTTTCTAAAACAATAAGTTCCGGTAGCTTTATGTAACCCGTACGGTTAAAAATTTCATTTGTTGGGGTCAGCCAATTGAATTTGTGCAAACCTTTTATAGCCTTATTTATTAGAATACCAATTTTATCTTTCAACCATGAAGAACAGCTAGACCAATTACATATGTAATAATAATATGTGAATAATATGTGACATAATATGAGAATGGTATAAACTATCTGCTGTCTGTTTACTCAGCGAAATTCCACTTCTTTTGATCACACCCAGTAAAGGCACAATTTTTTTTATTACACTATTAATATGATCTTCCCATTTCAACTTTTCATCAATTACAACACCAAGGTATTTATATGAAGTAACTCTATCAATTTCAACCCTATTTACAAACAATTTCGGGTTTATGTCAACTTTATTTCTTATTTTATATACTATATATTTAGTTTTTTCAGCGTTTATAGCCAATTTATTGCCTTTAAGCCAATTATTGTATCTGCGCAAATCAGCATTAATTATACGCTCCAATTCATGACTAGTTTTAGCATTGTAAATTAGTAGAGTATCATCCGCAAATATTTTATAATCAGCTAGTATATCCGCATACTGTATATTATGTATATACAATAGGTATAAATTAGGTCCTAGCACTGATCCTTGAGGAACACCAATATTTATTGTACTCTGATTACTTAACACCCCATTAATTTTAGTCATAGTTTTTCTATTTTTAAGGTACGAGTTGAGTAGATCATGGGCTGTACCCCGTATACCAATTTCATGTAACATATCCAGTAAGATTTTATGATTCACTGTATCAAAAGCCTTTTTTAAATCAACAAATACCGAACATACATAGCTTCCTGCATCCAATTTGTTTATAATCGAGTTAGTGGATTCCAAAACTGCATAGTCTGTACCTATTTGTTTTTGAAACCCAAATTGGTTCATATCAAAGCCTACGACATTCTGTATGAAATCTTGTAATCTGACATTTATTATCTTTTCAAATATTTTTCCTATGCAATTTGTGAGAGTGATCGGTCTATAATTTGATACTTCCATTATTGACCCAGATTTATGTATAGGTATAACAATACTTGATTTTAGACAATCAGGATAAATTCCGGTAGAAAGACATCTATTAATCATAGAAGCAATTACTGGTGATATTAATAATACCACATGTTTTAGATTCGCTGCAGATACATTATCACCCCCAGATGAACTATTTTTAGCTGCATTATAATTTTATATATTTCTTTTTCGTCTGTTGGATGAAGAAAAATAGTCTGCTCAGTCAATCTGTTTTTTATTGTGAACTTTTCAGCATCACTAATTTTATCTGCTAATTTGTTTCCAATTTCACTGAAGCTTTCAATAGCATTTGCAATTTCAAAGCTATCACATGTTCTAGTTCCATTATTATTTATATCTTTGAAGACTTTATTAAATTCAGTTGACTTCTTTAAGATGCAATTGTTAAGAACTTTCCAAATTTTCCTTTTGTCAAACCCAGCCGATTGTATTCTATTATTAAAATAATTCTGTTTTGCTTTAGTTATTTCATATGTAACCTTGTTTTTTTCATTCTTAAATCTTACTTGAATTTCTGAACTGTTACGTTTTTTTTTAAATTTTTTAAACAGTTTATTTCTCTTTTTGATCAAGTTTAATAATTCATTTGTCATCCAAGGATTATCATTTCTGGTTCTTATATGCCTTTTTATCTTCGAGTCTTCTTTTGCTCTTTGTAATATTTTAATAACATCATCAACACACTCCGTATTATTTGTTACAAGTAAATTTCTAACCTTAACTTTGTACTTATGATAATTTATGGTATAAATTTCCCTTTTAAAAATAAGTTCCATTTTTTTCACAACTTTATTTATTTTGACGCATATAGCTTTGTGATCTAAATTTACTATATCATGCAACTTGATATCAATTTCATACTTTTCTAGGTCTGAAAGAACGTGATCAATGATCGTAGAAGAGTTTTCAGTTATTCTAGTTGCATATTCCTTACTTAGCTTGTTTATTATGCTAACTCCATTAGATTCCAACATTGCTTTATAGGAACTAGTGTTACTTCACGAAATAATTATTGTATTGAATTGTTCAAACATTTCCAAGACTCTATATTCCAAATTCTGTTTAATATAAATTGCAGTTCCACCTCCTCTAGATGAATTATTGGAATTGAAACATGCTGAGTACCCAGGAATTTTAAAAAATCCCTCCTCATTTGAATATAACCAAGTTTCACCTATCATAATGACATCAACGCTTTTTCTGTCTTTCACAAAAAGTTCAATTTCATCCATGTTTTTCCTTAAACTTCTGGCATTAAAATGCACCATATTTAATTTATGAAGTATGTTATACATCATGGGATACCAATCATATAATTTTGCCAACTTTCTCGAATTTTTTGCATGTGTTCTCTGTGTTTATTGTCAATATGCCTCCTATAATAAGCTAAATCTTGAAGTACTTCTTTTTTTGATACTCCTGTACATTCATGATAAGTAAAATATAGATTACTAAGATCTGCGTAGTTATTTGGTAACCCTTCTTGATGAATAAGTACTTTCAAGCTGGTCTGAGTAAAACCTTCGTAACAAATATCGTTTTGGTCATGAAAGTATGACAAAAACAATCTGACATTGTTATAAATTCTATGATCTCTTAATCTAGATAAAGCATATGCATTTTCACCAGTCTCAACAGCTTTTCTTGTCAATCTAACAATTGGTGGCATCAAGGCATCAATAAAACTAGTACTTTTATCTTGTTTACTTAAATTAAGCTCAGCTTTATCACTTCTTTCAATAACTTTAGAATTGATTTGTGGATTAAGAGTTTCACCTTTAACCCAGTTTGTGTAATCACTACTTGGGAACTCCTTCTTTGATCTGCTGATTTGTTCGGTAATCACTGAACTTGAGCTCTCTGTAATATGTGAGTTTTTATTTCCATTATTAACGACATTATTATTGGATTTAGTAGTTTTGTTATTTTTATTTTTACTAAACGACAATAATTTGAGGAGTAAATTTTGTTTTTTATCGGTTGATGGCTCTTTACTATGATTTTCTTTCAATATTAAAGTCTTTTTTTTTTATATTGTTTATTTCAGTATTATCTGCATTATTATAGTTTATATTATGGTTCTTAACATAGTTTAAAATCTGCTTATTACTATCGTGCTTATTATTTTTAATATTATTATTATTACTATTATTATTATGATTTTCAATATAAGTATTTTCAGTAGCTACCGTATCAATTTTGTTTACTATTTCTATACCATTACTAATGCTTTCAATATGATTATTATCCAAGATGTCAGCAATAGATTCTGGGACATTTTCAACACAATCATTAGATATTTTTTCACCCCTTTCCAAATTCTTTAGTTGCTAGTAGCCAATTTTTTGTTTTCTTTCTTTTAATTTTTGCTCAAACACTGGGCATAATTTGCTGAATGTTTTATGTTTCACGTCTAACCCTAGTTTGAATTTTCCATTGGACTTTGTACAATTTATGCATTCCATAATTTCGTCTTGTTGATCGCAATCACTTGTTTTATGGTTTTTGTGACATTTAAGACACGTTTCTTCGCTTGTACAGTCCGCCGATTTATGATTGAAACCTTTGCATTTGTAACACCTCCTTACATTGATTGCATCAAAAACTTTGCATCTTTCCCATCCTATACAGAGTTTACCAGCATTAAATATTTTAGGAAAAGATACCTTATCCACTTCAATAATTGCGTTCTGCATTTCTTTGTTATATTTATTAACCATTTTTAATTTTACTACCTTTAATTCACTCATCTCTATAAAACTGTTTTGTTTCTTAAGCCTTTCTATTAGTTCATCACCAGTAAATTTATTATTCATGTGAACAATTTCAAATTTAGTTTTAATTTTAACCGGAATTTTTATCTCATAGTTTTCTTTCATTTTATTTTCAAGTTCACTTTTAATCTTTTGACGATTTTCCTTCGAATCTGTTTGAATTAAAATAATTCCATTATTCCTACTCTCAACATTTTTAATTTTTAAATTTTTTAGATCAACCTTTGTATTTAAGTCTTTTTTGTAGTTTCAGTTTTTTGCTTGGTTTTAGGTTTTATTAACAAGGGCAAATCTTTTTTAATTATTGGGAATACATTTACACTATCTTTTTTTGTTTTTAAAATATCGGCAAATGACACTGTTTGACCTATAAATAATTTGAAAATAATTTCATTTACGATATTTGATATATTATTGCACACTTCATCATTTTTTTCATTGAATTTACAAGCGATTCATTCAACTTTTCTGTTTGTTTATTTAGAGACACATTCAATTTTTCACTTTCCGTTTTGAACAATTCGGTTATTTTATACATTTTGTTAATTTCTTTTTTTTTGCTCACTTTTAATTTCATTTAATCTTTCCATGTACCTGTCTTCAATTGCTTTTAGTAATTGTATAATTTCATTTTCATTTTTTTTTAATGCATTTTCGAACTCCTTTTTATATTCTACCAAATGTTCCATATTTTTTACCACTGCACAGTTCATTTTTTGTAAAACCGCATCTACATTATGAATGTATAAAATACAATCATCCACATATATCTTACGTTTTTGTTAGTATCCAATATACTACTCGCGTATTTATCCAGTCCGGCACATTTTACCGTTGTGTGGTAAATTGTACCACAAACGCCCGCACATCTAATACCGTTCTCACCGTTTATTTTCGTTTTACACGATTCACACCTCGACATCCTAGCTTATAGTAGACCGTCACAATTATATACCGTTAATATAATTGCACAATTACGATTACAATATTAAATAATATATTTTAATTTATTCTCCTCGATATAAACACAACCGTTCAGTTCAAGTAAAAGAAAAAGAATGGATTTTTCCTTATCTGTTTTAGTTATATTTAACGTTTTTCTGAGAATTCTTTCAATATCTTCAATTTCATATGAACCTATTGGAATTATAATAGGTTTATCATCAATAATAAATCTATTATTCTTCTCATCTATATTCGGTATTGAATTATATGTTTGAAAATCTACTAAATCGCACGTATATTCTTTCCCTTTTAGGTCTATAGGAGGAAAATAATTGGTTGTCAATATAGAAGAGTTCCCGTTTAAAGTTAATGTTATTGACATATCTTTAATTGAAATAATGAGGTATTTCAGAAATGCATTCTGCTTTTATAGATTTTAAAGGTTAATTCATCACCATAAAAAAAAAAAAATATATATATATATATGTTTCAATTCAATTCAATTTTTTTTTAAAAAATTTTTTTTTGGAATAAATTCTAATTATTCTTTATCAGAACTTTTTGTTTCTTTTTCTCAAATAGAAAGAAATAACCTTGAACTTGAACAAAATTATTAATGTAGGTTAGTTTTTAAATAAAGAAAAATTTTTTTTACATTTTTTCATGTTTTATTTACTGATAATTTTTTTTGTTAACAATATGAAATAAAAATTCCAAACATAGATGACCGCAATTATATGAATTAAAGTTTTGATATTTTTTGTAATTATACACAAGATTATCTCCTAAATATTGAATTACTTCTAATGGAGATTTTAAATTTCCAAAACTGTCAAAATATTGTACAATTTGCGGTTTCTTGTAATAAGCTACCCAATGTGTTCCATTTCCAATACAATTATCCAAATTTATTATACCAGTTTCATATTTTCGAGGTTTATGTGCTGGTAATTTATCTCTCATAAAAGTTCCTCGGAAATATTTTAAATATTTTCTTCCAAATTCTTCTATCTCATAATTGTTGAGTGCTCTTTTGGGTAGCTTGTTTAATGGTTTTTTGGATTCAAAAACAGATAAAACCTTTTTTGTGCGGTTTTAAATGTAATCCTTTTCCTCCTTTTAATGTTATTGCTTCCATCATTTTATTATGACGCTCACTCTCATGTAATTCTTTACGAGCACGTTTAACATCATTTACAGCTTTTGCTATACCTGCAGCACCGCCAGAGAGTGCTCCAACAGCTGACAAACCATCAAATATAGGGATTAAAGGTAAAATGCTTCCAATTTTTGGTACCGGCATTATTCGAGGGATATAAAATTTCTTTTTCTGCCCCTTAGAAAACTTTCGAGCTGCATGTAAAGCTATTTTTATAATATTTTTATCATTCATTGGTTTCTTTGTAGTTTTAATAGCTAATTTAACTTCTTTTATAACATTTTTCAAAGGTTTTTTTGTTTGACTTTTTTTTGTTTTCTTTTTTAAACCCATACCGAGTTTAACTTTAGCTTTCATTGCGTTTGTAACTAGATATGAATTTAACCTTTCACTAAAACTTGAGTCTTTAGCTTTAACTCTTTGCCAAGCGTTTTCTGCTAGTATATTGTCAGCTATATGACACTGATTTTGATCAGAACTTTTGGAATATGCTATATCATGCTCCCGGCAAGCTTCATCTAAACCATTAATCCCTTTGTCACCACGAGCTAATCGTTTTGTCAATTTTGTTCCAGGTCCGCAATAATTATAGCCAGGTAAATGTGCTTCAATTGGTAATTTATTAATTAATGAATTAATAACTCCTCTTCCTTTAACAGTTTTTTTATTACTGTTTAAATATTTATTGCGGAAAAGCATAATATGCAGTTTAGTTTAAGAAAGTCAATCAAACACTAATCACCTTTAAAACTCGTCATAATCATTTAAAAGAAAAAAATCTTTTACTAAGTTAAAGAAATGAAATTTGTAAAAGTAGGTAACGCAGTTAAAGTTAAAAATTTTGATCAAAATTTAAAGAAAAAATATAAAAAACATGGTGAATGCTTTCCAGATACTATAAGAAGATTAATAGTCGGGCTGTCAAATTGTGGTAAAACTAATGCTTAGTAGTATGCTTTTAGATCCTAAAGAGCTTAAATTTCAAAACATATATATTTACTCGAAATCATTACATCAACCTAAATATGAATATTTAAAAAAATTAATAAAACCAATCAAGGGAATGGGATATAATGAATTTTCAAATAACGTGGATGTAATTGAACCTTCAGCCTCACTACCGAACTCAATATTTATTTTCGATGATGTAGCTTGCGATAAGCAAGATAGCATACGAAATTATTTTTGCATGGGGCGACATCAAGAAGTTGATAGCTTTTATTTGTGTCAGTCTTATACAAGAATTTCAAAGCATTTAATTAGAGATAATGCCTATATTCAAACAAGATGATTTAAATTTAAAACATATATATAATGATCATGTAAATTCTGATATGTCTTATAATGATTTCAAAAAGTTGAATGCATGCTGCTGGAATGATAAATATGGTTTTCTATAAATTGATAAAGACAGCAATTTAAATAATGGTCGTTATAGAAAAAACTTTGATACATTTGCTAAATTTTAGTTAACAAGAAATTGGTTAGCACTTCGTTACTAACTGAACCGGTCATTTAGCAGATAGCAGTCAGCAATTAGCTGTTACCAGTTAGTGGTTAGCGGTTACCAGTTAGCAGTTAGCAATAGAACAGTTCGGTCGTTAATTTGTAGTTAATAACTGAACAGATTAGTTTCCATTTAAAGAAAATGGATGAACCACTTATGAAAGATTTAACTCAAACTCGTAAAAGTGTAAAAACAAAATTCCAATTGAAAGATTTAATTAAAACTCGTAAAAGTTTAAAAAAAAAATTTCAATCTTTAAAAATTAAGAAGCTTTCAGAAGATCATAATCGGGAATAAAAATTTACTCCAATTACAAAGCCATTAAAAGAATTAACAAATATTGTTAAACAACAACGAATTTCAGATATCAAACCGGAAAATGAATGGGTTGATGATAATAATAAAAATTCTAAGTTAATGAGGTCATTTAGGTCGGAAGTTAAAACACCTAGCAACAGAAGTAATACTTACAATGAATTTAGAACTTCAACACCGAATACAATCAAATTTGATAATGATGAATCACCATCAATTTCACCATTTTTGTTTCTAAACAAGTCAGAACTTGATAAGACATATGGACCTTATTTTGATGAATCATTAAATGTTCGAAAACTTGGCAATGCTAATTTTGAAATAGATGAAATTAATAAAAATATTTTGATTAATAAGGAAGATTTTGAAGGTACTGATGGTCTATATGAATTAATATTAAAAAAGAAACCTCTAAAATATACTGAAAGTGATTCAAGTACGTATCATCACATTCTTAACAAAACGAATGCACATATAAGAAATTATAATCCTTTAGAACAAATTAAAGGAAACAAAGGTTTTAAATTCAAGAATATATTAAGAAAATTATATGAACATGATCATAACACTAGACATAAAAAAACTGGATCAGGTTATACGAAAAAAAATGTACTCAGTTTTTTCATAAATCTTTAACACCAGAAACCCAATTAAATTATACAAATCAATCAAATCAATATGTTTATTGGGATGATCCTAATGAGTTAGTTGATAGATTAAGACTTCTATAGAATTTAAATTAACAGAAGAAAAATTAAGAATTTTAGAAGAAAAAATGCAAGATAGTTTAGAGAATATCCATATCAAATTTTCTACTATGTTAAATGAAAAATTTTCAAAAATGAATGATTTTGTTGAATTTCAAGTTAAAAAACCAATTGGATTTATTAATGCACGACTACAAAACGCTGAAGCTAAAGCTCAATCAGCGTTAGTTTTAATTAATAATTCAAGAAATTAATTGTGATAGTTTTCATTTAACTACCAAAATGGATATACATCAAATAGGATATTCTTTAAATATTTTTTTAAATAAATATGAAGATATTTTATTGGAAGAACATTATCAGCAGTTGAAAGAACATTTCAAATTTTTAAAGTTATTTAAAAATTCTCTACAAATTGAAACGAAGGAGTATGGATATCATTGGGATATATGCCCCTATACATCAGATAATGAAAGTTTTCCAGATACTTGCCTATGCCATTCAGCAGAACAATGCCTGTTACACTTTACCAAATTAATGGAATTATATAAAAGAATAGAAAATAGGTTATAATAAAATTATACATACTTGTAAAATAAAAAATATAAATTTTACAATTTGAACATTAATTGTTTACTTTATTTATTAATCATTGAAAGAGAGGTATATTTTATTGATTATATTATTTCTAAGATTCTAGATAGTAATCACCAAAAATTCTTTTTCAATCAAAGATTTTCTAATTAGTTATACATAATAATTATGTACATCTATTTTTATTTTGTTTAAAAATGAGTAAAAGAGAAGTTGTTGAAGAGCTGCATAAGCCTGCACGGAGAAATTTCAAACGACGTAGAGTTATAATTAAAGGTGATGATCTTTGGCAGCTGATTTAGTAGAAATGGGTTCATATGCTAGAGAGAACAAAGACTTTAAATTTTTACTAACTGTAATTAATACCTTTTCTAAGTATGCATGGGCAATCCCTATAAAAACAAAAACTACAGAGAACGTCACAAAAGCAATGCAAAATATTTTTCAAACTTCTAAAAGGCATCCACAAAATTTGCAAACTGATGATGGAAAAGAATTCTTCAATAAAATATTTAAAAATTTAATGGATGAATTTCAAATAAATCATTATTCAACATTTAGCTCATTAAAAGCTTCCATAGTAGAACGTTTCAATCGTACTCTAAAAGAAAAAATGTGGAAAGAATTTAGTTTCAATGGGAATTACAAATGGATGAATATTATTTCTAAACTATTTCACCAATACAATAACACTAAACATCGTACTATTGAAAAGAAACCAACAGAGGTAAACAGAAAAAATTCTTATGAATTGTTAGCAACTATTTACAATCATATTAAGATTTCTCCGCCAGCTAAATTTAAAATTGATGATTCAGTTCGTATAAGCAAGTATAAACATGTTTTTGAGAAAGGTTACGCTCCAAATTGGACAACGGAAGTATTTAACATAAGAAAAGTTCAAATCACTAACCCTGTCACATATTTACTGAAAGATTATCAAGGTCAACCCATACAAGGAAGCTTCTATGAATATGAATTGTTAAAAACTGAAAATAAACAAGTGTTTTTGATTGATAAAATTCTTAAAACTAAAGATAGTAAAATTTTTGTTAAATGGTTAGGGTTTCCCTCTGATCATAATTCCTGGATAAATAAAAAAGATTTATTATAAAAAAAAATTTTTCTTATTTTATTATTTTACAATTATTGTCATTTTATTTTGATAAATTATGAAATCTCCATTTGATATGATGATTTTTGTTTTATTGATCGCAAATCAAGTATAGTGTAATCGGATTTATAATCTCCATCTATAATAGCAACTGTTTCCACTTCTCCATTACTTAAAATTCTATCTGCTAATATTTCTCGATATTCTAAGCATTTAATTTCAAGAGACTTTAGTTTAAAATTGCTATTATATTCACATCTTATATGGATTTCTTTATTATTATTATCATATTCCAATTGAAAATGTCTGTAAAATATATTTTCACTATTTATAATTCCACCAATATTACGTTCTTTTAAAATTAATTCCTGTCTAAAAGCCTCTGCTAAAGTAATTATTGATGCTATGGTTGTAGTTTTTACTGCATTTGTTGTTGTTTTGTTTAATTCTGGTGAAATTACATGTTTTAATAGCTGAACTGATAAATTTACTCTCACCGTCTCATTTCTTGGAAGTAATATATTGAAGTATGTGCTAGGCTGATTCATCTAATCTAATATTAGAAAATGGAGCGGAATTTGCTTGAATAGTTAACAAAAATAATAGAAAAAATATAAATGTTGTCATAGTTAATCAAAAAAGTATGATGTATCTTGTTTAAAGGTTAACGAAGAAATGCTTTATTAGAAATTTCAAATATATATCTTTCTTTATATTCTAGAAATTTCTTTGTTGTGTACAAACTTAACTTGACTTATAATAGAACACAAATACATAAAGAGCGGTAAAAACTTATCCCTTCCATCTGAATAAGCTTCCATGTAATCTAAATATTCATCTTTCAAATTTTCAAGTAATTCTCTAAAATGAATTAGCTTATCACCAATTTTTGATTTATTATTTTTTTTATTATACGTATTCTCTATTGATGCAATAAATATAATTCCCTCTTCAATTCGTTTTCTTATCATCGACTTTTTCAACTCATTTTGATTTTCTTCATATTCATTTGTTTTCAAGGACAATGATTCAATATGTTGTGAAATTCTTTTTTTCTTATCTTTTGGTAATACATATGAAATATATTTTTCAATCATTTCCCAATCATCTTCTTCAGCAAATGGGCAATCGTTATTAAAATGATTAGGTATTTGCTTTTTTTTATTTGGTGAATTTCTTACTTTACTAATAATGGAAATATCTCCTCCGTAAACTTCAATTTTAAGATGTTGTCAATCCAAATGAGATAAATCGAATTTGTTATTTAATGACTCCCCATTTATAATTTTAAATAAACAAATCTTTTCTCCACCTTCTGGAGTTATATATACCTCCAAAAAATCATGAAATATTTTCCAATTAATTATTCTAATTGAAGCCCATTTCCGCCCACAAATACAATATTTATAGCCATGTAAAATATTATCAGCCCAAAACATTATGATGTCTCTACTTAATAATCTAATCGGATTATATGTTATATTTTATGTTAAGATTAGCCTTTTATTGAATTTATAAAAAATCTTTTAATTTAAATGTTTTATTTATTATAAACATCACCCAAAAAAAAAATTGTTACATTTTGAACATTAATGATTTACATTTTTCATGTTATCAGTACAATATGGAATACAACAACAACACCACAATCCTATCAAACACAATTAATAAAGCTCCAATATGAGTTTTGTTAGCATTTTTATATTCAATTCTCGTTACATTTCTTTCACCGCAATTTAAACATACTGCTACTTGAGGATTAGATCCAAATGATGTTTTAAATGCTTCTTGTACAAAAAATATTTGAACCAATATGTCCTTGCTTTGTGTTATATGATGATCATGATGATGATGAATCCATGAATGTTTTCAATTGACTAAATTCTTTAGAAAAAGTAAAATTAAAAAAGTCTTCTCTGGGTAAGAGCATAGAACTGGGATCGAACCTAAACATAATATGTTTATAAACTTACTTAATACCTAATAGTTTTCTATCTACACCCTAGAACTCCTTCCAACAGAAGATTTAGTTAATTCTTGCTATTTTCATATTTTATTTCTTAATTAGTGGTTTAATTAGTTTTTATCGCATAATGAAGTTCGCAAGAACAATTCATATGTTTAATAAATGTTATTTAGAAAATAAATTAAAGTTTAGAAAGAAATACAAAAAGGAAATTAAGAACCATATTAAGTTTCTGAGGAATTATGCTGATTCAACACTAATTCAATTTAATTCACTCAAAGAAGATCAAGATGATAAATGGACGGATTTGGTTACACACAATTCAACAAAATTTTTTAAAATATCTTTATTACGATTAGCTAAAATCATAAAAAAATTTAAAGAAAATAATTATAAATATCGGAAAACGTTAAAAAATAAATAAAAAAAATAATATATTTTGTTTTTTCTTTTTAAATTAACAATAGAAATCCCCTGACGTCATTTTTGACATTTTATTTTTATTCTACATTTAAAAATTAAATTCCTCAATTTTTAATTCTAATCCTTATCAGCATTATTTCTAACAACAATGGGAATCTTCTGACGTAATCTTTCTTTTAATTAAAGCCCGCGTTCTAAAATTCTTATTATTTCATTCATCATATCATTTTTCGTTTTTTTCTTGTATAAATTTTCTTGATATATATATATATACATATTTTATATTTTAGTCAAGAAATTCCCTGACGTCATTTTTAGACTTTTTTAATTTCTTATCTCATTTTTTTTTTGTTATTGTTTTTTTCTGTTTCATATAAAAAATGTTTTACCAACGGCAAACACAAAAAATTTTTTTTTGTTATTGTTTTTTTAAAACATATAGTTGTAATACTGGGATCAAAAATAGAGTTGTAATAGTTGTTGTAGACTAAAACTATGGTTTTAATGTGATGATATGCTTCTATCCTGATTGATACCCGTTATTTGTTAACCGACTACCGAACCGTTACCCGTTGATTCCGTTGACACAGATGTCCTACTTACAGTTTTTAAATCACAATATATTAATTAAATATATAAAAATATGTATTTTGTAACACACTGTTCACACTGAAATTGGTATCTTTTTTACTTTTCTTTTTAATTTGAATTTTTTGTATATAATTTTTTGATTTTTATAACGTTTGTTAATAATGTAAGTCACAGTTTCTATTCATATATTTTTAGAGTTTCACTATCTATTCAATGTCATCGTTGACACTTTTTATATTGCTCAATACACTTGTTTTTATGCTGCTCTATTCACTTTCAAAATTATTTTTATTTTTCATCCGAAAATCATTTTTTTTATATAAATTCGGCTTGAATAACCAAAAAATGTTGACGCACAAACTGTTTTTAGAATTATTTCAATAGAATGCACTGTCCAAAAAAAAGTGTTCATATAAAACCGTATACATTTTTTTTTAAATAAAACACACTATTTTATAAAATTTTCCCTTTTTTGAATAAAAATACGAAAACAAACGCACTGTTTTCTTCTTAAATTAATTAATTCTTTATTATACGACGATTTTCGTTCGAGTTCTTATTTTTCAACTTCTAAACTGGGTTTACATAAACTTAAGTTAAAGGATTTAACCATTAATGTATAACATAAGTTCATTAACCTTAACATTAAAAAAAGTAAAAGTATATAAGCAAAAAAAATAATATTGCTATTGCCATCTGATTCTTACATTATATAAATTACATTACATAAGCAAAGTATATAAAGGTTTAATTTATCTGTTAATAAAAAAAAAACAGCTAACTCCACCACAGGACCGACCGCTATTATACGAAAAGTATAATGCCGAAATTCATAGATTTTTTACATACTAATTTATATCAAAGCAAAATAACTTCTAATAATTTAATTTAATTTTTTTTTATTTAATAACAATAATCAGCAATGGAATATATTTCCATATAGAGACGAAGGAATTACGTAATGGCGTCATCATGTAACGGAACTGTATAGCGCCATGTTTTCTAATATATATGGCATTGGTTGCGGAAAGGTCATTTAAATGTCAAATTGGTTATTTCAAAATTTGCCCAACATTTTGCAGAATTTTACTAAAAAAAACCCTTATATATTTGTCTATAAAATTATATACAATCGATTTGGATACGAAATTGTAGGGAATTTTCCGAACTTTAATATGAATCTTCTTTCGTCTCAATCGGTGTTACTGTTTCAGAGATATTGTAGTTCAAAACAGAAAATTTGGCTATTTAAAAATTAATTTTTTAGAATCTAGACACACTTATATTTTGAAAATTTTCAAGGCGCACTGCATTTATTATTACACCGTTAGAAAGGTTCATTTACGCTCTTTCCAACGATATATAGTAAGTATGGTAGAGGATGATAATAAGTCCTAGCAAGTGGGAATTTTACGGTTGTATTCAAAATCATGGTTTTAGTAATTAGTTTAGCGGGGGTTTGGGAGCGGCAGCCACCACTATATGAAATGCTTTTGTTTTGAAATAAACCTACATGGAAAAAAAATTGGGAGAGATTTTAGAGGAGATTCAGAAACAGGATTGCCCTTTTTTCCAGAATATTTATTTACATAATATGTATCTGTGAGATTCTGAATTAGGAGGGATTTTAGAGTTGGTTGCAAAATCAGGATTATACGCTTTTTACAGAATATTTATAATAAATATCAATATTTATATATATATATTATTTAATTTTAGGTAAAAATTAAATAAATTTGAAAAAAATTCCAAAATTTTCTGTCGATTTTATAAAATTTTGTCGAGCATAACATTTTTATATAAACAATGTATATAAAATTGTTATGCTCATAAAAATAAACAAAAAATTAAAGGTTACAATTTTTATTTATTATATTATATATTAGCAGAGTACCCGGCGTTGCCCGGAGTATTTTGTTGGCTTTATGAAATAAAAATTATTAACCTTTGCTTTTGAGTTAATATAATTTAATTATTATAGGATACGTATTACTATGCATATATTGGCTTTATGAAATAAAAATTGTTAAGTTTTCTTTCTGCGTTAATATAATTTCATTAATATAGTTAACTTATTACTATGCATTAAAAATTGTATATGGATAAGAATGTAAGGTTTTCTGTTCTTTAAATATGTATGTACTCATTTTTGATTAAATACTGTACAGAAATGTGAATATGTTTTCTAATTTAATTGATTATGTTTATAGTATTTTTAAATATACGTACATTATACATACTATATGTACATATTTCAATGATATTTTATGGGAATATGTTATACGCATGCATCTTATATAGGTAGACCACATGTAAGTAATGCATTTCTGAATGATGACGTGATGATTGTCGTATGTAGCAGATTGTTTCTGTTTTTTAACAACGGCCGAAAATGTTATGTTGTTAAGATTTAAACACAGTATTCTTAAGTATCTATAAGGTTATTTTAATTACTGTTATATATTAGAAATTTGCATTGAAAGGTTTTTATGGAATATTAAAAACAGTATAGATAAAAGTAAAGAGTGTTGGAAATATCTTTTTATTAATAATAACAATACAAAAAATTAGGCAGAATATTTTTAATAGGTGCTCGTGCGGAAATGGGTTAACAACCGTTAACAAACATTTTATCACAGGCTTTATTTAGAACCATAAATTCATCCTGGCAAATTAGACACAAATTATGGTTTTTTTTGACAGTCTATCTAGACAGTGCCAAAATGTGTTAATGTATCACGAGAAAATTTATTGAATGAGTTTGTGTGCGAAAGTGCAATACTTGTGCAAATTTTCAATTGGTCCTGCTGTAAAGAGCTACACTTTTGTAAATATTCAACTCAATTGGTAAAATCGTTTAAGCGCGACAACAAAGAAATTAAAAAACTTCATTGAGCTCTGGTGCCTAAAGGGGTTAATGGATCGTAACAAAATTAACTGAATGAGCTTCTGCGGTAAAGAGCTACATTTTGATGAATTTTTAACTCAATTGGTAAAACTCAACAGTTTAAGCGCAGCAACAAAGTAAATTACAAAGCTTCACTGACCTTTGGTGCTTAAATGGGTTAATGGATCATAACCAAATTAAACTAGTGAGCTTTTCTGCTACATAGCAAGAATTTTGAAAATTTTCAAAAGAATTGATTAAACCGTTTAAGCAGGACAACAGAAAAATTTAATGAACTTCGTTCGGCTCTCGTGCCCAAACGGATTACCGGAAGTTCATAAAAATTTGTCACAGGCTTTTTTTAGACCATAAAACCACCATACAAAATTGAATATAAATCAGAAACAAAAATTTTTTTGGAAGCCCGTCGGGCCGAATCCGAGTAACATATTGCATCCAAATTCGGTACCCGCCCAAAGCTAAGAAGATTTGCACAAATTTTCAACTCAATCGATCAAACAGTTTAGGCAGGACAACGAAAAAACGAAAAAGTTTTAAATGGCTTTCGGACCGAAATGGGTTAATGAACCGACATTTCCGTTAGAAATATCGTAGAAATGTTCCTGCAAAATTTTGTTGCAATCGGACTGGCGGTGTAGATGTATGTATGGATGTATATTAATTTTTATTTTTTTTTGTTTGTAAATTTGCTCTCACAAATTTTAAACCAACTATAAAATTACTCTTGATTCAGAATCTGGTATACTCATGTATATATATAAATATTCTGGAAAAACGGCAATCCCGATTTTGGCTCCAACTCAAAAATGGCTCCTAATTCAGATGTTTGCATATACATAAAAGTTCATTATTTTGATTTTGTTACCAACTCTAAAGTCCTTGCTAATTATATTTTTGCATACATATTTCAACAGCAAAACTTTCAAAATTGTGGGGGTTGCCACCTCAAAACTCCCCCAAAACAAATTATCAAAATCCAACTTGATATTGTTTCCAACTCTAAAGTGCATCGTACTTACATTTTTACACACATATTCCAACAACAAAATAAAAAGGCAAAATAAATGTATGAGAAATAAAGTATGAAAATGTTTTTTATTAAAATTGTTGTTTCAGTTTCGCATTTTTGTCCTCTGGTGGGACTTTTTGCCACCATTTGATAGTATTATGCTCCAAATTGTTGTTTTGCTTATTTCTTTCCTTTTGTTACGGTTAACATTTTTTTGAATGTTTCTCAAACTTTCGGTCGGATTTCTCTTTACGTATCCAAAAGTATAATTATCTTCTTTCTCATTTGTTATCCTTTTCCTGCCTCTTCCAGCTACATTTAGAACCCTTTTTTTATTAGTTTTTTTAGAAAGTTGATAAGAAACCGTACGCTTGTGATATTTATATTTTTTTGAAAGCTCAGAAGCCGGAATTCCACTTTTATAATTAGCAAAGATCGCTAAACATTTTTCCAAAGTTAACTCTTTACTTCGTGGCATTTTTACTCTTTTTAATTACCTTATCATGATAAATAATAAAACTCGAATGGCTATAAAATCTCTATTTCAATAAATAAGTTAGCTGATGTAGTCACACATGCCTCCTTAGTTTCCAGAATTACATTATTATTTTTTTTTTTTTTTTTATTACGATGTGTAAATAATATTGAAACACTTAATACAAATAATTTTAAAATGTTTGTTTTGTTTGTAACTTTTTTGTTTTTAAACTTTTTTTCGTTGTTCTTGTTGGAAATTTAGTAAAGAATTTACAAATTAAATTTGAGTTAAATTTGATAAAAATTTTAGAAGATATTTTGATTTCAGTTCATAGTCCCAACAAAATTTGGTGGTGTGTAAATAATATTGAAACTGACTGTACATAATTGTATGTGTCGGTAAAAATATTATACTGATATGTAATATAACTTCGTTGGAAGTACTGCTGCAGATGGAACCTGTGTCTGCTTGTAATTTTTAATAGGTACTTTGTAATTTTTAGGAACACGTGTGCGTTGCACTTATTGTGAACTTATTTTCGTCCGTGTAGCTTTGCTATTTATTAGAGTTCAGTTAAGTCAATTTTAAAAATAAAACAGTAAATTTTCCTTTAATCTTTCTTCTAGTTCCTCAGAAGGAGATTGTAATTAATGTATACATATTTATTTGCAAATATTCATGGTATTTATACAAAATTGTAGTAAAAATAAGTGTCTTACAAAATTATACTTTTTACATGTATTTGATTCATTAATTACAATTATTGGTAAATTACCTAATTTAAAAATTCTTAAATCAACATTTTTCTTTTAATAATAAAATATCTAAATTCTTTAATGACAAATAATATGTATATGGTTCATAGTCTTAAAATTCTTAATAAAGCTACAATTATATTTTATGGCATTCTTTAAAGTTCAGTTACAGTTTTTTTTTGTTATATTGCAATTTTTTGTTAGTTAGTTATTGTAATTTTTATTTAAAACATTTTCAGGTATCTTATTGCAAAACAATTTTTTTTTCTTTTACAACTTTAAAATCGTGCTCAGTATATTTTGATGAGTTTGTATTTTTGTTCTTGTTATGACCATGTGTTGTTTATATTTTTTGGGATTTTTGTTTTATTTTTATTAGATAATACATACTTTAATCTTTTATTAAATAACATACTAAATGAAATTTAAATATTTATTATTTTTAACGAAAAAATGTATATTAAAAATTATGTTGGATTAAAGTGAAATTATAATATGTATGATTGAGTTGGATTAAAATGTATGATTATAATAAAATATGTATGGTATGTAGTGTGTTCACTACATCCTTACCGTTAAAAACGAAAAAACAAATGTTTGAATATAAAAAAAATTTATATACCTTAGTTTTATATTTGGTTATATCTTATACTTTATAAAAAAAAGGAAAATGTTAAACTATATTATGCACTAGTTTTAAGATAGTCTAAGCTAGTTATAAGTTTTTTCTATAAACTTTCATATGGGATTTTTCTCCCTCTAGTTTTTCCTAAAACAAAAAAATATTAAAAATATAAGAAAATAATCCAATCAATTATTAAAAAATAAGATTATATCTAATTAAGGTATCATTTTGATTTTGCCGCCATTTTTTTTCTACCTGGTATTTTTATTAGGTATAAGTTTCTTTAGGTATATTCTAAATATATTCCGGTTAGTTAATATGGAACGTTACACGAAGGAACAACGTGTTTTTGATAACAGAGGCAACATTTATCAACGTAGTGGCCGTTCAACCGAGATTGTAGCAGCTATGAGCAGAAGTGTTGAAGAAGATTCAAAAACTTCCATTCGTCATCGTTCGCAGCAATTAAACATCAAACCATCCACATTATTCAACATTTTGCATCGTGATCTCCATTTAAAGGCCTATAAGATCCAGCTGACGCAAGAATGAAAACCAACTGACCATGCATTACGTCGGCAATTCGTTTCTTGGGCAATCGAAAAACAAGAAGAAAGTGAGAATTTTTTTAACAAAATAATCTTCACCGACGAAGCTTATTTCCAGCTCAATGGCTACGTCAATAAACAGAATTGCCGCATTTGGGGTGAAGAGAATCCAAGGCTTATCTTAGAGCAACCAGTACATCCACAAAAAGTTACGGTTTGGTGTGGTTTGTGGTCAGGAGGAATCATCGGACCATATTTTTTTGAAAACGCAAATGGAAATGCGATTACGGTCAAGGAAAATCGCTGCAGGGAGATGGTTCGAAGCTTTTTGTGGCGGGAAATTGATGATTTGGACGTAGAGAATATGTGGTTTCAACAGGACGGTGCCACTTGCCACACAGCAAGAGAAACAATGGATCTTTTGAAGGAAAAGTTCGAAGATCGCATTATTTCTCGTAGAGGAGGAGTCATGTGGCCACCAAGATCGTGCGATTTGACACCGTTGGATTTTTTTTTGTGGGGTTTTGTGAAATCGAAAGTGTACAGCAATAATCCCACAACAATTCAAGAGCTTAAAAATAACATTATCGAGCAGATTTCAACCATTGAGAACAGTTTATTGAATAACGTGATTCAGAATTTTGGTAAAAGATTGGAAGCCTGCCGAAGTAGTAGAGGGGGCCACTTGGCCAACATAATTTTTCATTATTAACCGGAACCTATTTGTAATAAATTAAAATAAAAATATATTTAATATTTCAAAAAACAAGTCTTTTTTTATTAAAATTAAAATGATACCTCAATTGTTGTAAAGATTATAAATATCTGTGTCTCTAGAAATATTTAAAAAAACTAGTGTAAACAAAAATTGCAAAATTAAGGAGTACAAATAAATAAATAGATTATGTAGATAATATATAAAATTATTATTTTTGATTAAAATTTCTTAAATAGCTTAATATTATTATTGTGTATTAGTTTATTTTTGTTTTTTATTTTTATCATGGAGTTGGTATTATTAGTTTCAACTATTTTATATGGTCCGTTATATGGGATATCTAATTTTTTTTTTTTTTCATTTTTTATTAGTACCAAATCTCCTATATTAAATACTGTTGGTTTCACAGTAGCGTCGTGTTTTGGTTTTCTATTGGCGATATTTGAAATTTGCCTGCTTGAAGAGCAGGTAATTTAAATCTAGTTTTTAACTCTAAAGCGTAATCATCTATGTCTTGTATGGGTATACATCTGTTTGTATACAGATTTGTCTGTAAATTCGATATTCGTCTAAAAAGTAGTTCAGACGGTGCATAGTTAGTGTCTGTGTGTGGTGTAGTGTTATAGCAAAAAGTGAAGTATGGGATCCATTCAACCAATTGATAATCTTGTGTAAAGGGTAATAAGTATTCATTTAATAACCTATGGTCACGTTCTATTGACCATAAAGTTTAGTGATGATACGGGATGTATTTTAGATGTTTAATGTTGAAAGTTTTGCATATGTCTGTAAATAGTTCATTGATGAATTCTGTACCACGATCTGTCGTTATATTTTTAAAATTTCCATACCTCAGAATGATAATGCTTTAGCAACTGCATTTGCATCTTAACTCTCCAGTGAAATAGCTTCTATATACTTTATTAATTCGCACTGTACCGTTAGTATGTATCTGTGATTATTACAAATTTTTAATGGTTCTACTATGTCCATGCTTATCTCTTCAAATGCAGTTGGTGTATTAGTTATAGCGAAATTCTCTTCATTATTTTATTTTATGCACATTTTTCACATTTATTTATGTATTTTTTAATCATTTTATTTAGGTTTTTCCAAATGAATCGCTGTTTTATATTGCTTATTCACAAATTATTCACAAATTTTAAACCAACTATAAAATTACTCTTGATTCAGAATCTGGTATACTCATGTATATATATAAATATTCTGGAAAAACGGCAATCCCGATTTTGGCTCCAACTCAAAAATGGCTCCTAATTCAGATGTTTGCATATACATAAAAGTTCATTATTTTGATTTTGTTACCAACTCTAAAGTCCTTGCTAATTATATTTTTGCATACATATTTCAACAGCAAAACTTTCAAAATTGTGGGGGTTGCCACCTCAAAACTCCCCCAAAACAAATTATCAAAATCCAACTTGATATTGTTTCCAACTCTAAAGTGCATCGTACTTACATTTTTACACACATATTCCAACAACAAAATAAAAAGGCAAAATAAATGTATGAGAAATAAAGTATGAAAATGTTTTTTATTAAAATTGTTGTTTCAATTTCGCATTTTTGTCCTCTGGTGGGACTTTTTGCCACCATTTGATAGTATTATGCTCCAAATTGTTGTTTTGCTTATTTCTTTCCTTTTGTTACGGTTAACATTTTTTTGAATGTTTCTCAAACTTTCGGTCGGATTTCTCTTTACGTATCCAAAAGTATAATTATCTTCTTTCTCATTTGTTATCCTTTTCCTGCCTCTTCCACTTTTATAATTAGCAAAGATCGCTAAACATTTTTCCAAAGTTAACTCTTTACTTCGTGGCATTTTTACTCTTTTTAATTACCTTATCATGATAAATAATAAAACTCGAATGGCTATAAAATCTCTATTTCAATAAATAAGTTAGCTGATGTAGTCACACATGCCTCCTTAGTTTCCAGAATTACATTATTATTTTTTTTTTTTTTTTTATTACGATGTGTAAATAATATTGAAACACTTAATACAAATAATTTTAAAATGTTTGTTTTGTTTGTAACTTTTTTGTTTTTAAACTTTTTTTCGTTGTTCTTGTTGGAAATTTAGTAAAGAATTTACAAATTAAATTTGAGTTAAATTTGATAAAAATTTTAGAAGATATTTTGATTTCAGTTCATAGTCCCAACAAAATTTGGTGGTGTGTAAATAATATTGAAACTGACTGTACATAATTGTATGTGTCGGTAAAAATATTATACTGATATGTAATATAACTTCGTTGGAAGTACTGCTGCAGATGGAACCTGTGTCTGCTTGTAATTTTTAATAGGTACTTTGTAATTTTTAGGAACACGTGTGCGTTGCACTTATTGTGAACTTATTTTCGTCCGTGTAGCTTTGCTATTTATTAGAGTTCAGTTAAGTCAATTTTAAAAATAAAACAGTAAATTTTCCTTTAATCTTTCTTCTAGTTCCTCAGAAGGAGATTGTAATTAATGTATACATATTTATTTGCAAATATTCATGGTATTTATACAAAATTGTAGTAAAAATAAGTGTCTTACAAAATTATACTTTTTACATGTATTTGATTCATTAATTACAATTATTGGTAAATTACCTAATTTAAAAATTCTTAAATCAACATTTTTCTTTTAATAATAAAATATCTAAATTCTTTAATGACAAATAATATGTATATGGTTCATAGTCTTAAAATTCTTAATAAAGCTACAATTATATTTTATGGCATTCTTTAAAGTTCAGTTACAGTTTTTTTTTGTTATATTGCAATTTTTTGTTAGTTAGTTATTGTAATTTTTATTTAAAACATTTTCAGGTATCTTATTGCAAAACAATTTTTTTTTCTTTTACAACTTTAAAATCGTGCTCAGTATATTTTGATGAGTTTGTATTTTTGTTCTTGTTATGACCATGTGTTGTTTATATTTTTTGGGATTTTTGTTTTATTTTTATTAGATAATACATACTTTAATCTTTTATTAAATAACATACTAAATGAAATTTAAATATTTATTATTTTTAACGAAAAAATGTATATTAAAAATTATGTTGGATTAAAGTGAAATTATAATATGTATGATTGAGTTGGATTAAAATGTATGATTATAATAAAATATGTATGGTATGTAGTGTGTTCACTACATCCTTACCGTTAAAAACGAAAAAACAAATGTTTGAATATAAAAAAAATTTATATACCTTAGTTTTATATTTGGTTATATCTTATACTTTATAAAAAAAAGGAAAATGTTAAACTATATTATGCACTAGTTTTAAGATAGTCTAAGCTAGTTATAAGTTTTTTCTATAAACTTTCATATGGGATTTTTCTCCCTCTAGTTTTTCCTAAAACAAAAAAATATTAAAAATATAAGAAAATAATCCAATCAATTATTAAAAAATAAGATTATATCTAATTAAGGTATCATTTTGATTTTGCCGCCATTTTTTTTCTACCTGGTATTTTTATTAGGTATAAGTTTCTTTAGGTATATTCTAAATATATTCCGGTTAGTTAATATGGAACGTTACACGAAGGAACAACGTGTTTTTGATAACAGAGGCAACATTTATCAACGTAGTGGCCGTTCAACCGAGATTGTAGCAGCTATGAACAGAAGTGTTGAAGAAGATTCAAAAACTTCCATTCGTCATCGTTCGCAGCAATTAAACATCAAACCATCCACATTATTCAACATTTTGCATCGTGATCTCCATTTAAAGGCCTATAAGATCCAGCTGACGCAAGAATGAAAACCAACTGACCATGCATTACGTCGGCAATTCGTTTCTTGGGCAATCGAAAAACAAGAAGAAAGTGAGAATTTTTTTAACAAAATAATCTTCACCGACGAAGCTTATTTCCAGCTCAATGGCTACGTCAATAAACAGAATTGCCGCATTTGGGGTGAAGAGAATCCAAGGCTTATCTTAGAGCAACCAGTACATCCACAAAAAGTTACGGTTTGGTGTGGTTTGTGGTCAGGAGGAATCATCGGACCATATTTTTTTGAAAACGCAAATGGAAATGCGATTACGGTCAAGGAAAATCGCTGCAGGGAGATGGTTCGAAGCTTTTTGTGGCGGGAAATTGATGATTTGGACGTAGAGAATATGTGGTTTCAACAGGACGGTGCCACTTGCCACACAGCAAGAGAAACAATGGATCTTTTGAAGGAAAAGTTCGAAGATCGCATTATTTCTCGTAGAGGAGGAGTCATGTGGCCACCAAGATCGTGCGATTTGACACCGTTGGATTTTTTTTTGTGGGGTTTTGTGAAATCGAAAGTGTACAGCAATAATCCCACAACAATTCAAGAGCTTAAAAATAACATTATCGAGCAGATTTCAACCATTGAGAACAGTTTATTGAATAACGTGATTCAGAATTTTGGTAAAAGATTGGAAGCCTGCCGAAGTAGTAGAGGGGGCCACTTGGCCAACATAATTTTTCATTATTAACCGGAACCTATTTGTAATAAATTAAAATAAAAATATATTTAATATTTCAAAAAACAAGTCTTTTTTTATTAAAATTAAAATGATACCTCAATTGTTGTAAAGATTATAAATATCTGTGTCTCTAGAAATATTTAAAAAAACTAGTGTAAACAAAAATTGCAAAATTAAGGAGTACAAATAAATAAATAGATTATGTAGATAATATATAAAATTATTATTTTTGATTAAAATTTCTTAAATAGCTTAATATTATTATTGTGTATTAGTTTATTTTTGTTTTTTATTTTTATCATGGAGTTGGTATTATTAGTTTCAACTATTTTATATGGTCCGTTATATGGGATATCTAATTTTTTTTTTTTTTCATTTTTTATTAGTACCAAATCTCCTATATTAAATACTGTTGGTTTCACAGTAGCGTCGTGTTTTGGTTTTCTATTGGCGATATTTGAAATTTGCCTGCTTGAAGAGCAGGTAATTTAAATCTAGTTTTTAACTCTAAAGCGTAATCATCTATGTCTTGTATGGGTATACATCTGTTTGTATACAGATTTGTCTGTAAATTCGATATTCGTCTAAAAAGTAGTTCAGACGGTGCATAGTTAGTGTCTGTGTGTGGTGTAGTGTTATAGCAAAAAGTGAAGTATGGGATCCATTCAACCAATTGATAATCTTGTGTAAAGGGTAATAAGTATTCATTTAATAACCTATGGTCACGTTCTATTGACCATAAAGTTTAGTGATGATACGGGATGTATTTTAGATGTTTAATGTTGAAAGTTTTGCATATGTCTGTAAATAGTTCATTGATGAATTCTGTACCACGATCTGTCGTTATATTTTTAAAATTTCCATACCTCAGAATGATAATGCTTTAGCAACTGCATTTGCATCTTAACTCTCCAGTGAAATAGCTTCTATATACTTTATTAATTCGCACTGTACCGTTAGTATGTATCTGTGATTATTACAAATTTTTAATGGTTCTACTATGTCCATGCTTATCTCTTCAAATGCAGTTGGTGTATTAGTTATAGCGAAATTCTCTTCATTATTTTATTTTATGCACATTTTTCACATTTATTTATGTATTTTTTAATCATTTTATTTAGGTTTTTCCAAATGAATCGCTGTTTTATATTGCTTATTCACAAATTATTCACAAATTTTAAACCAACTATAAAATTACTCTTGATTCAGAATCTGGTATACTCATGTATATATATAAATATTCTGGAAAAACGGCAATCCCGATTTTGGCTCCAACTCAAAAATGGCTCCTAATTCAGATGTTTGCATATACATAAAAGTTCATTATTTTGATTTTGTTACCAACTCTAAAGTCCTTGCTAATTATATTTTTGCATACATATTTCAACAGCAAAACTTTCAAAATTGTGGGGGTTGCCACCTCAAAACTCCCCCAAAACAAATTATCAAAATCCAACTTGATATTGTTTCCAACTCTAAAGTGCATCGTACTTACATTTTTACACACATATTCCAACAACAAAATAAAAAGGCAAAATAAATGTATGAGAAATAAAGTATGAAAATGTTTTTTATTAAAATTGTTGTTTCAATTTCGCATTTTTGTCCTCTGGTGGGACTTTTTGCCACCATTTGATAGTATTATGCTCCAAATTGTTGTTTTGCTTATTTCTTTCCTTTTGTTACGGTTAACATTTTTTTGAATGTTTCTCAAACTTTCGGTCGGATTTCTCTTTACGTATCCAAAAGTATAATTATCTTCTTTCTCATTTGTTATCCTTTTCCTGCCTCTTCCACTTTTATAATTAGCAAAGATCGCTAAACATTTTTCCAAAGTTAACTCTTTACTTCGTGGCATTTTTACTCTTTTTAATTACCTTATCATGATAAATAATAAAACTCGAATGGCTATAAAATCTCTATTTCAATAAATAAGTTAGCTGATGTAGTCACACATGCCTCCTTAGTTTCCAGAATTACATTATTATTTTTTTTTTTTTTTTTATTACGATGTGTAAATAATATTGAAACACTTAATACAAATAATTTTAAAATGTTTGTTTTGTTTGTAAACTTTTTTTCGTTGTTCTTTTTTTGAATTGTTGGAAAAATAGTAAAGAATTTACAAATTAAATTTGAGTTAAATTTTAGAAGATATTTTGATTTCAGTTCATAGTCCCAACAAAATTTGGTGGTGTGTAAATAATATTGAAACTGACTGTACATAATTGTATGTGTCGGTAAAAATATTATACTGATATGTAATATAACTTCGTTGGAAGTACTGCTGCAGATGGAACCTGTGTCTGCTTGTAATTTTTAATAGGTACTTTGTAATTTTTAGGAACACGTGTGCGTTGCACTTATTGTGAACTTATTTTCGTCCGTGTAGCTTTGCTATTTATTAGAGTTCAGTTAAGTCAATTTTAAAAATAAAACAGTAAATTTTCCTTTAATCTTTCTTCTAGTTCCTCAGAAGGAGATTGTAATTAATGTATACATATTTATTTGCAAATATTCATGGTATTTATACAAAATTGTAGTAAAAATAAGTGTCTTACAAAATTATACTTTTTACATGTATTTGATTCATTAATTACAATTATTGGTAAATTACCTAATTTAAAAATTCTTAAATCAACATTTTTCTTTTAATAATAAAATATCTAAATTCTTTAATGACAAATAATATGTATATGGTTCATAGTCTTAAAATTCTTAATAAAGCTACAATTATATTTTATGGCATTCTTTAAAGTTCAGTTACAGTTTTTTTTTGTTATATTGCAATTTTTTGTTAGTTAGTTATTGTAATTTTTATTTAAAACATTTTCAGGTATCTTATTGCAAAACAATTTTTTTTTCTTTTACAACTTTAAAATCGTGCTCAGTATATTTTGATGAGTTTGTATTTTTGTTCTTGTTATGACCATGTGTTGTTTATATTTTTTTGGGATTTTTGTTTTATTTTTATTAGATAATACATACTTTAATCTTTTATTAAATAACATACGAAATGAAATTTAAATATTTATTATTTTTAACGAAAAAATGTATATTAAAAATTATGTTGGATTAAAGTGAAATTATAATATGTATGATTGAGTTGGATTAAAATGTATGATTATAATAAAATATGTATGGTATGTAGTGTGTTCACTACATCCTTACCGTTAAAAACGAAAAAACAAATGTTTGAATATAAAAAAAATTTATATACCTTAGTTTTATATTTGGTTATATCTTATACTTTATAAAAAAAAGGAAAATGTTAAACTATATTATGCACTAGTTAAGATAGTCTAAGCTAGTTATAAGTTTTTTCTATAAACTTTCATATGGGATTTTTCTCCCTCTAGTTTTTCCTAAAACAAAAAAATATTAAAAATATAAGAAAATAATCCAATCAATTATTAAAAAATAAGATTATATCTAATTAAGGTATCATTTTGATTTTGCCGCCATTTTTTTTCTACCTGGTATTTTTATTAGGTATAAGTTTCTTTAAATATATTCTAAATACATTCCGGTTAGTTAATATGGAACGTTACACGAAGGAACAACGTGTTTTTGATAACAGAGGCAACATTTATCAACGTAGTGGCCGTTCAACCGAGATTGTAGCAGCTATGAGCAGAAGTGTTGAAGAAGATTCAAAAACTTCCATTCGTCATCGTTCGCAGCAATTAAACATCAAACCATCCACATTATTCAACATTTTGCATCGTGATCTCCATTTAAAGGCTTATAAGATCCAGCTGACGCAAGAATGAAAACCAACTGACCATGCATTACGTCGGCAATTCGTTTCTTGGGCAATCGAAAAACAAGAAGAAAGTGAGAATTTTTTTAACAAAATAATCTTCACCGACGAAGCTCATTTCCAGCTCAATGGCTACGTCAATAAACAGAATTGCCGCATTTGAAGAGAATCCAAGGGTTATCTTAGAGCAACCAGTACATCCACAAAAAGTTACGGTTTGGTGTGGTTTGTGGTCAGGAGGAATCATCGGACCATATTTTTTTGAAAACGCAAATGGAAATGCGATTACGGTTAATGAAAATCGCTACAGGGAGATGGTTCGAAGCTTGTTGTGGCGGGAAATTGATGATTTGGACGTAGAGAATATGTGGTTTCAACAGGACGGTGCCACTTGCCACACAGCAAGAGAAACAATGGATCTTTTGAAGGAAAAGTTCGAAGATCGCATTATTTCTCGTAGAGGAGGAGTCATGTGGCCACCAAGATCGTGCGATTTGACACCGTTGGATTTTTTTTTGTGGGGTTTTGTGAAATCGAAAGTGTACAGCAATAATCCCACAACAATTCAAGAGCTTAAAAATAACATTATCGAGCAGATTTCAACCATTGAGAACAGTTTATTGAATAACGTGATTCAGAATTTTGGTAAAAGATTGGAAGCCTGCCGAAGTAGTAGAGGGGGCCACTTGGCCAACATAATTTTTCATTATTAACCGGAACCTATTTGTAATAAATTAAAATAAAAATATATTTAATATTTCAAAAAACAAGTCTTTTTTTATTAAAATTAAAATGATACCTCAATTGTTGTAAAGATTATAAATATCTGTGTCTCTAGAAATATTTAAAAAAACTAGTGTAAACAAAAATTGCAAAATTAAGGAGTACAAATAAATAAATAGATTATGTAGATAATATATAAAATTATTATTTTTGATTAAAATTTCTTAAATAGCTTAATATTATTATTGTGTATTAGTTTATTTTTGTTTTTTATTTTTATCATGGAGTTGGTATTATTAGTTTCAACTATTTCATATGGTCCGTTATATGGGATATCTAATTTTTTTTTTTTTTCATTTTTTATTAGTACTAAATCTCCTATATTAAATACTGTTGGTTTCACAGTAGCGTCGTGTTTTGGTTTTCTATTGGCGATATTTGAAATTTGCCTGCTTGAAGAGCAGGTAATTTAAATCTAGTTTTTAACTTTAAAGCGTAATCATCTATGTCTTGTATGGGTATACTTCTGTTTGTATACAGATTTGTCTGTAAATTCGATATTCGTCTAAAAAGTAGTTCAGACGGTGCATAGTTAGTGTCTGTGTGTGGTGTAGTGTTATAGCAAAAAGTGAAGTATGGGATCCATTCAACCAATTGATAATCTTGTGTAAAGGGTAATAAGTATTCATTTAATAACCTATGGTCACGTTCTATTGACCATAAAGTTTAGTGATGATACGGGATGTATTTTAGATGTTTAATGTTGAAAGTTTTGCATATGTCTGTAAATAGTTCATTGATGAATTCTGTACCACGATCTGTCGTTATATTTTTAAAATTTCCATACCTCAGAATGATAATGCTTTAGCAACTGCATTTGCATCTTAACTCTCCAGTGAAATAGCTTCTATATACTTTATTAATTCGCACTGTACCGTTAGTATGTATCTGTGATTATTACAAATTTTTAATGGTTCTACTATGTCCATGCTTATCTCTTCAAATGCAGTTGGTGTATTAGTTATAGCGAAATTCTCTTCATTATTTTATTTTGTGCACATTTTTCACATTTATTTATGTATTTTTTAATCATTTTATTTAGGTTTTTCCAAATGAATCGCTGTTTTATATTGCTTATTGTTCTTTTTATACCAATATGACCTTCTTGTGGCGTGTAATGAAATTCTTTTATTATTTCTTTTTTTTTGTATTTCATTTGTAATTTTTGTTGGAATATTAAAATTTTCAATTTATGCCATTTATTATTATTTATCATTTCATAGTACAATGTTTTTATTTCTTAATTTTAATTCTTTTAAACATATCATCATCATCTCCCAGTACTAGGTTGTTAATATTTTTATTTCTTGTAAATAAGATAACCTTCTCCAAGATCAGACCTAAGTCCTGATATGGATTATCACTTAAACTTATTGGTACCATAACATCCCTTTTTTATTTCTATATATATTTGGCATTTTATAATTTTTATTTATTTTATTTTTTATCATTTCAAATTTCATTTTATTTAAGCTGATATTGAAGTACATTACCACATATAAAGTTGATCGGGCTTCTGTGTCAATGTGTTTTTATTATTACTAGTTGTAGTTATTACATTTTTACTTCTTCTCATTATATTTATTTTATTTACTAGTATAAGCTCTTTTTATGTGTCAGAATTAATATTTATTCTTGACAGTGCATCTACGTTAATATTAATTTTTCCTTGTTTATAGATGATATTGAAATTGTAATCTGCTAAATCTAGTCTTATCCTAGTCATCTTTGAAGATGGGTCCTTGTGTGAAAATAAGCTTAGCAATGGTGTATGATCTGCTACTATGTCAATTTTCTTCCATATACATATGGTCTAAAGTACGTTATTGCTCAGTGAATTCCTAGTAGTTCTTTCTCGACTACTGGCTTATTTAGTTCTTGTTTATTTAAAAATCTGCTAGCGGAAGCGATTAGCCAGTGAATTCCTAGTAGTTCTTTCTCGACTACTGGCTTATTTAGTTCGTGTTTATTTAAGGATCTGCTACTGGGAGCGATTAGCCGGTCGTTACCTATTTGTCCTTGCGAAAGATTTGCTCCTAATTCAAAATTTGGAGCGTCTGTTGTCATCACGAATTTCTTGTCAAAATCGGGAAATTTCAGGATTGATGGGTTTCTCAACTTGTATTTTAGTTTTTTGAATGCTTGTTTTTTATTTTCTTTCTTAAAAATTTTCTTTTATTTACGTACGTAAGTGGTTTTAACATATTTTTTTTATTGTATTATAATCATTTTATTTTTAGACCTTAGCCATTAAGTGGCTGTATGGTCGTATAGATAGTTTAATAAGTATCAAAAAAAAAAAATATATCATTAATTACAACAATTTTAAAATTCCTAAATTTCATTTTCTTCTTAAATAACAATAATTTAATTTTCCTCTTTAATTATCAAATTATTATATTTTCTTAAAAGTGGATTTTATAAAATTTTTTATCGGGTTTAAAGAGAGAGATAGTATATTGAATTTTTACTTAGGGAAAAAAAATAGACGGCTCCAATTAATTTCCTAAATTTCTAAATTTGGGAAATTTATGTTTTTTAACATGGAAACATTGTTTGTAATGTCAAAATTAAGTTTTAAAAAAAATAAATTTCTCCAAACTATCTTCTTCAATCATTTGTTTTGATTTAAAAATTTATTTTTTTTTGGATTTTGAAAAAAAATTTTAATTGTCAATCAATTAAATTTTTTATTACTCTTGAATGTTGCCGTTCAAAAAAACAAAATGTACAATAGTAACACTTTAAGAATTTAAGCTGAAAAATGTGTTGCCGATATAAACGAAATAATCTCGATTTTTAAAATTATACTTCATTGAAGTATGATAAAATAAAATATCCCCAATTTTTTAAATATCGGCGATAAATATCCCAAATTTTTTTAAAAAATCCCAAATCTTTTTTTTAATATCGGCGATGTATATCCCCGATAAATAATGTTTACTGTTCTTGTCATACACATTGAATTCTCATAAAACTTAAAATCATTTCATACTGTCTCCTTCTTTAAACCCGATAAAAAATTTTATCGGGCTAGTGTAAATTAACCTTAAAGCTACATTTTCAATATACTAGAATTATTAGTTTTTTTTTTATGTTATTAATTAATTTACTACATTTACATTTCCAATTTTAACAAAATCTCTAACTTTCTTTTTAAATAAGCTGTAGGAAGTTAAATTTTTTAATTCATCTGTTATATTATTATAAGCCCTTAAACTATTATATACACAATTATTTTTTTTGCTTATCTGTTCGGAAAAAAGAAAAATAAAAGTTACTCCGGTTCCTAGTATTATGATTATATATGCCAAAATTAAGTTATGTTTAATTAAATTGTTAACTATTTTAAAAGCTAGGAAAAACACTTCTCTCTTGCAAATATTTTCAAAGCTTAAATATTTAGGCGAGTAAATTAAATTTGTAGGATATCTGATTGGCAAATTTTTAATTGTTTTAACTGCTCTTTTATGTATTATATTTAATTTTTTTATATAGATTTGTGAAGTGTTACTCCATATGGGATTTAAGTAGATTAAATTTGAACAAATATAAGACGAATATATAACATATAATGTTTTTTTATTAAAGTATTTTCTTAATCTTTTTAAGAGAAAAACATATGGAACAACCTTCTTAATAATGTAATTTATGTGTTCTTGCCTTCTAAGTTTGCTATCGATAATGAGCCCTAAATAGTTAACATTCTTTTCTAAGTCAATTTGAATATTCTTATAGATAAAGCTAGTAAAACTAATAATTGTATTTTCAAATATTAAAATGTCACAGCCATCTGTCTATTCAAACGTTATGTTCTTTTTAGATAAATTGTTTAAAGGTTTAGGGATTTCTGCAAAATTCTCTATGAATCTTCGATAGTAATTGGCGAAGGCTACGAATCGTCTTGTGTCACCAGCATTTGTTGGTGTAGGATACTTTACTATGGCGTCGTATTTTGCGGGGTCTAGTTTTATACCGTCTTGAGTTATTAAGTGTCCTAGATATGTTACTTGTGTTTGTATAAAATTACATTTAGATGGATTTAATTTAAAGTTTGTTTTTCTTAATCTTTCAAAAACTCTTAATAAATAATTATTATGATGTTTTAAACTACAGCCAAAAATGATTATATCATTTACATAAATAAAGGCTTCTGAGTCTAGTCCTGCTAATGCTATAGAAAGCATTCTTTGGAAGCTGTTTGATGAAATTTTTAGACCAAAAGGTAGTCTTGTAAATTGGTAGTGGTGTAGTATATCTTGACAGCTTGTTCACAAAAATATTTCCATAATTGTAAAGTAACTTTTTAATTACAAACTCAAACATTTAAAGTAAATTAAATAGTAATAATAATAATTAGCTGACCTAAACGTTTTGTGTGGTCACACTTTTAAAGTATAAATATCTGGATCACTTTGTATATTATACACAGTACATTGTTGTTGTACAAAAAGAAAAGAAATATTCTTTAAAATAAGAGAGAATCAGATTACACTATTTCTATTTTTATACATTGTGTATCCAATCATATGCAATTATCTTTTAGTAAATATTTTTGATATTAATATTTTGGTTATGATTATTAGAAATTAGAATTAGATTAATATATATTAAAAAATTTGTCACAGTTAAAAATTCTGTAGAACAAAGCAATAAATTAATATAATTTATTGACTTTGATATTTTGGAATTCAAATTTTTGTATAAATAGGCTAAGATTTTTAAAATAAAATTAGAGTTATTTCAAGCTCTGAAGAAATCAATCCAACTTGTTTCTTTTTCTTGAATTCTAGAAATGCAATTAACTTTGCATTAATCTTTTCTTTTCCCTTTTTGCAATTTACTTTGCGAAGGCTGTCAAAACAGTTTTGCCTTACCTTTTCCAAACAAGGAAAGCTGGCATTAACTTTGCCAAGAAATATAGGCTTGCTGAGCCGGATAAAATTACAGCAACGTAGATGTGTGCCCATAGGAAACAACATAATATTTAAACTGTTAGCCGCACACATACACGTAGTTAGGAAAAGACTTTACCATTATAACAATTAACATATTACAGTGGCCTTTATTTGTCGAAAAAGCTGTCAATGGTTTCGACTCTTCATTTAATTTAATCTGGTGGAATGAATTACTTAAATCCAAAGTGGAGAAATATTTTGCTCTATCTCAGCTGTCTAAGATGTCTTCCAATCGTGTAAGTGGAAACTTGTCGTCTGTTATTTTTTTGTTTAATTGACGGTAGTCTATAACTAGTTTCCATTTTTTTTGTTATCTGTCGATTTTTTGGGTACTATGAGCAATGGTGAATTATAAGGGCTGTTAGATGGTTCTTATTTGTGATTAGTTCCTTTACCTCATTTTGGATTTGATCTAATTGCGATTGTAATTGGTAGCCTGTAATTTTTAATGTAAACCGGTGTATTGTCTTCTAAAGTAATACCTATGTTGTTTGAAAAGATTATTGTGTTATAATTTATCACCTTTTAGATGAAAGATGTCAGAGTAGTTTTTGCACATTTCTATAAGTGAATTTTTGGCTTTTCTGTCTAAATTATTATGTTTAGTTCATTTAGTAGATTTTGTGGTCTATTGTTTTTATTCAGCTTTGTAGTTAAAATCATAAAATTTTTATGTGGTTTGGTTTCTAATTTTAAGTTTGAAATTGTTATTTGATTATTGGTATTTATTGTTATTTGATTATCGTATGTAAAATTTTGCAGTGAGGTATACCTTTTGCAGGTATTATTGTGTTGGCTATAAATATACCTTTCCCTAGGTCTTTGCTCAATATTAGATCTTTTTCTATCTTAATGTTCAGCGGGTGAATGATTTCAGTTTTCGCTGGTACCACTATATTATGGTAATTTGGTATATGACATTTGATAGGTAGGGTTATTTCATTATCTTCGATCTTAAGTGTTATTGTGAAAGTGAGTTTATATATTCTGGGTCATCTATGAATTTTTCTTTTATTATGAAGATCGCTGCTCCGGCATCTATTAAAACATTTAGTGGTTTTTTTGTAAGTTTAGTTGTTATGGGAAAATAGTTTATTTTTTATTGTCTATGTGGAATATATTTAGTTTATGCTCTCGATGTCCATTTCCTCGACACGGTGTTGTACTTCCAGGTCCATCTCATTCCCCTGAGGTGGTTTATCTTTCTTCTGTTGTTTCTGTTGTTGTTGTTTCTATTATTATTGTTTCTGTAATTTCTATTGTTGTTATAGTTTCTGTAATTGTTGCAACTACCATTATTGTTCTTATTATTTCTATAATTATTATAATATTAATATTATTGTTATTGTTAATTATTCTATAACTATTATTATTATTGTTCCTATAGTTGTTGTTTGTCAAATTTTGATTTCTGCGGAAGTAGATAGGTAAGCACTTAGGCCAGGCAGATCAGTAGGTCAAGGTCACCCGGAAGTAGGTCAAACCGTAATTAGGTCAGACAAAAAGTAACGTCAAGTAAGTTACAGGTTAACGTCATAAAAGTAGGTAAAACAGGCGGCGGCGACCGTTAGGCAAGTCTTGTTGTTTATAAGGATTGTATACTTCTTTGAAATAATAGGTAAACATGGAAATAGTAAGAAAAAATGTTTTTTTTATGCTTGCAAATTTTGAGATGAATTTATTTCTTTTTTTTTTCTTTAGTTTTTTTATGAAGTATTTAAAGAAGAGAAAAGAAAAACCATAAATTAATTGTTATGTAAGAATGTTGAAAAAAAATATGAATAAAAAGAAAAAATAGGAAATCAAAAATATCTAACGTGGTACAGGTTTACTTCTTATTGATGTAGTATGTATACTTAGCTTAAGTAATAGGCGCATATGAATAGTAGAAAGAAAAAATGGTTGATAAATATAAAAAGAAAAAAACATAAAAAGTTTAAACGTACAAGATACAACAATTTTAAAAGGTACAACGCATCTTTAAAATTCATAAAGAAAAAGTATAACTATTTTTTTGTCTACATAATGATCAAATCATTGAAAAAAGTGATACGTTTTTTTGTACTTGAAGTATTTAAAAAATAAGAAAGAAAAAACTAATAATTATTGTCGTGTAAGATATTTTTTGTTTGTAAGAATGTTGAAAAATATGAATGAAAAAAAGAAAAACAGGAAATTAAAGCTATTGAAGTTCTTAACGATTAACATGTTGCTTAGATTCATAATGAATAATGAACTGTTCATTGTATGTTCCATAATCTTTAAAGAATAAACAATGCAAGTCATCAAATTGTACCTATTTTGAAAAAAAGAATATAAAAAAATAAAACAGATTTATTTTCATGTTCAAAAAATTTTGATTTAAATTTTGATTTTGAAATATTTTACAATTTTATAAGAATCTGAGTTGAAAAATTTTTTGCGATGATCAAATGTTAAGATTGTAGAAATAGTGAAATCCAATTTTTCCATACGTCTTTTCCATAAATCTAATTCTGTGTATAAATTTGAAAAACCTTAATTTAATATTTTTTCTTTTAAGAGATGCATATAGACATTAAAACAATTTCTTACAGCACATCTGAAACTGGTGTTTGAATAGTGTATAGGACATGTTGATTTAAAATTTTCAATCTTTGATAATGACGGTAAGTATCTGCTTAGATCTTCTATTTGAACGCTGTCAATGTACTTTTTAAATGTTTTTTTTTTGCTCTTCTTTAACATAAATTTTTTCAGCTGATTCTAAATATTAATATAGTTTTTATATCTAAATATTCAACTAAACCGTTATTCCATTTATTTTATTTTCGCAATACTAGTTATTATAATTTCCCTCTTGACTAAGTTCTTCTGCTGGGTATAGTGGTTTGAAGTGATATACAGTAGGAATTAAACTTCCTTTTTCTAGTATAGCCAGCTCTTTTAGAAAATATTGCTTTTCATTTCCTTTTAAAAATTGTAGATCAACTACGAAAATTTGATTATCCATGTTGAAGGTTTACGGAAGAATGCTCATTAGAATTACTAAATTTACATTTATATTCACTTCGGAAAAAGAGCTTTTCCTATAAATATAAATAAAAATTTAAAAGAGTAAATTTTCAAGAGATATTTCACTTGATCAATATCTAGTACTTTTCAAAAATCCAAGAGATAAATCGCAGATATTATCATCTTGATAACGAGTATCAATTATGAAGATTGGAGAATCATCTTTAAAGTTGTCCCATGAAACTAAAGGTTATGATATTGAGTTATTATAATAGAAGCTTCTAAAATTCGAATATGCTTCATATGCTAATGCATAACGATTTTTACCAAAATCTAAATTCATATCTTCATATGGATATGACTTAGAATTTAAATATAATTTTACATTTTTAATATCACAATAATTAAATTTTGATGGATCTTCCTCAAGTTTATTTTGTTTATCAATTTGTAAAGCAAAAATAATAAACCGAGATTTTTCAAGTTGTGAAGCTGTTTTAACATTCCAAATATGATGTGTAGTTTCTGCTGGTAATGTAGGGTACTCATGTAATTCCCAATTTCTAAAAGGAATTTTCGTAACTGAACCATTTTCAATACTTTTGTATAAATTTAATTTAAGATTATCAGCTAAGTTAATATGTTGAACCTTCCAATATATTTTTGTAATAAGAATTTTCGGTTTTCCAATAGCAGCATTAGTAGCATTACATAATAATGAATTATCATTTAATCGAGAGCGAGTGAATATCAGTTCATGTTTTGCATTTAGAATAATATTTTTATAATCTTCTGCAAATCCTAATAATCTCTTTAAGGGTATACAAAAATTGAAATAAAGTCCTTTCATTTTAATTGATTCATTAAGTGACCAACTTCCATTATATAAAGCGGTACTTTCATTTTGATTGAGTGAAATATAGTTTTTTAATGTTGAAGTTATACCAACATTACGATTATTATCAATTTCTTTACCATTAAGTTCATAACGAATTTCATCAAATAGAAATGGTATAGCATTATTAACTAGTTTAGTATGTGTAACAGCTGAACCATCACGTTTTGATGCATACACTTCTATATAAATTAGACTTGTTGAAGGTAATATATTTAAATTCTGATTTTGCATTTGTATTTTAATGATATCACTTAATCCAAATGAACTTGTATATGGTGAATATGAATGCCATTGAGCGCTAGTTATAGTTTCATTAAAAACAGGATCATTAAAAAGCTCCATTTTAATTTGATTTTAGTAAATATCCAAGAGATTTTAGATATTCTTTGTTCTCAAATGATAATCGTTTTTTATATTCTAAATGTTGGTAGCCACCTCCTACTCCTTTGAATAACTTTGATTGATTAAACTGTTGTTTCTTACTCTGTGAAGGTATATAGAATTGATGAGATTAATTTTGATTAAATGTTAGCATTTTGAGGCTTTAAATGCAATCTAATTGTTATTGTTTGGCCACGAAAATTAACTAAATTACCGTTCTGGTCAAGCAGTTTTATAATAATAGAACTTATCTGATTAACGGTTACTGGTAAATAAATTACATTATTAGGAACTTCAATTATTTTATATCCAGGACTAACGTTAATAGAGAATTCATGTAAAATGTGAGCTTTTGCTCCATTAATATAAGTTCCGGAAATAATATTACATTCCACTCTTATTATGTTTATTTTATTAATGTCAATGCATGCTGCTAGAATGATAATTATGGTTTTCTATTAATTGATAAAGATAGCAGTTTAAACAATGGTCGCTATAGAAAAAATTTTGATACAGTTGCTAAATTTTAGTAATCAAGAGAATAGGCCCGTCAGCAGGTAACAGTTCCTAACTGTACAGGTCTTTTAACAGTTAGCAGTTAGCAACAGAGCAGTTAAGTTGATAATTTGCAGTTAATAATTAACCAGATTAGTTAATATTTAAAAATGGATTAACAACTTATGAAAAATTTAAATATTAAATAAGAGTAATAAGAGTAATAAATAAATAATAATTATAATAAATAAATAATAATAATAAATAAATGATAATAATAATAATAAATAAATAATAATAAAAATAAATAAATAATAATAAATAAATAAATAAGAATAATAAATAAATAATCATAAATAAATAATAATTTCATCAAATAGAAATGGTATAGCATTATTAACTAGTTTAGTATGTGTAACAGCTGATCCATCACGTTTTGATAATAATAAATAAATAACAATAATAATAAATAAATAATAATAATAAATAATAATTATAAATAAATAATAATAATAAATAAAAAATAATAATAATAAATAAATAATAATAATAATAAATGATGATAATAAATAAATAATAAAAATAAATAAATAATAAATAGTAATAATAAATAAATAATAATAAATAAATAAATAATAATAATAAATATATAATTATAAATAAATAATAATAAATAAATAATAAAAATAAATAAATAATAATAAGAAATAAATAATAATAATAATAAATAAATAATAATAATAATAATAATAAATAAATAACAATAATAATAAATAAATAATAAATAATAATTATAAATAAATAATAATAATAAATAAAAAAGTATAATAATAAATAAATAATAATAATAAATAAATAATAATAATAATAAATGATAATAACAAATAAATAATAATAAATAAATAATAATAATAAATAAATAATAATAATAAGCAAATAATAGTAAAAAATAATTAATAATAATAATAAATAAATAATAATAATAATAAATAAAGAATAATAATAATAAATAAATAAATAATAATGATAAATAAATAATAATAATAAACAAATAATAATAATTAATAATAATAGTACTAATAAATAAATAATAATAATAAATAATAATAACAAATAAATAATAATAATAATAAATAAATAATAATTATAATAAAAAGATAACAATAATTATAAATAAATACCAATAATAATAAATAAATAACAATAGTAAATAAATAGTTATTATAATTTCCCTCTGGACTAAGTTCTTCTGCTGGGTATAGTGGTTTGAAGTGATATACAGTAGGAATTAAACTTCCTTTTTCTAGTATAGCCAGCTCTTTTAGAAAATATTGCTTTTCATTTCCTTTTAAAAATTGTAGATCAACTACGAAAATTTGATTATCCATGTTGAAGGTTTACGGAAGAATGCTCATTAGAATTACTAAATTTACATTTATATTCACTTCGGAAAAAGAGCTTTTCCTATAAATATAAATAAAAATTTAAAAGTGTAAATTTTCAAGAGATATTTCACTTGATCAATATCTAGTACTTTTCAAAAATCCAAGAGATAAATCGCAGATATTATCATCTTGATAACGAGTATCAATTATGAAGATTGGAGAATCATCTTTAAAGTTGTCCCATGAAACTAAAGGTTCTGATATTGAGTTATTATAATAGAAGCTTCTAAAATTCGAATATGCTTCATATGCTAATGCATAACGATTTTTACCAAAATCTAAATTCATATCTTCATATGGATATGACTTAGAATTTAAATATAATTTTACATTTTTAATATCACAATAATTAAATTTTGATGGATCTTCCTCAAGTTTATTTTGTTTATCAGTTTGTAAAGCAAAAATAATAAACCGAGTTTTTCAAGTTGTGAAGCTGTTTTAACATTCCAAATATGATGTGTAGTTTCTGCTGGTAATGTAGGGTACTCATGTAATTCCCAATTTCTAAAAGGAATTTTCGTAACTGAACCATTTTCAATACTTTTGTATAAATTTAATTTAAGATTATCAGCTAAGTTAATATGTTGAACCTTCCAATATATTTTTGTAATAAGAATTTTCGGTTTTCCAATAGCAGCATTAGTAGCATTACATAATAATGAATTATCATTTAATCGAGAGCGAGTGAATATCAGTTCATGTTTTGCATTTAGAATAATATTTTTATAATCTTCTGCAAATCCTAATAATCTCTTTAAGGGTATACAAAAATTGAAATAAAGTCCTTTCATTTTAATTGATTCATTAAGTGACCAACTTCCATTATATAAAGCGGTACTTTCATTTTGATTGAGTGAAATATAGTTTTTTAATGTTAAAGTTATACCAACATTACGATTATTATCAATTTATTTACCATTAAGTTCATAACGAATTTCATCAAATAGAAATGGTATAGCATTATTAACTAGTTTAGTATGTGTAACAGCTGATCCATCACGTTTTGATGCATACACTTCTATATAAATTAGACTTGTTGAAGGTAATATATTTAAATTCTGATTTTGCATTTGTATTTTAATGTTATCACTTAATCCAAATGAACTTGTGTATGGTGAATATGAATGCCATTGAGCGCTAGTTATAGTTTCATTAAAAACAGGATCATTAAAAAGCTCCATTTTAATTTGATTTTAGTAAATACCCAAGAGATTTTAGATATTCTTTGTTCTCAAATGATAATCGTTTTTTATATTCTAAATGTTGGTAGCCACCTTCTACTCCTTTGAATAACTTTGATTGATTAAACTGTTGTTTCTTACTCTGTGAAGGTATATAGAATTGATGAGATTAATTTTGATTAAATGTTAGCATTTTGAGGCTTTAAATGCAATCTAATTGTTATTGTTTCGCCACGAAAATTAACTAAATTACCGTTCTGGTCAAGCAGTTTTATAATAATAGAACTTATCTGATTAACGGTTACTGGTAAATAAATTACATTATTAGGAACTTCAATTATTTTATATCCAGGACTAACGTTAATAGAGAATTCATGTAAAATGTGAGCTTTTGCTCCACTAATATAAGTTCCGGAAATAATATTACATTCCACTCTTATTATGTTTATTTTATTAATGTCAATGCATGCTGCTAGAATGATAATTATGGTTTTCTATTAATTGATAAAGATAGCAGTTTAAACAATGGTCGCTATAGAAAAAATTTTGATACAGTTGCTAAATTTTAGTAATCAAGAGAATAGGCCCGTCAACAGGTAACAGTTCCTAACTGTACAGGTCTTTTAACAGTTAGCAGTTAGCAACAGAGCAGTTAAGTTGATAATTTGCAGTTAATAATTAACCAGATTAGTTAATATTTAAAAATGGATTAACAACTTATGAAAAATTTAAATATTAAATAAGAGTAATAAGAGTAATAAATAAATAATAATTATAATAAATAAATAATAATAATAAATAAATGATAATAATAATAATAAATAAATAATAATAAAAATAAATAAATAATAATAATAAATAAATAAATAAGAATAATAAATAAATAATAATAAATAAATAATAATTTCATCAAATAGAAATGGTATAGCATTATTAACTAGTTTAGTATGTGTAACAGCTGATCCATCACGTTTTGATAATAATAAATAAATAACAATAATAATAAATAAATAATAATAATAAATAATAATTATAAATAAATAATAATAATAAATAAAAAATAATAATAATAAATAAATAATAATAATAATAAATGATGATAATAAATAAATAATAAAAATAAATAAATAATAATAATAAATAAATAATAATAAATAAATAAATAATAATAATAAATATATAATTATAAATAAATAATAATAAATAAATAATAAAAATAAATAAATAATAATAAGAAATAAATAATAATAATAATAAATAAATAATAATAATAAATAAATAACAATAATAATAAATAAATAATAAATAATAATTATAAATAAATAATAATAATAAATAAAAAAGTATAATAATAAATAAATAATAATAATAAATAAATAATAATAATAAATGATAATAACAAATAAATAATAATAAATAAATAATAATAATAAATAAATAATAATAATAAGCAAATAATAGTAAAAAATAATTAATAATAATAATAAATAAATAATAATAATAATAAATAAAGAATAATAATAATAAATAAATAAATAATAATGATAAATAAATAATAATAATAAACAAATAATAATAATTAATAATAATAGTACTAATAAATAAATAATAATAATAAATAATAATAACAAATAAATAATAATAATAATAAATAAATAATAATTATAATAAAAAGATAACAATAATTATAAATAAATACCAATAATAATAAATAAATAACAATAGTAAATGAATAGTAATAATAAATAAATAATAATAAATAATAATAATAAAAAAATAATAATAAATAAATAATAATAATAATAAAATTATAATAATAAATAAATAATAATAATAATAATAAATGATAATAATAATAATAAATAATAATAATAATAAATAATAATAATAATAAATAATAATAATAAATAAATAAAAATAATAAATAAATAATAATAATTATAAATAAATAATATTAATAAATAAATAATAATAAATGATGATAATAAATAAATAATAAAAATAAAAAAACAATAATAATAAATAAATAATAACAATAAATATATAATAATAATAAATAAATAATAAGAATAATAAATAAATAATAAGAATAATAAATAAATAATAATAAGAAACAAATAATAATAATAAATAAATAATAATAATAATAAATCAATAATAATAATAAATAAATAATAATAATAATAAATAAATAATAATTATAATAAATAAGTAATAATATAATAATAAATAAATAACAATAATTATAAATAAATAACAATAATAATAAATAAATAATAATAGTAAATGAATTGTAATAATAAATAAATAATAATAATAATATATAAATAATAATAAATAAATTATAAAAATAATAATTAAATAATAATAATAAATAATAATAATAAATACTAATAATAAATAAATAATAATAATAAATAGCTTATAATAATAAATAAATAATAATAATGATAATAATAATAAATAAATAATAATAATAATAATAAATAAATAAATAATAATGATAATAAATAAACAATAATAATAAATAAATAATAACAATAATAAATAAATAATAATAATAAATAAATAAGAATAATAAATAAATAATAATAATAAATTAATAATAATAATAATAATAAATAAATAACAATAATAATAAATAAATAATAATAATAAATAATAATTATAAATAAATAATAATAATAAATAAAAAATAATAATAAATAAATAATAATAATAAATAAATCATGATAATAATAAATGATAATAATAAATAAATAATGATAAATAAATAATAATAATAAAAAATAATTATAATAATAAATAAATAATAATAATAAATAAATAATAATAATAAATAAATAATAATAATAAATAAATTATAATAATAAATAAATAATAATAATAAATGATAATAATAAATAAATAATAATAAATAAAGAATAATAATAACAAATAATAATAATACTAAATAAATAATAATAATAATAAATAAATAATAATAATAAACAAATAATAATAAAAAATAATTAATAATAAAAATACATAAATAATAATAAATAAATAATAATAATAAAAAATAAATAATAATAATAATAAATAAATAATAATAATAACAAATTAATAATAATAATAATAATAAATAAAGAATAATAATAATAAATAAATAAATAATAATAATAAATAAATAATAATAATAAACAAATAATAATAATTAATAATAATAGTACTAATAAATAAATAATAATAATAATAAATAATAATAATAAATAAATAATAATAATAATAAATAAATAATAATTATAATAAATAAGTAATAATAATAATAAATAAATAACAATAATAATAAATGATGATAATAAATAAATAATAAAAATAAATAAATAATAATAATAAATAATAATAATAAATAAATAATAACAATAAATAAATAATAATAATAAATAAATAATTATAAATAAATAATAATAAATAAATAATAATAATAAATAAATAATAATAAGAAATAAATAATAATTATAATAAATAAATAATAGTAAATAATAGTAGTTAAGAGCACCACTTCTCACTCGTAATGGAGTTAGGAGTCTCAGGTTCGATCCCCGGCTGGGTAAAAAAAAAAAAAATATATATATATATAATACTATACTCTTATAACATATTATCTTATAATTTATAATCTAATATTTCATACCTAAAAATAGAAAATAATAATTAATAACAAAAATAATATAAATAAATACCTATAATCATGTTCCAGAAATAATCTATATCTAATAAATAATACTTAATACAAAAAATACCTATTCCATCATGTGCACTTGTCAAACTGACATCAATGACATATGACATGACTAGCATAACCCAACAAATATCTGTACGTCAAGAGATAGGGATATGTAATCGCACCAAGACATCTTGCGGAATTATTTGGCGTCGTCTTTCTACAAGACGTGAGATTATGGAAATCATGTGGATAGCTACAGCAGACCAGTCATCTTGCTTAGCGAACAAAATATGACTCAAGAAACTGAAACAGAGCCTCGGATATTACAAAATGAAAATACGGTAACGACCATTGGCACGAAAACAATGACAAGAATTGGAAATTGTAATGTACGCACTCTGAAAGAAACATTAAGGTTAGCCCAAGTAGAAAGAGAAAGACAAAAATACCAAGTTAAAATTCTGGGGTTGAGTGAGGTAAGATGGCCTGGCACAGGAGAAATAACTACATCTGAAGGAAGTAAGATGATATACAGTGCAACGGAGAGCGGAAGTGAAAGTGGTGTAGGAATAATAATAGATAAAACATTGAAAAATAGCCTAATAAGCTGGACCCTGGCCTCCGACAGAATTATACAAGCATGATTCCACTCTGCAATACGAAAAATTTCTATAATTCAATGTTATGCTCCCACAGAAGCGGCATCCGAAGAGATGAAAGACGAGTTCTACTCCTGGCTCTCCGCAATCTTAGAAAGAATTCCCAGAACCGACATCATACTAATAATGGGAGACTTTAATGCAAAAGCTGATTCAAACTCGGATAGCGATTACAAGAGGATCATGGGACATCATGGAATTGGTAGTATAAATAATAACGGTGAACGACTAGTAGGACTCTGTCTGGAACACAACCTGGCAATCGGTGGAACACTCTTCCCACACAAAAACATTAACAAATATACATGGGAATCTCCAGATGGCCGTACTAAAAACCAGATAGATAATATATGCATTAGCACAAAATGGAAATCATCCCTACTAGATGTAAGAACGTGGAGAGGAGCAGATGTTCATAGTGAGCATACGCTGCTAACAGGAGACATAAGAATAAGACTCAAAGCCACTCAGAATAACACAATCAAAAGAAAGCACCAAATCAATACTGTAAAACTAAAATGCAATAATACAAAAAGAGAATTTGTAACAAAGCTGCAAAATCAGCAAATTAATACAGACAATTTACAGTCAATCTTACTTCAAGTTGGTGAAGAAGTCTTAGGTAAAACAATACCTAATAAGAAAGAGTGGATATCCGATGAAACCTGGACCCTAATCCAGCAAAGAAGGAAACTTAGAGAAAAACTATTACTAACCCAATCGGATGAAGTCAAAAACCAATATAACCTGAAAGCGAAAGAAGTAAAGAAAAGTGCCAGAAGAGACAAAAAGAAATTCTTCAACAATATTGCATCTGATGCACAAAGAGCAGCAAACCAAAAAAATATGCGCTCCCTCTACAACAAAGTAAGAATTCTCACAAAACAGAACTTAATGAAAAATCGTCCAATTAGAAATAAGAATGGACAAATGCTCACTTCAACCCCAGAGCAAATCCAGAGATGGAAAGAACATTTCGAAGAAACAAACAACGAAGATAGTGGACATAGTAATGAAAGCAATGAAGAAGAAAGTTCCCCTACTGCAGACACTAGAAGCCGAATTACTGTAAATGCAGCATCAAACAGAGAAATTATTGCTGCACTTTCAAGGCTGAAAAGCAACAAAGCGCCGGCTATAGATGGAATACCTTCAGAATTTCTCCAAGCAAACACAGGATATATAGCAGGAGTTCTTCAGCCTATCTTGGAAGAAATTTGGAACAATGAGGCCATACCGGAAAGCTGGAAAACAGGAATCATAATAAAACTTCCAAAAAAGGGGACTCTCCAAGAATGCTAAAATTGGCGTGGTATTACAGTCCTACACACACTAAATAAATTACTGGCTCTCATAATACACTCCAGAATTGAAGCACGAATAGAGGACACCCTTCGTGAGCAACAAGCAGGTTTTAGAACACAGCTGCACAGCTGTACAGATCACTAAAATACTGTGGGTCTGATAATCGAACAATCAGCAGAATGGAAATCACCATTCTACATAACATGGAAGAGACTGGAATCCACAGGGAAAAAGAAGTGTGGGTAGACCTAAAATAACATGGAGAAGGTCTGTGGCTAAGGAAATTGCCAATAGCGGTAAAACAAGGGCAGAAATAAAACATTTGACCAACAATCGAGTGCGATATAGAAGCTTTGTGCAAGCCCTATGCTCCCCCAGGGGGTAAAACAGGTTAAAAAAAAAAAAAAATAAATAATAAATGAATAATAATAATAAATAATAATAAATTAATAATAATAAATAAATAATAATAATAAATAATAATAACAAAATAATAATAATAAATAAATAAAAATAATAATATATAAATAATAAGAAATAAATAAAAAAAATAATAAATAAATAATAATAAATAAACAATAATAAATAAATAATAACAATAATAAATAAATAATAATAAATAAATAATAATAAATAAATAATAATGCTAATAATTAACTAATAATACTAAATAAATAATAATAATAAATAAATAATAATAATAAATAAATAATAAAAATAAATAAATAATAATAATAAATAAATAAATAATAATAATGATAATAAATAAACAATAATAATAAATAAATAATAACAATAATAAATAAATAATAATAAAAAAATAATAATAATAAACAAATTATAATAATTATAATAAATAAATAATAATAATAAATAAATAATAAAAATAAATAAATAATAAAAATAAATAAATATTAATAATAATAAATAAATAATAATAATGATAATAAATAAACAATAATAATAAATAAATAATAACAATAATAAATAATAATAAATTAATAATAATAAATAAATAATAATAATAAATAATAATAACAAAATAATAATAATAAATAAATAAAAATAATAATATCTAAATAATAAAAAATAAATAAAAAAAATAATAAATGAATAATAATAATAAATAAACAATAATAATTAAATAATAGCAATAATAAATAAAAACTAATAAATAAAATATAATAATAATGCTAATAAATAAATAATAATAATAAATAAATAATAATAAATAAATAATAATAAATAAATAATAATAAATAAATAATAATAATAAATAAATAATAATAAATAAATAATAATAATAAAAATAAATAAATAATAATAATAAATAAATAAATAATAATAATGATAATAAATAAACAATAATAATAAATAAATAATAACAATAATAAATAAATAATATTAAAAAAATAATAATAATAAACAAATTATAATAATTATAATAAATAAATAATAATAATAAATAAATAATAAAAATAAATAAATAATAAAAATAAATAAATATTAATAATAATAAATAAATAATAATAATGATAATAAATAAACAATAATAATAAATAAATAATAACAGTAATAAATAAATAATAAAAATAAATAAATAATAAAAATAAATAAATATTAATAATAATAAATAAATAATAATAATGATAATAAATAAACAATAATAATAAATAAATAATAACAATAATAAATAAATAATAATAAATAAATAATAATAAATAAATAATAATAAATAAATAATAATAATAATAAATAATAATAATAAATACATAATCATAATAAAAAATAAATAATAATAAATATATAATAATAATAAGAAATAATTAATAATAATAATATTGATAAATAAATAATAATAAATAAATAACAATATTAATAAATAAATTATAATAATAAATAATAATAATAAATGAATAATAATAATAAATAATACTATATAAATAATAATAAATGATGATAATAAATAAATAAAAATGATAAATAAATAATAATACTAATAAACAAATAATAATAATAATAAATAAATAATAGTAATAAATAAATAATAATAATAAATAATAATAATAATAAATAAATAATAATAATAAATAAATAATAATAATAAACAAAATATAATAATTATAATAAATAAATAATAATCTAATATATAAAGCAGATAATAAATAAATAATAAATAAATAATAACAATAATAAATAAATAATAATAATAAATAAATAATAATAATAAATAATAATAATAATAAATAAATAATAATATATAAATAATAATAATAATAACTAAATAATAACAATAATAAATAAATAATAAATAAATAATAATAATAATAATAAATAATATTAATAATAAATAAATGAAAATAATAAATAAATAATAATAATTATAAA
>OX352772.1:102587384-102614884 GCA_947095535.1 Poecilobothrus nobilitatus
TAATAATAATAATAATAATAATAAATACATAATAATAATAAATAAATGATAATAGTAAATAAATAATAATAAATAAATAATAATAATAAATGAATAATAATAATAAATAAAATAATAATAATAATATATAAATAATAATAATAATAAATAAATAATAATAATTAATAAGATAAATAATAATAAATAAATAATAAAAATAATGAATAAATAATAATAATAATTTAATAATAATAATTATAAATATATAATAATAATAAATAAATGATAATAGTAAATAAATAATAATAAATAAATAATAATAATAAATAAATAATAATAATAAATAAATAATAATAATAAATAAATAATAATAAATAAATAATAATAATAAATAAATAACAATAATAAATAAATAATAATAAATAATAATAATAATAAATGAATAATAATAATAAATAAAATAATAATAATAATATATAAATAATAATAATAATAAATAAATAATAATAATTAATAAGATAAATAATAATAAATAAATAATAAAAATAATGAATAAATAATAATAATAATTTAATAATAATAATTATAAATATATAATAATAATAAATAAATGATAATAGTAAATAAATAATAATAAATAAATAATAATAATAAATAAATAATAATAATAAATAAATAATAATAATAAATAAATAATAATAAATAAATAATAATAATAAATAAATAATAATAAATAATAATAATAATAAATGAATAATAATAATAAATAAATATAAATAATAATATATAAATAATAATAATAATAAATAATAATTAATAAAATTAATAATAATAAATAAATAATAAAAATAATATATAAATAATAATAATAATAAAAAAATATAAATAATAATTAAAAAAATTAATAACAATAATAAATAAATAATAATAATAAATAAATATTAATAATAATGAATAAATAATAATAATAAATAAATAATAGTAAATAGATAATAATAATAATAATAAATAAATAATAAAAATAATAAAAAATAATGATATTAAAAAATAAATAATAATGAATAAAGAATAATAATAATAAATAAATAATAATAATAATAAATAAAAATAATAATTAAATAATAATAATAAATAAAGAAATAATAATAATAAATAAATAACAATAATAATAAATAAATAATAATAATAAATAAATAATAATAATAAATTAATAATTATAATAATAATAAATAAAAAATGATAATAATAATATAAATAATAAATAATAATAATAAATAAAAAATAATGATGATAATAATAAACCTCCAATAAACAATATAACACACTTTCAACACGCTCATCTGCCTCCATACTTTTTCGTTTTTCATTTCATTTCCATATAAATAAAAGTTTTATAAAACTTAGCTAATTTCAATGGCCATCAGTCTCCTGCAATGGAATCTAAATGGCTACAACAATAACTTAGATGAGCTTCAACTGATAATTAAAAATCAAAATCCAAATATTATTGCTTTACAAGAAACCCAGCTACTTTCTCCCCCTAATACGTTAAAAATTCCACGGAACTGCTCACTCTATCATAAAAACGATATCACGGCAAACGACAAAGCAAGTCGGGGGATAGCTCTCTTAGTTTCAAACCATATTAAACACAAAATATTCAACCTTAATACAAATATCCTGGCAATAGCTATCGAAATCAATATTAATTTACCATTTTCAGTTATTAATATTTACAGCGCCCCCAACGAATCGATAAGCGAAAATGACCTACACTGTCTTCTCTTAAATTTTAATCAACCGATTTTAATCGTCGGAGATTTCAACGCCTGGAGCCCTATGTGGGGATCCCCTAAATATAATAAAAAAGGCAAAATAATCTCTAACTTTATAAAAAACAGTAACTTAATAAACTTAAACACAAATTCACCAACCCATTTTTCAACTCACGCTACTTTCACTCATGTCGATTTAGCTTTCTGCACCCATCCTTTAAATCTATCTTCTTCATGGAATGTCGATCAATTCCCACATGGAAGTGATCACTTCCCAATAACAATCAAACTCTTCAATAACATCCACTCCCCAACGCAATCCAAACTTAAACCCAAATTCAAAATAGACCAAGCAGACTGGTCAAAATTCCTAATTTCAATCAATAATAAACTTAAACATTTTCAACACATAAACAAAAATATCAACCAATCCGTAAGTCAATTTCAAAAATTAATAATTAGTAGTGCTAATGAAACTATCCCAAGAGCACAAAACAAAAAAATTAGGAAATATACTTGCTGGTGGAACAATTCGTTATCTCTACTACAAATGGAGAAACAAAAACTCTGGAAAATCCTGAAGAGACACCCAAGTAACGAAAATATAATAAACTATAAAAAAGCAAATGCACATTTTAAAAGAGAAGGCAAACTTGCTAAACGCCAATCCTTCGTTAACTTTACAAAAGACATAAATCCAAACAACCCCTTCAAAAGTTCTGTGGTCAAAAGTTCGATTGCTTTCCAACAAAACTATATACCACAATATTTCCTATATAAAAAAGTCCGATAACACGCTAACCCAAGATCCAATAGAGATAGCCAACACAATGGGCAATTTCTGGTCACAATATTCGAGGGATGAGAAATTCCCTTCCACTCCGGATTGCTCCGCCGTACATACCAAACAAGCTCGCTAAACAGATCGAACAACCAATAACAGTATTAGAGCTGCAAGCCAGCTTGAACTCTCTAAAAGGCAAGACCCCAGGTTATGATAACTTGTCATACCCTATTTTGAAAAACCTTACTATTGAAGCGAAATCTAAACTATGTGAATTATATAATATCATTTTCCTTACAAGTACCATTCCACAACAGTGGAAAATCGCAACAATAGTCCCCATACCTAAAGAAGGTAAAGATCAGCACTGTCCGTCCAGTTATCGCCCTATATCGCTCCTCCCATGCGCCTGCAAAGTCTTAGAAAAATTGTAGCAAAAAGACTCTTTTGGTTGCTAAAGGAAGGAAATCTAGTAACAAACAAGCAAACGGCCTATAAATCTGGCAAAGGAACTATGGATGCACTACTCCTATTAGATCAAAATATCCGGAACAGTCTAAATGCAAAAAGCCATATTTCAATCATATCAATTGACGCAGAAAAAGCCTTTGACCGTGTGGGTATGCACTCAATTATCGAACAACTAACTTAATGGAAAATCGGGGGGAACATAATTAATTTCGTAAAAAACTTCTTGTCGAATAGAAAAATAAGAGTCAAAAATAACAAATTCTATTCAAACATTTGGCCACTAAACAATGGAATCCCTCAAGGATCTCCATTATCCGTTCCATTATTTTTAATCGCCTATAATAAACTCAGCAAAATTATAGATGATCAAACATTTTTAAGCACGTGAGTAGATAGGTAGGCACTTGGGCCAGACAGGTCAGTAGGTCAAGGTCACCCGGAAGTAGGTCAAGGTCACCCATAAGTAGGTCAAGGTCACCCGGAAGGCCAGACAGGAAGTATGTCAAGGTCATTTTAAAAGTAAGTCAGACTGGCGGCGATCGTCAGTTGTTTATAAAGATTGTATACTTGGTTTAAGTAATAGGTATGCAGGAAAATAGTAGGAAAAAAAAATGCTTTTTCATACAATGTAAAGAGAAAAAAATGTACCTATACGTTTCTTTAAAATTTAAAAAAAGTGCAAACTGGTTTTTTACATCTTAGATGAAGAATCAACAAAATTAATGCAATTTTGAGATGCATTTTGTTTTATGAAGTATTTAAAGAAGAGGAAAGAAAAACCATTAATTAATTGTTATGTAAGAATGTTGAAAAAAAACAAGAAATCAAAAATATCTAACGTGGTACAGGTTTACTTCTTATTGATGTATACTTGGCTTAAGTTATAAGTAATAGGCGCATATGAAAAGTAGAAACAAAAAAATGGTTAGTGAATGTAAAAGGAAAAAAACAAAAAAAAGTTTAAACGTACAAGATAGAACAATTTAAAAAAGTACAACGCATCTTTAAAATTCATAAAGAAAAAGTGCAAACCTGTTTTTATGTCTACATAATGATCAAACCATTGAAAAAAAATTATGCGTTTTTAGATGTACCTAACTATTTGTGTTGTTTTTTTTTTTTTTTTTTTTCTACTTTAACTATTTAAAGAAGTTAAAAGAAAAAAACTAATGATTATTGTCGGTGTGTCATGTAAGATATTTTTTGTTTGTAAGAATAAAAAAAGAAAAAAAATCAAGTCAGGTTAATTGTATTTGTCACCTATTTTGAAAACAAGAATATAAAAATAAAACAGATTTATTCTGTGTTCAAGAAAAAAATATGAATAAAAAGAAAACAACAAGAAATCAAAAATATCTAACGTGGTACAGGTATACTTCTTGTTGATGTATACTTAGCTTAAGTAATAGGCATATATGAAAAGAATAAGAAAAAATACTTTAGTGTAACTACGTTTCTTTAAAATTTTAAAACTAATTTTAAAAAAATTAAAAGAAAAAGTGCAAACTGGTTTTTAAATGTTACATAAAGATTCAACCTTGACAAAATTGATGCAATTTTGAGATGCTTTTATTTCTTCTTGTTATCTTTTTGCTATGAAGTTTTAAAGAAGAGAAAAAAAAAAATTCTTAGTATCACCGTATAAGATTTTATTGTTATGTAAGAATGTTGAAAAAAAACAAAGGAATAAAAGCGATTCAAAATAAGTTACGAGTAATTGCTTTTTTTAAAGTAACAAGCAAGACATTATGTATAAATTGTGTAAAAAGTTAAAAAATTGTTAATAGAGTGAAAATTCTAGGATTAGAAACGTTCGCGATTGGTTGTTTTAATAAAATAAAAATCGGAAATTAAAAAAAAGAAATTAAAATGAATACAGAAAAATTCACAATAAAATCAATAAAATCAGTGAATGTAAAACGATTCAACATTTTTGGAAAAAAATTGGAGTTTATAATAAATGCAGTACCAGACAACAAAGATCCAATAGATTGGATTAAAACCGGTATTGAAGAATTATTCAGCAATTTACTTGAAAATGTTGATCCTACTGACAAAATTGGTGTCACTTTTGGATGCCAAAGTTTTCATGAACGTGGTCCAGCCTGGATCAATTTTAAAGAAGCAAAAGATCTTGACATTTCGGAAATTTGGGAAGTTATTTCAAACATTTTTCAAAGCAACTCCGAAGGAAATATATGTAACATTTATACAGATACGTTCTGTATAAATGTTACATATATACGACTTCCAGCAGGAAGTGGAAGAGGAAAAAGATACAACAATTTTGAAGAAGAATGTAATAAAAGAAGAGGCATAATTTCAATCAAAAACAAAGATAATTTATGCTTACCACGTGCGTTAGTTGTTGGGATGATGCGAAAAGACACAGGTCAACTTCAGTTGAAAGCAGCATTACAACTAATAAGAAATTCAAATGTAAGCATCCCAGCAAAAGGAGCTAGTATCAGTGAGCTCAAAAAATTTCAACTGTACCTCTCTAAATATCAAATTGTAGTTTTTGATTTCAGAGGAAAAGGAAAATCAATTATTTTTCAAGGTGAAGAAAATAAGGAAAAAAGATTGAATTTGATATACGATGAAGGTCACTTCAATGTAATTACATCATTAACAGCAGCATTTAGTTGTGATTACTTTTGCCAAACATGTAATGTTCCGTATAACAATAGATTGTCTCACAGATGTAAACAGTCGTGTTTCTTTTGTAAATCATCTCCAGCATGTGACGTAAATTTTCCAAATATTAAATGTGATGTATGCAATCGAAGTTTTAAAGGTCAAACTTGTTTTGATAATCATAAAGCAACATCATCTACAAATAAAAAATCTATTTGTACTCTTATAAATTCCTGTACAAAATGCTTTAAAGTATACAGAACCGATGTAAATCATATATGCTATGGACATTTGTGTAAAAACTGTAATATAAATGTAGCTTCAGACCACCAATGCTTTATTACACCGTCTAAAGAATTAGCTGAACTTAAAAATATATTATATATTTTCTACGATCTCGAAACAACTCAAGATGATATCATCGGGGAGAAACTTCATGAAGGTGTTGCAATAGGGGATATAATTGAACATCAGTCTGATTTATGTATTTTTGAACAACGTTGCACGCATTGTATATTGTCTAATGTTGAAAGATGCAATTTTTGTGGACTTCGAGAACATGTGTTGAAACAAAATCCAATACAAATGTTCTTAGAATATATACTCAACCAAAGAAAGATATTTCATAAAGTTGTAGTTATTGCACATAACGGACAAGCATTTGATAATCAGTTTTTATTAAACTATATCTTCGGTATCTACCATTATATCTACCTATCGGAAATATTACTGTTATAATTCAATGAGTGCATCAGAAAGAAAACAATTTCTTGAATGGTATGAAGAAAATAAAAACAAGTCTTTTAACCTCCAAGAGGAACTTGTAGAATATTGTATGAATGACGTAAAAATTTTGACAGCAGCCTGTATTAAATTCAGACAGCTATTTTTGGAAGAATGTAAGGTTGAGTCATTTTTAGAGGCCACTACAATTGCATCAGCGTGTAATTTGGTTTTTAGAAGGAATTTTTTAAAACCGTATACAATTGGATTTATACCTAAACAAGGATATCGCTTATCAGAAAACCAGTCAATCATTGCCATAAAATGGTTAATGTGGGAAGAAAAACGAAGAAAAATAAAAATTCAGCATAGTGGTAACGGAAAGGAAAAAGTAATTTTTGGTCTTCGTGTTGACGGATATTGCACAGACACAAAACAAATATTTGAGTTTTATGGCTGTTATTACCATGGCCATCCAAAATGTATAATAATAAATAATAAAAAATATGAAACACGTTATGAGGCTACATTATCCAAAGCCAATAAATTACGCTCTATAGGTTATCAAGTAATTGAAAAGTGGGAGTGTGAATTTCGAAACGAAATGAGATCAAAAGAATACATAGAATTTTTCGCAAAATTGGAGAACGAAAGTTTGATACCACTAAAACCACGTGATGCGTTTTATGGCGGTAGAACAGGAAACACAAGAACATATTATAAATGTGCGCCTGGTGAAAAAATAATGTATATAGATATATGCTCACTATATCCTTGGGTGTGTAAATATGGAAAATTCCCAGTGGGTCATCCAAAAGTTCATGTTGGAAAAATTGAATGCAATAAATTAAATTTAAATGATACTGAAGGATTAATAAAGGCATTGATACTTCCCCCAGAAAAACTCTATCACCCGGTTTTGCCTATAAATCAAAATAATAAGCTAATGTTTTCCTGCTGTCAAACATGTAGTTTCGAAATGAATAATGATGACTGCTCGCATGACAATCGTAGTAGGTCAATTTTAGGAACGTGGGTTATAGATGAAGTAAGAGAAGCTGTTAAACAGGGATACAAAATTGTGGAAATATACGAGGTATGGGAGTATACTGTTAAACAATTTAATCCCCTTACATCACAACAAGGAATTTTTACAGAAATGATGAACAAGTTCCTTAAAATTAAACAAGAAGCTTCTGGCTGGCCTAGCTTTTGCAAAACACCAAAGGAAAAGTGCAAATATTTAGAAAAATTTTCGAAAGTAGAAGGCATAAATTTACAGTTTAACGATATAGAAAAAAATCCTGGACTTAGATCATTAGCTAAGTTAATGTTAAACTCTTTCTGGGGTAAATTTGGACAGAGAGAAAATCAATCAAAAACTGAAATAATAAATGAGCCTTATGAATTATTTACTATTCTTACTGATCCTTCGAAGAATGTAAATCAAATAACTCCAATAAACGAAAAAACAGTTTTGGTAAATTGGGAATACAAAGAAGAAACAGCAAAATCATTATCAACAGTTAACGTTTGCATAGCTGCTTACACTACCACACAAGCTCGTTTAAAATTATATTCTTACTTAGACAATTTAAAAGAACGAGTTTTGTATTACGATACAGATTCAATAATATATGTAGCACGTGAAGGAGAATATAACCCAACAACCAAACTGGAGAAAACAACCCAACTGGAGTTTTCATAGGAGATATGACAGATGAGCTTGAAGAATATGGAATTGGAAGCTATATTACAGAATTTGTTAGTGGTGGTGCAAAGAACTATGCATACAAAATATATAGTACCAACTCCAAATGCGAAAAAACTGTTTGCAAAGTGAAAGGTATTCGTTTAAATTACAACGCTTCACAAGAAATAAATTTTGGCTTTATGAAACAATTAGTTAAACAACTTTCAACAAATAAATATAACATTTCCTAGTATTCACCGAACATACGATCACAGAGTCATCACTGTTCCTGAAATAAAGTCATATCGAATAAATTCCAGAAAACTAGTTTTTGCAGATGATTATACTTCAGTTCCTTATGGCTTCAAAAAGAAAAAAATTAAAAAAATTATTGTTAATATGTATATTGTAAAAATTTTGTATTAAACTATTAAATTACAGCATTAAACAAAATCTTTTAATTTTACCGTTTTTAATTTTCAGAATATAGCCAAAAAATTATTTACATATATATATCAGTATATATATATATATATATATATATATATATATATTTACTGATTTTATTCAAATTCACATTTGCAGTTTAACTCTTCAATAATAATGTCAAAAGCACAAATAGTATCTGAAATTCATCGTCCAGTTAGACGTAGATTTCGGAGACGAAAAATATCTCAAAGAGGGTTAAATGATACATGGGAAATTGATCTTGTAGATATGTCGGCCTATCAAAAAGTAAATAATGGATACAAGTTTCTCTTAACTGTTATCGATATATTTTCAAAATATGCATATGCCGAAAAAGTTAAATCAAAGGCAGCAGATGACGTAGTTAAAAGTATGGAAAAGATTTTTAAAAGGGAGGGGAAGTCTCCAAAAAATATTCATTCTGACCAGGGAAAAGAATTTTTCAACAAAAAATTCCAAAATTTAATGAAAAGCTATAAAATAAATCACTATCATACTTATTCAGAAATGAAGGCTAGTGTTTGTGAAAGGTTTAACAGAACATTAAAATCAATTATGTGGAAACAGTTTAGTTTACAAGGAAATTTTAAATGGATAGAATTTTTACCAAAACTAATTGAAAAATATAATAACACAAAACATAGTACAATTAAGTTAAAACCAAACCAAGTTACATCACAAAATGAAAAACAAATTCTTCGTTCAATTTATAATTACCCTAAAATATTTAATAAGGGAAAATTTAATGTTGGTGATTTTGTTAGAATTGCAAGGTCTAAAGGTACTTTTCAAAAAGGATATGAACCTAACTATTCAACTGAAGTTTTTAAAATAGCTTTCAAAAACAAGACAGACCCGATTACATATAGTTTAAAAGATTATAAAAATAAATTAGTTCGTGGTGGCTTCTATGAACAGGAACTGACTAGTGTCAAAGACCCCAATGCTTATTTAATTGAAAAAATTTTACAACGAAAAGGCAATAAAGTATATGTGAAATATTTAGGTTTTGATAATAGTCATAATCAATGGATAAGTAAATATGATATTCTTTCATAAAAAGTGTAATGAGAATTTATGTAGAAAATTTGTTCTTAACTTTAGAGCACTATTAAATGCAACAATGTTGTAAAAATGTTGCAAAAATGTTAATAGAAAAATAAAAATGGAAAAATATTTACTAATAAAAATAAATAATTTAGGAATAGGTAAATAAAAAAATAATATTCTTTCATAAAAAAGTATAATTAGAATTTATGTAAAAGATTTTTTCTTAACTTTAGAACACTGTTAAATGCAACAATGTTGCAAAAATGTTAATAGAAAAAATAAAAATAGAAAAATATTTACTAATAAAAATAAATAATTTAGGAATAGCTAAATAAAAAATAATATTCTTTCATAAAAAAGTATAATTGGAATTTATGTAGAAGAGTTTTCTTAAATTTAGAACACTGTTAAATGCAACAATGTTGCGAAAAATGTTATATAAAAAAATTATAGTTTTATTATTATCAATTAGAATTTATTACATTAATAAACAACTTACTTTACAACTTTTTGTTTTTAATTAGTTTTCTTAAGGATTTTGATTTCTAAACATTGATAATACAATTTTTTAGAAGAAAAATTTAGTATAAATAAAGTGGAATTTTTCTTAAGATATGTCAATTCAAAGACAGAGCTCAACATAATAAGAATACAGAAAAAAGGAAGCAAAAATGGAAAACACAGCAGAAATTTTCGCCTACGCTCAGCAAATAGAGCCAACACAGCAAATAGAGCCAACACAGTTAGCCCCAATTAAACGGAAAAGAATAAGAACTCAACAGGAATCGCAGCCACTTCATCAACAACAACATCATCATCATCATCATCAACAACAACAACAACAACCACAACAGCAACAACATCAACAATTTCAACAACAACAACAAGAAGAAATCATACTTCTTCAAGAAGAAGAACCACCAACAAAAAAAAGCTTCAAAGAAGCTTTTAATAACAAAAATGTGGAAACTAGAAAAAGTTTCCTAAAAACTAAAGATATGGAGCAAGATGCTCTATATCATATAATAAATGTTAAGCAAATAAAGACCATTTATGGTCTTAAGTGGGTCTTTGAGACCCGCAATTTAATTATATTTGTACCTCAAAAATATTTTGATATTTTTGAGAATTTAGATTTTGTAAAAGAAATAAAAGAAAAAGAACATTTTGTATATAAAGATAAAAATTTAAATTTAAATATTATAGATATATCTGAGTCGTTTGGTAAAATATATGCAAATTACCAATAAAAGATGTAAATTGGTTTATAGTTATATAAGTTTTTATTATTCATAAATAAATATAAATTTCAAAAAAGGTATAAATTTCTTTTATTTAGTTGCTTTATTTTTCAGATTCATGTTTAAATGTACTTAATGTTAATATGTATATGTAGTTATAAAATGGATTTATTTAATTTTTTTCGTAAAAACACAGGTATTTCATAAAAGAGCCGAGAAAAATTACATCATACATTAAATTTTTGAACTGGAATAAAAATCTCTACTTTTAACCTTGTAACATTCTTTTCTTTACAGATCTATATGAATTTCTTTTACTATTTTAGATCTTGGCATGATTTTTAATGGGATATCAGTGATGAAGAAGGAGATCCACATTATTTAGAAATTATACCAAATTTATAAAATAACAAATTATACCTAATTTATAAATAATGAAATAAATAACAAATTATATAGTTACAAAATTGTTTTATTTAATATCTTTTTTTTTTTTTTTTTTTTTTGTAAAAATACAGGTATTTCATAAAAGAGTCGAGAAAAATTACATCGTATATTAAATTTTTGAACCGGAATATAAATCTCTTCTTTCAACTTTGCAACATTCTTTTCTTCACAGGTCTTTATGTATTTTTTAACATATTCCTTTACATTTGGCTCTGCAGTTTTATTATATTCAACTACTGCATGTAGGAAATCAATCAAACTGTAAAACTCGTCAGCTTCCTCTTTGTTAATGCTAAGATTCTGTCCTACTGTAGATTTTAATCCACTTTGTAAACATAATTTTGAATTTTTAATTGACTGCTTGGAAAATTTTTTATGAAATAGGTCATAAAATTTACACCATTCATGATATTTTAAAATAATTGGTTTCATTCCAACCCAATGAAAAACACTTGCAACTTCAAAAAAATCTGTGTCAAATCCGACAACTATTTTTAATGTGTGACTTCTGTTGAGAAAGTATGTATAACTCAGCAACAAATTAATGCTAGGACTTTGCTCTTCCATTATTTTAATTACACTAAAGTTTATTATTAAATGTTATATCTCTTAGGAAGACATGATTGAGAAATATTATAATTTTCAAATATATGGTGAAAAGTATTTATTATATTTTTGTCATTTTCTATATGATTTTCTTTATTAAATTGTTTTAAAAAAGCGTTCATACTATATCCGCAACATCTATACCATGTATAAACACAACAATATTGCCCACAAACATCTGAATAGTTACTTTGTAACTGTTTCTTATTAAAAATTATACATTGATTTTTTAAGTAACTTAAAATTTCTAATTTATCTGGTTTTCTACCAAACGAATCAAAATATTCAACACAGCCATTCTTTGGCTTAAAAATAGCTAACCAATGTGTTCCCGGATCTTTTGATTTATCAGTGTTTACAATTAAAAAAGTTTGTTTTTCAATTATTCTGGGGAGTTGATCCAGAGCAAAAACTCCTTTAAAAAATTTACGTGTGTGTTTGTTACATCTTAATACGTCACTTATCTCTAGGGTATTCATCAATCAAATTGATTCAAGTCATATACTTTAGTTGTTTCTTTAATATAATTAGATAAAAACTCTTTTTTGATTTTTTTATTTGTTATAATAACATCAAATTTTTCTAGTATTTGACAGAGCTCTTTATTTATTTTATCGTTGTACACAGTTCCAAAAGAGTAATTATCAAAATTATCATTTATAAAATCCCTAGTTGGAAATTTATACTTGAGCTCTTTTACAAACTTTTTACAAGGTTCTTTAAAACCAACTATACAAATATCTTTCGCAAACAAGGTATTATTATCATCACTACAAAATGTTACATCCAGAAGTGCACAAGACAGTGACATTTTGTCAAATATTCAAATTTACTTTTATATATGCTATTTATAGGTTTGAGAATATATTTCGGTTTTTATCAATTTGTAAACTTGCATCAAATTCTCCATAAACAATAGCAGTCAGTGTAGATGTAAGTGGTTTTGATAGTCTTGCCTCAATTCTAACTGTACCTTGATTTAGTAGACCTTGACACACTTCATTTCCTGATGAATCTGGAGTTAAATCAAAAGCTAGAATGAAAAACCCATTACTAAACATGGTTTTTGTTATCTGATGACCTTTATCATTATGGTAAATTCCAGTTCCCGAAAAAAGTGTACTGTATGCTCTTGTACAGCAATTATTTTCATCTGAAAAACTGGTTTCAATTGCTGAATTAGGTATTTGAACACCATTTACGTTTAACACAAATTGTGAAATATCAAAATGTTTAAAATTGTGTGGGTTTTTTGACCTTTTTCCAGAGTAACCTGTATTTTCTGTCATGCAAAAAATGATTGTGTTTGGCAACTGTCCAATAAAAACATTATCAAGTGATATTGATGAACTATTCTGTGGAATGGTAAAAGTTTTTACCTCTACCCGTTTGTAATTGTATTTGGCATTAGTTTTTTCCAATACAGCATTATGTGCTAATAGCACACTAGGATTAATTGTTACATGTCTTATAAATAAAGTGGCTTCTAAAATTTTCAGTTGAGATTCATCAGTATCATCTGCAAAGAGGTAAAAATCTGGTTTTTCTAATGTTAGGACAACTCGAACATCGACATTGTTTATGAGAAGTGTAGGTTGGTTAAACATATCTAAATGTAATTTCCCCATAAGTTCCACTACATTGGTATTTTGGTATAATTTTTGACGTTCTTTTGAACCACTATTATCTGTTTTTGCTATATTTGGCTTATCTAGCATCCATCCACCACACTCCAAATGCGTTGTAGCGGCATCCGTACCATAATTTAACAATGATTCAATATAAGCTCTGTAATGATAATTGCCATCTGATGGAGATATATTCTTTCCATTTAGTTGAACATTACATTGTTTTATTAATGAATGTAACATATTATTAACCACACTTGGTTGTTGTATAGGTGTTCCATCAGTTTTTTTATCTTTATTCCATTGAGTTCCATCTTTTTTTAAAATTTGTACTTTTAATTTTAGATATGTCGAAGACAAGTCTCTATATGTATCACCGTGCCCTAGTGAAACAAATTCTATGACAGACGGATTATAAAAGAAGCAATAGGGTTATAGGAAACTTCTTCAGATCGTAAAATACTTGACTGAATAGGCTGTGTTTTAAAAATATCAAGCTCTGATTTCATACATTCAATCATAATTATTCAAAAATATCTTTTTGTTTGTTTTTGTTATTAACTTTGCGTCGCTTCGACGTAAAATAATTTAAATTATTAATGAGAGGTCTTTTTATAGATTTTCTTCGTTTTCTTTTGCCTTGTCCATACATTTCATTGAGTTTCCGAACTGCACCTCGTCTTACATTTTTCATTATCTCTTTACTTCGATCTTGAACCACTTCTTTTACATTTGCCCCTGTGGCAATATCAGATAATGCATTAATACCAGAGTTAATAACCTCTTTTTTAAATATATTAGCTCCAGACGTAAATATTGGTTTTAAATATCTAAAAAGACCACCGAAAAAGCTCCCTAACCCTCGTCCCCTTTGGTAAGGTACAATTGAGTGTAACAAAGGACCAATATCCTCAAGACCTTTTCCTGATTGAACTAAATAATATTTGTAGTACGCTCTCTCCATAATGAATAAAATAAAATAATATATAGTTTTGTAAAATCGCTTTTATTTATACTTTTTTAAAATGTAATACAATTTTTGTTGGAATTGAACTATTGGAAAAGTTTATTTTGTATCCATATTTATCACATAAAAGTAATGAAATGTTATTAAATGATTTCTCCACATTGCAATATTGAATATTACTGAATTCTTTTACAGTATCAGTGAAAGAATTTTGTATGTTAACAGATCTTAAACACCTTATATCTTTATCACCTAGTTTTTGCGGTTCAATTATATCTGTGTATATAAAAAACATATCTGGTTTACTAATGGGAATCAATTGTACACTATCTATAAAAGTTTTGAAAGCTTCTATTACACGTGATTTATATTTTTTAAAATCTGTAACTTTAAAAGATACTTGATTGAAACATGTTGTCAAAAGTCCTTCGAGGGTATAAGCGTAATTTGCTCTTATTTTTATATCTATTTTAGGCTTAGTAACACATATTGTGGTGTAACTTAAATTTTTAGGCATCTCCTCAGCTTTTATTGGTTGTGTATAATGAACTTCATCGTTTATAAAATTAAAAATTCCCCAAATCAACTGTCGTTCAACTTCTTTTCTTGTAAACCTATTAAGTGGGCGTATATTTTGAATTAGTGTTGGTAGTAGAAAAACTTTCCAGTCGCATATCATTTGTTTTTCTATGTATGGAATATATGATGTTCCAACCCCTATCATATCTTTCTGCATACCTTTAATAAATATTTGAGTACTTTTTTCCCATTCTTCACCATACACATTTGGAACGAAATCATTAACATACATTTCTGAAATACCGACTTTCCACCTTGAATCACACATGTATTTATTCATTTTATTTGTAAAAGATGATAATGAATTTTCTGGATAATAGTTCATAGATGAATCACTGAGTAAAGTGGCATAAAATTCATCATTTACTTGTATGTTGTCCATGAGCTTGCGGATTTATTCTTACGAATTGGAAAATTAAGTTCTGTTTGAGTATTACCTACTGCTGACCTTAAAACACGTCTTGATGAATTATTCAACTCTTTGCTATTTATAGTTTTTTCTTTTTTCGTTGGTGCGCTTGGGCTATCTAAAGGAACAGTTATAATGTCCCCTGTATCAGTTTCAAAAATTTGTACATTTTGATTTCTAATTGATTTTCTTTTTCTAAGGCGTTCTCCAACTGAAGCAGCTGACAATGCTTTTGTTAAAACATTTTCCTGAATTTCATCATCAAATACTTCGTCATCAGCTTCTTTTTCATATACTTCTTCTTCTTCAGGAACAACTTGTATTCCTACATTCTTATATTCAGGATAATGCGATTGAGCTTCCGCATCTATATACATTGGTTTTGCACGAGTTTGAGTACCTTTTGTTTCCGTAATTTTTACTTTCTCCTCTTTATTTCTAGGAAGTACTCTATTTTTGTTTCTTATTTTAAATAAATTTTGTCTGTATAAATACCATTTTTGAGTGTCTGTTAGATATTTATTTAACAATATTTTTTTCATATTTTTATCCAACTCATTTAATTCAAAGTCTGCATTTTGTTTCATTTTCTCATAAATCTCGGGTTTTAGTATAATCATTTTGTTAAATGTTGTATTATTCATTTTATAAAATTTCCGATTATCCCTGATAGTACTGCACCAAGAAGTGTAGGTAAAAATCCACCACGTTGAATAATGATTTTTCTTTTATTATTTATAGATTTTTGGCGGCAAATGAGGGATCTCAATTCCTTTTTATACTTTCGTAATTGGGTTGTTGATTTTTTACTTAGATTACAATTACCTTTTAAAATATTTAAAGCAATTTCACAAAATGTTTTAATTACTTCAGGGTCACAATGTTTTATAATTACTTTCTGAAATTTCGGTTTAGAGCTTTTTAATAGGTGCAATATATGACGGTTGACCTTCAAACGTTTCATATTCTTTGCCAAATTGTTCTAATTGATCTCTTGTACAAAAACACAAACCTTTTCCAAATATATCACTTCTTAATCGAAATATATCATTAACGTCTTGAGTAAGATCTATTAATATATACCCGTATGGTTCTGACGTCACTTCATTATATACTTTTTCAAATGCTTTGATTTGATTGGGATATATTTGGCGAGCTAGAGGTAATATCTGCGATTTATCTCTTGGATTTTTGAAAAGTACTAGATATTTACAGTTAAGCGAAATATCTCTTGAAAATTTACCCTGGTGAAAAACATTTTGTGTTACAAATATTACAGATAAATTTCTATGGTGTGATCCTCTAGTAAATAAATCACATACATACTTATCATGGGAATTTAACATCATATGATCGATAATAATTAACAAAGGTTCTTTATTGTCATTAAAATCCGGAATAGTGTTACTATATTCCACATCTTTTAAGTATTTTGGAACGGCATTTTTGTCTGGATTACACCAAATAATTTTATTAATATGTGGTTGTATATTTTCTTTTTTATACTTTATTAAATTATGAATAAAAGTGATTTTACCACAGCATGATGGCCCCGCTACCATCATTGTAAATGGATAAAATAGCATAGTTGTATTAGTTAAAAATAGCACTGTTAACCTATATTTATATGAAAAGCTCTTTTGCCGAAGTGAATATAAATGTAAATTTATTTATTTTAATGAGTATTCTTACACAAACCGTCGATATGGTTAAACGAGTTCTCATAGTTGACCTACAATTTTTACAAGGAAATGAAAAGCAATGTTTTCTAAAAGAATTAGCCATACTTGAAAAAGGAAGTTTAATTGCAACTGTCTATCACTTCAAAGCACCGTACCCCTCAGAGGAACTTAGTCCGGATATGAAATATAATAACCAGTATTGCGAAAATAAAATAAATGGACTTAAATGGAATAACGGTCTAGTTGAATATTTAGATGTAAAATGCATATTAAAACACTATTTAGAGTCAGCTGAAAAAATTTATGTTAAAGGAGAACAAAAAAAACTATTCCTTCAAAAGTACATTGACAGTGATAAAATAGAAGATTTAAGCAGAAACTTGCCGTCATTACAAAAGATTGATAACTTTAAATCAAATTGTCCTATACACTTATTAAACAACAATTTCAGATGTGCTGTTAAAAATTGTTATAATGTATATATGTATCTTTTAAAAGAAAAAATGTTAGATTAAAACAGCACAGATTTCTATAAAATTGTAAAATATTTTTAAATAAAAAATTATTTCAAACATATAAATAAATTTGTTTTATTTTTTTTTTTTAACACAACATAAGAATACATCTTTTTTGTTCTACATTCTTATATATCAATAAAATCTTAAAATACTAATAATTTTTTCTTTCCTCTTCTTTAAATATTTCATCAGAACAAAAAAGAAAAGAAAAAAATTCATCTCAAAATATCAATTTGGTCAAGGTTGATTCAGATTTAAAAACCAGCTTTGCCCTTTTTTCTTTTAATTTTAAAAATTTGCATAGGTACACTTAATTTGTTTAAATTTTTCTCTTTACATTTTATAAAAACGCATTTTTTCTTACTATATCCATTTACGCCTATTACTTAAACCACATGTTAGATATTTTTGATTTTCTGTTTGTTTTCTTTTTATTCATATTTTTGTCAACATTCTTACATAACAATAAAATCTTATACGGTGATACTCGCAATTAATTAATGGTTTTTATTTCCTCTTCTTTAAATACTTCATAAAAAAAAAGAAAAAACAAGAAAAAAAGAAAAAAAAATGCATCTCAAAATTGCATTAATTTTGTTGATTCTTCATCTAAGATGTAAAAAACCAGTTCGCACTTTTTTTTTTAATTTTAAAGAAACGTATAGGTACATTTTTTTTCTCTTTACATTGTATGAAAAAGCATTTTTTTTTTTTCCTACTATTTTCCTGCATACCTATTACTTAAACCAAGTATACAATCTTTATAAACAACTGACGATCGCCGCCAGTCTGACTTACTTTTAAAATGACCTTGACATACTTCCTGTCTGGCCTTCCGGGTGACCTTGACCTACTTATGGGTGACCTTGACCTACTTCCGGGTGACCTTGACCTACTGACCTGTCTGGCCCAAGTGCCTACCTATCTACTCACGTGCTATACGCCGACGATCTTTTAGTTTATTCCACCATTAAAAACTTTGCACAATTTAAAATCAAACTTGAAGATCTAGTACAGAACTAACAGATTGGGGAAACTTCAGTGGCTCAAAAATACAATATGATCAAAAACAAAATCAAAACATTTGCACATTTGTGCACAAAACATAAAAAACACAATTGTAATAACTTTGTAATAAACACTAATTCCTTAAATTTACAAAATGTTTCAAATTTGAAAATATTAGGTCTTGTTTTTAACTCAAGATACTTGTGGAACAGTCATATAGAAATGTTATGTAGTTCATTAAATAATAGACTTAATTGTATAAAATGTTTAGCTAGCAAATATCTAGAAAGTAACACAAAATCTTTGGTTGATGTAATTAAAGCGGTTATTCTCTCAAAAATCGAATATGGACTTCCCATCTATGGAACAGTAGAAAAAACGGAGCTACAAAAAATTAAAACAATATACCATGCATCAATACGCTCAGCACTTGGGGTTTTTCGATCCATGCCAATTCCTATTATCCTCGCAGAGTCAGGACTTCCGACCTTAGAAGAAAAAATTAAGCTCTCTACCAGGAAACTATTAACCAAAATTATTTTTTCAGAGGGAGTTGAACTATATGACAAATGCAAAAGAGTTATAGCAAGAAAACGCATACCAAAAAGGCCATCAACACTACTTCAGGTCATTCTCTTTGCAAAAAAGAACAATATGAATTTCAAGCCTATCAGCAACCTGAGGTTGCGTTTTCCTCCTTGGGAACTGAAGCTTAATAGCGTTATTTTAAATCTCAATAACTGGAACAAAAGCCAAACCAACCCAAGCCTATTTCAACAGGAATTTCGATCTTTAAGAAATAAATATGCTGAATGGAATCTCATATTCACCGACGGTTCAAAATCTCCCCTCGCAACATCACTTAGTATCGTGGATGAAGAAGAAAAAAATATTTTAAAAATAGGAGCCCTACCCACATACTCAACACCCTACTCTGCTGAGGCACTTGCGGTACTAGAAGCAATAAAAATAAAACAAAATCCAAAAGAAAAATACATAATTTGTTCTGACTCCCTTTCAACAATGAAAGCGGTCATCAATGTTAACAACACCGAAAAAACCATACAGTAAATACGGGACACCCTAATAAAAAAACAGAAATCTCTTAAACTTATGTGGGTCCCAGGACATGCGGGTATAGAAGGAAATGAGTTTGCCGATAAAATAGCAAAAGAGGTGGCAAGTTCCCCTCTCGTATCACTAAACTTCACAAATAAATCAGACCTAGTCGAAGAAATAAAAAAGATAACGCAGCTATTAACACCTCAACCCCACGAAAGAACCATCATCCTTTCCAGCAAACGCGAGCAGAAGGGACCTTACGGTGTACACAAAATTTAGAACAGGGCACACTATACTCACCCACCAAAACCTTTTCAACAAAGAACCAGCTCCAACTTGCACATTTTGTAACAATCAAGTCATTGCAACTGAGCACATAAATATCGAATGTTCAGAAATAGATGCCATAAGAATTCAACAAAATATAAAACCGCTACACTTACTTTTGTCGGAAATCACAGCGCAAAATGTTACAACGTTCGCAAACTAAAAAGATTAAACATTTAGAATAAAATATAAAAAGCAAAATATAAAAAAAAGGTAGGGTTCTGTTCCATATAAAACATTAAAAAAAACAAAAATTGTTTTATCAAAAAAGAAAGTATACAATAAAAGAAAATAATTATAAAAAAAAAAAAGATAACAAGTAACTTAGGTTCAATAATTATAATTTTTGTTCAAATTTTTCTTCCCTAATAATGTACTTTATTATTAAAAAAAAAAAAAAAAAAAAAATAGCCGAAGGCCTCAGTTGCTAGTGTCAGAATTATTATGTGTAATAAGCAATTAATCTTAGTTATTGTATAAGTTGAATAAAAAAATAAATAATAATAATAAATAAATAATAATAATAAATAATTAATAATAATAATCAATAATTAATAGTAATAAATAAATAATAATAATAAATAAAAAATAATAATTAAATAATAATAAATAAATAATAATAATAAATAAATAATTATAATAATAATAAATAATAAATAAAAAATAATAATAATAATATAAATAATAATAATAAATAAATAATAATAATAATAATAAATAATAATAATAATAAATAAATAATAATAATATAATAATAATAATAATAATAATAATAATAATAAATAAATGATAATAAGAATAAATGAGAATAAATGATAATAATAAATAAATAATAATAAATAAATCTTAATAATTATATCAAAACAATAATAATAAATAAATAATAATAAATAAATAATAATAATAATAAATAAATGATAATAATAATAAATAAATAATAATGATAAATAAATAATAATAATAAATAAATAATAATAATAATTAATAAATAATAATAATAATAATAAAAAAATAATATTAATAATAAATAATAATAAATAAATGATAATAATAATAAATGAATAATAATAAATAAATAATAATAATAAATACAAAATGATAATAATTGATAAATAATAATAATAATGATAAATAAATAATAATAATAAATAAATAATAATAATAAATAAATAATAATAATAAATAAATAGTAATAATAAATAAATAATAATAATAAATAAATAATAATAAATAATAATAATAATAAACGAATAATAATAATAAATAAATAATAATAATAATATATAAATAATAATAATAATAAATAAATAATAATAATTAATAAAATTAATAATAATAATAAATAAACAATAAAAATAATATATAAATAATAATAATAATAATAAATAAATATATATAATAATTAATAAAATTAATAATAATAATAAATAAATGATAATAATAAATAAATAATAATAAATAAATAATAATAATAATAATAATAAACAAATAATAATAATAAATAAATAATAATAATAATAATATATAAATAATAAAAATAATAAAAAATAATGATATTAAAAAATAAATAATAAAGAATAAAAAATAAAAAAAAATAAAAATAAATATATAATAATGAATAAAGAATAATAATAATAAATAAATAATAATAATAATAAATAAATAATAAAGACATAACAATATTAAATGATAATAATAAATAAATAATAATAAATAATTAATAATAATAAATAAATAATAATAATAATAAATAAATAATAATAATATTAAATAATATTAATAAATAAATAAATAATAATAATATATATATAATAATAATAATAATAAATAAATAATAATAATAAATAAATAACTCTTACACTTATGAAATACATGCTGTGGTATTATCAGAAATTTGGCTAAATCGGATGGAAAATAAATTTTTTAACTTACCTGGATATAATGCGTTTTTCTCAAACCGGCAAAAATCTTATGGTGGAGTTGCAATTTATATTAGTGAAAAAATTTGCAGCACCTTAATATTCGAAGAAGAATTTGATAAATCAAACTTCTTATGTGTAAAACTACCAAAGCAAGGTTTCAATATATTAGGTATCTATAGATCACATGAAACAAATGTCAATGAATTTCTTTCTAAAGTAGACACTATTACTACTGAATATATAAACTCAATAATACTAGGAGATTTCAATTTAAATCTGCTCAACACAAATAGCAGGGACATTGTAACTTATAATAATATTTTGCTTAACAATGGTTTTGTTGTATATAATATAATCTCTGAAAATTATGCAACTAGAATTTGTAGATCGGCTAAAACGGTAATCGATCATTTCATTACGGATATGGTTAAGTTTAAATACTTTTTTTATATACTAGACACTTCACTTTCAGACCATCAACGTTTCTTTATTAGTATTGATCAAAAACCTGTTAAAGACAAAATAAAAGAAACAAAAACAATTTTAAATTACGAAAGTATAGAAAGAGATTCCTTTTGGACAAAAATTCATTCTTATAGTATTTTCGATGATTTGGTTTATGATTTAGGTTTGTTAATAGAGAAAAACACACAAACAATTCTGATAAATACTAAAAAAAGGAAAGAGTGGATGACTAACGAGATAATTAATAAAATAAGAATCCGTGAATCTTATTATAAGTTTACTAAAAAATATCCTAATGATGCCCAGGTCAAAAAATTATTTGTTGATTGCAGAAATGAGGTTAAGAACCTAATCACTTTAGCAAAGAAAAACTTTTATTCTAATGAATTCTCGCGAAGTTCGGATGATAGTAAAAAATTGTGGGACTTATATAAAAGAATCATGTTTAATAAAAATTCTAGTAAATCAAATAATATTAAAGTTCTGAAAGACAACAATCAAACTATAAGTGAAGAGCAAGACATAGCAAATTTCATGAATAATTTCTTTATAAATGTCACAGATGAACTAAATATTCCGAAGAATCAGGTTGATTATGCTTATCTTGAGCAATTTCCAAAGAATATTTATACAAATTTTAATTTAATCTCAACGAACACTGAGGAAGTTCTGGAGACGATCAAAATGTTGAAACCAAGAGCGGCCACTGGGTATGACAAAATCTCTTCCAATTTTATAAAAAGATTTTCTGAACTCCTAGCTCCTCTAATAGCTAAATTCGTAAATATTTCATTTGAAACCTTCAGGTTTCCACAATGCTTAAAAATAGCTATTGTTACACCAATTTATAAAAGTGGTTGTTCTTTGGATAAGTCTAATTATCGCCCCATTTCAATTTTGAGTGCTATGTCCAAAATCTTCGAATGTATTATTAAGAACAGATTAGACATTTTTCTCAGAAGCAACAATATAGTTCACAATGAGCAATACGGATTCGAAAAGAACTCTAATACCACAGCTGCTTGCCTCAGTCTAACCGATTTTATTTCTAAAAATTTTGATAACAGCAAATATGTTTCTTGTGTCTTTCTTGATCTTCAGAAAGCGTTTGACTGTGTTGATCACCAAATTCTAATACACAAACTACGGTTACTAAGCTTTTCTGAAGATCAAATTACCTTTTTTAAATCATACCTATCAAATCGTGAGCAAAACGTAAGAATAAATGATAAACTCAGTGATTCGAAATTAATTAAAAAGGGAGTTCCTCAAGGATCAATTTTAGATCCACTTCTCTACAAACTTTATATTGATGATATTTCACGCCTTTTTTTGAAAGGATCTATGCAACTTTATGCCGACGACGCTGTCTTAAAATATTCAGAAATAAGTGAGGAGCATCTGAGAAATAATATCTATCATGATCTAACAACGATCGAAAAATGGCTGAGTAATAATCGCCTCTTACTTAACACCAAAAAAACCAAAATTTTGTTATTTGATAACAAAATCTGTAGCAACTATGACTTTTTTTATAAAAGCGTGTCAATAGAGATAGTCAAGAATTTTAATTACTTAGGACTAATCTTAGATAGTAAAATGAAATGGTATGATCATACGGAACATATTATCAAAAAAATAAGCCCCTACATATTTATCTTAAGACGGCTTCGAAAATTTTTCACCAGCAGTGTATTACGCTCTATATATTCGTCTTATATTCTATCTCATTTAATTTATCTGAACCCCATATGGTGTAAGGCTCCTCAAATCGCGCTAAATAGAATAGTTATTGCACATAAAAAAGCAATTAAAGTAATTCACGGACACACAAGGAGATTTCCAACCAGTTTGTTATATTCAGACCAATACTTAAGTTTCGAAAATATTTGCAAAAGAGAATTGTATATTATTGCTTTTAAAATTATAAATAATGAAATAAGGCATAACTTTATATTGAACAGAATGGTTGATATTCATAATTACAATACCAGAAACAAGTCCAACTTTTACCTAACGTTTTTCAAAACAGAAAATCAAAAAAGAAACTGTCTCTACAACTGTTTAAAATTATATAATGAACTACCGAATGAAATTAAAATAATTAGTAATATTTGCCAATTCAAAAAGAAAATAAAGGAATATATTACAACTGAAACATAGGTTTGGTAATTAAGTGTTACGCAAATGTAAACCGAAAATTGAATTGAATTAATATCAAAAGTTGAATTAAAAGTAGATTAAAATTAAAATTAAGATTAAAATTAAAATTAAAATTAAAATTAAAATTAAAATTAAAATTAAAATTAAAATTAAAATTAAAATTAAAATTAATATTAAAATTAAAATTAAAATTAAAATTAAAATTAAAATTAAAATTAAAATTAAAATTAAAATTAAAATTAAAATTAAAATTAAAATTAAAATTAAAATTAAAATTAAAATTAAAATTAAAATTAAAATTAAAATTAAAATTAAAATTAAAATTAAAATTAAAATTAAAATTAAAATTAAAATTAAAATTAAAATTAAAATTAACAATGAAATAAACTAGAAAATTAGTTTTAAATAAATCAAATTTGTATAAATAAAATTTGACAACTTCAAAAGATTTATAATAAATTATGTGACCAAACATCTAAGGCTAGGGTCTTTATGAAAATCAGATACTTATATGAAATTGTTTAAAAATGAATTATAATTATTATTATTTTGTTTATAAATAAAGAAAAAAAAAAAAAATAATAATAAAATAATAATAAATAAATAATTATAATAATAATAAATAATAATAATAAATAAAAACTAACAATAATAATAAAGATAATAATAATAATAATTAATAATAATAAAAAAATAATAATAATAAATAATTAATAATAATTATAAATAATTAATACTAATAAATAAATAATAATAATAATAAATAAAAAATAATAATTAAATAATAATAAATAAATAATAGTAAACAATAAACAAATAATAATAATAAATAAATAATTATAATAATAATAAATAATAATAATAAATAAAAAATAATAATAATAATATAAATAATAATAATAAATAAATAATAATAATAAATAAATAATAATAATTAAATGATAATAATAATAAATAAATAATAATAAATAAAAAATTATAATAAATTAATAATAAAAATGAATATATAATAATAATAAATAAATGATAATAATAAATAAATAAATAATAAATAAATAATAATAATAATAATAAATAAATAATAATAAATAACTAATAATAATAAATAAATAATAATAATATTCAATATATAATAATAAATAAATAATAATAATAATAAAAAAATAATAATAATATTAAATAATAATAAATAAATGATAATAATAATAAATAAATAATAATAAATAAATAATAATAATAAATACATAATAATAATAATTAATAAATAAAAAATAATAAAAATAATAATAATAAAAAAATAATAATCATAAATAAGAATAAATAAATAATACTAATAACAATAAATAAATAATAGTAATACTAATAAATAATTAATAATAATAAATAAATATTAATAATAATAAATAAATAATAATAATATTAAATAATAATAATAAATAATTAATACTAATAATAAATATATAATAATAATAATAAATAAGTAATAATAATAAATAAATAATAATAATACTAATAAAATAATAATAATAATAAAAATAATACATAAATAATAATAATAAATAAATAATAATAATAAATACAAAATAATAATAATAATATAAATAATAATAATAATAAATAAATAATAATAATAATAAAAAAATAATAATAATAGATAATTAATAATAATTATAAATAATTAATAATAATAAATAAATAATAATAATAATAAAAAAAAAAAATAATTAAATAATAATAAATAAATAATAATAAACAATAAATAAATAATAATAATAAATAAATAATTATAATAATAATAAATAATAATAATAAATAAATAATAATAATAAATAAATAATAATAATAATAAATAAATGCTAATAATAATAAATAAATAATAATAATAATAAATAAAAAATTATAATAAATTATTAATAAAAATGAATATATAATAATAATAAATAAATGATAATAATAATAATAATAAATAAATAATAATAAATAAATAATAATAATAATAATAAAAAATGAACAATAATAAATAAATAATAATAATATATAAATAATAATAATAAATAAATAATAATAATTAATAAAATTAATAATAATAATAAATAAATAATAAAAATAATATATAACTAATAATAATAAATAAATAATAATAATAATTAATAAAATTAATAATAATAATAAATAAATAATAAAAATAATAAATAGTTAATAACAATAAATAAAAAATAATATATAAATAATACTAATGAATAAATAATAATAATAAATTAAAATTATAATAAATTAATAATAATAATACATAAATAATAATAATAATAAATATATAATAATGATAATAAATAAATAATAATAATAAATAAATAATAATAATAAATAAATAATAATAATAATAAATAAATAATAATAAAAAAAATAATAATAAACATATAATAATGAATAAAGAATAATAATAATAAATAAATAATAATAATTATAAATAAATAATAAGGACATAATAATATTAAATGATAATAATAAATAAATAATAATAAATAAAAAATAATAATAATAAATAAATAATAATAATAAATAAATAATAATAATGAATAAATAATAATAATAATAATTATAAATGAATAATAATAATAAATAAATAATAATAAATAAATAATAATAATAAAGAATAATAATAATAAATAAATGATAATAATAAATAAATAATAATAAATAAATATTAATAATTATATCAAAACAATAATAATAAATAAATAATAATCAATACATAATAATAATAATAAATAAATAATTATAATAATAATAATAAATAAATAATAATAATAAATAAATAATAATAATAAATAAATAATAATAATAAATAAATAATAATAATAATAAATAAATGATAATAATAATAAATAAATAATAA
>OX352772.1:102617384-102619884 GCA_947095535.1 Poecilobothrus nobilitatus
ATAAAAATTTTATAAAACTTAGCTAATTTCAATGGCCATCAGTCTCCTGCAATGGAATCTAAATGGCTACTACAATAACTTAGATGAGCTTCAATTGATAATTAAAAATCAAAATCCAAATATTATTGCTTTACAAGAAACCCACCTACTTTCTCCCCCTAATACGTTAAAAATTCCACGGAACTTCTCACTCTATCATAAAAACGATATCACGGCAAACGACAAAGCAAGTCGGGGGATAGCTCTCTTAGTTTCAAACCATATTAAACACAAAATATTCAACCTTAATACAAATATCCTGGCAATAGCTATCGAAATCAATATTAATTTACCATTTTCAGTTATTAATATTTACAGCGCCCCCAACGAATCGATAAGCGAAAATGACCTACACTGTCTTCTCTTAAATTTTAATCAACCGATTTTAATCGTCGGAGATTTCAACGCCTGGAGCCCTATGTGGGGATCCCCTAAATATAATAAAAAAGGCAAAATAATCTCTAACTTTATAAAAAACAGTAACTTAATAAACTTAAACACAAATTCACCAACCCATTTTTCAACTCACGCTACTTTCACTCATGTCGATTTAGCTTTCTGCACCCATCCTTTAAATCTATCTTCTTCATGGAATGTCGATCAATTCCCACATGGAAGTGATCACTTCCCAATAACAATCAAACTCTTCAATAACATCCACTCCCCAACGCAATCCAAACTCAAACCCAAATTCAAAATAGACCAAGCAGACTGGTCAAAATTCCTAATTTCAATCAATAATAAACTTAAACATTTTCAACACATAAACAAAAATATCAACCAATCCGTAAGTCAATTTCAAAAATTAATAATTAGTAGTGCTAATGAAACTATCCCAAGAGCACAAAACAAAAAATTAGGAAATATAGTTGCTGGTGGAACAATTCGTTATCTCTACTACAAATGGAGAAACAAAAACTCTGGAAAATCCTGAAGAGATACCCAAGTAACGAAAATATAATAAACTATAAAAAAGCAAATGCACATTTTAAAAGAGAAGGCAAACTTGCTAAACGCCAATCCTTCGTTAACTTTACAAAAGACATAAATCCAAACAACCCCTTCAAAAGTTCTGTGGTCAAAAGTTCGATTGCTTTCCAACAAAACTAAATACCACAATATTTCCTATATAAAAAAGTCCGATAACACGTTGACCCAAGATCTAATAGAGATAGCCAACACACTGGGCAATTTCTGGTCACAATATTCAAGGGATGAAAACTTCTCTAACTCATTTAAAAACGGGAGAAACTCCCTTCCACTCCGGATTGCTCCGCCGTACATACCAAACAAGCGCGCTAAACAGATCGAACAACCAATAACAGTATTAGAGCTGCAAGCCAGCTTGAACTCTCTAAAAGGCAAGACCCCAGGTTATGATAACTTGTCATACCCTATTTTGAAAAACCTTACTATTGAAGCGAAATCTAAACTATGTGAATTATATAATATCATTTTCCTTACAAGTACTATTCCACAACAGTGGAAAATCGCAACAATAGTCGCCATAGCTAAAGAAGGTAAAGATCAACACTGTCCGTCCAGTTATCGCCCTATATCGCTACTCCCATGCGCCAGCAAAGTCTTAGAAAAAATTGTAGCAAAAAGACTCTTTTGGTTGCTAAAGGAAGGAAATCTAGTAACAAACAAGCAAACGGCATATAAATCTGGCAAAGGAACTATGGATGCACTACTCCTATTAGATCAAAATATCCGGAACAGTCTAAATGCAAAAAGCCATATTTCAATCATATCAATTGACGCAGAAAAAGCCTTTGATCGTGTGGCTATGCACTCAATTATCGAACAACTAACTTAATGGAAAATCGGGGGGAACATAATTAATTTCGTAAAAAACTTCTTGTCGAATAGAAAAATAAGAGTCAAAAATAACAAATTCTATTCAAACATTTGGCCACTAAACAATGGAATCCCTCAAGGATCTCCATTATTTTTAATCGCCTATAATAAACTCAGCAAAATTATAGATGATCAAACATTTTTTAAGCACGTGCTATACGCCGACGATCTTTTAGTTTATTCCACCATTAAAAATTTTGCACAATTTAAAATCAAACTTGAAGATCTAGTACAGAACTAACTGATTGGGGAAACTTCAGTGGCTCAAAAATACAATATCATCAAAAACAAAATCAAAACATTTGCACATTTGTAAAAAACACAATTGTAATAACTTTGTAATAAACACTAATTCCTTAAATTTACAAAATGTTTCAAATTTGAAAATATTAGGTCTTGTTTTTAACTCAAGATACTTGTGGAACAGTCATATAGAAATGTTATGTAGTTCATTAAATAATAGACTTAATTGTATAAAATGTTTAGCTAGCAAATATCTAGAAAGTGACACAAAATCTTTGGTTGATGTAATTAAAGCGGTTATTCTCTCCAAAATCGAATATGGACTTCCCATCTATGGAACAGTAGAAAAAACAAAGCT
>OX352772.1:102627384-102634884 GCA_947095535.1 Poecilobothrus nobilitatus
ACGTGCTATACGCCGACGATCTTTTAGTTTATTCCACCATTAAAAACTTTGCACAATTTAAAATCAAACTTGAAGATCTAGTAACAGAACTAACAGATTGGGGAAACTTCAGTGGCTCAAAAATATCAATAACAAAATCAAAACATTTACACATTTGTAAAAAACACAATTGTAATAACTTTGTAATAAACACTAATTCCTTAAATTTACAAAATGTTTCAAATTTAAAAATATTAGGTCTTGTTTTTAACTCAAGATACTTGTGGAACAGTCATATAGAAATGTTATGTAGTTCATTAAATAATAGACTTAATTGTATAAAATGTTTAGCTAGCAAATATCTAAAAAGTAACACAAAATCTTTGGTTGATGTAATTAAAGCGGTTATTCTCTCCAAAATCGAATATGGACTTCCCATCTATGGAACAGTAGAAAACACAGAGCTACAAAAAATTAAAACAATATACCATGCATCAATACGCTCAGCACTTGGGGTTTTTCGATGCACGCCAATTCCTATTATCCTCGCAGAGTCAGGACTTCCGACCTTAGAAGAAAAAATTAAGCTCTCTACCAGCAAACTATTAACCAAAATTATTTTTTCAGAGGAAGTTGAACTATATGACAAATGCAAAAGAGTTATAGCAAGAAAACGCATACCAAAAAGACCATCAACACTACTTCAGCAAAAAAGAACAATATGAATTTCAAGCCGATCAGCAACCCGGGGTTGCGTTTTCCTCCTTGGGAACTGGAGCTGGATAGCGTTAATTTAAATCTCAATAACTGGAACAAAAGCCAAATCAACAAAAGCCTATTTCAACAGGAATTTCGATCTTTAAGAAATAAATATGCTGAATGGAATCTCATATTCACTGACGGCTCAAAATCCCCCTTCGCAACAGCACTTAGTATCGTGGATGAAGAAAAAAATATTTTAAAAATAGGAGCCCTACCCACATACTCAACACCCTAGTCTGCTGAGGCACTTGCGGTACTAGAAGCAATAAAAATAAAACAAAATCCAAAAGCAAAATACATAATTTGTTCTGACTCCCTTTCAACAATGAAAGCGGTCATCAATGTTAACAACACCGAAAAAACCATACAGGAAATACGGGACACCCTAATAAAAAAATAGAAATCTCTTAAACTTATGTGGGTCCCAGGACATGCGGGTATAGACGGAAATGAGTTTGCCGACAAAATAGCAAAAGAGGCGGCAAATTCCCCTCTCGTATCACTAAACTTCACAAATAAATCAGACCTAGTCGAAGAAATAAAAAAGATAACGCAGCATGAATCTTTACTTACCTGGACAAACTTTATTCACTTCTATAAACACCTCAACCCCAAGAAAGAACCATCATCCTTTCCAGCAAAAGCGAGCAAAAGGGACCTTACGGTGTACACAAAATTTAGAATTGGGGACACTATACTCACTATACCCACCAACACCTTTTCAACAAAGAACCAGCTCCAACTTGCACATTTTGTAACAATCAAGTCATTACAACTGAGCACATAATTATAGAATGTACAGAAATAGATGCCATAAGAATTCAACAAAATATAAAACCGCTACACTTACTTTTGTCGGAAACCACAGCGCAAAATGTTACAACGTTCGCAAACTTCCTAAAAAGATTAAACATTTACAATAAAATATAAAAAACAAAATATAAAAAAAAGGTAGGGTACTGTGCCATATAAAAAATTAAAAAAAAAAAAAATTGTTTTATCAAAAAAGAAAGTATACAATAAAAGAAAATAATTATAAAAAAAAAAGATAACAAGTAACTTAGGTTCAACAATTATAATTTTTGTTCAAAATTTTGTTCCCTAATAATGTGCTTTATTATTAAAAAACAAAAAAATAAAAATAGCCGAAGGCCTCAGTTGCTAGTGCTAGAGTTATTATGTATAATAAGTAATTAATCTTAGTTATTGTATAAGTTGGATAAATAAATAAATAATAATAATAAATAAATAATAATAATAGTAAATAATTAATAATAATAAAAAATAATTAATAATAATAAATAATTAATAGTAATAATAATAAATAAATGATAGTAATAATAAATAAATAATAATAATAATAAATAAATAATTATAATAAATAATAAATAAATGATAATGAGAATAAATAAATAATAATAAAAATAAATAAATTAAAATAATAAATAAATAAGGTAAAATTATTAATGAATAATAATAATAAATAAATAATTATAAATAAATAAATAATAATAATAATAAATAAATAATAATGAATAAAAAATAATAATAACAAATAAATAATAACAATAATAAAGAAATAATAAAGAAATAATAATATTAAATGATAATAATAAATAAATAATAATTATAATAAATAATAATAATAATAAATAAATAATAATAATAAATAAATAATAATAAATATATAATAATAATGAATAATTAATAATAATAAATAAATAATAACAATAAAGAAATAAATATTAAAAATAATAAAAAATAATGATATTAAAAAATAAATAATAATGAATAAAGAATAATAATAATAATAATAAATAAATAATAATAAAAAAAAAAATAATAATAAATATATACTCATGAATAAAGAATAATAATAATAAATAAATAATAATAATAATAATAAATAAATAATGAAGACATAATAATATTAAATGATAATAATAAATAAATAATAATAAATTAATAATAAATAAATAATAATAATTATAATAAATAATAATAATAATAAATAAATAATAATAATAAATAAATAAAAATAAATAAATAATAATAATAAATAAATAATAATAATAAATTAAAAATAATAATAAATAAATAATAATAATGTTAAATAATAATAATAAATAAATAAATAATAATAATAAATATATAATAATAATAATAATAATAAATAAATAATAATAATAAATATATAAAGATAATAATAAAATAATAATAATAATAATAATACATAAATAATAATAATAAATAAATAATTATAATAATAATAAATAATAATAATAAATAAAAAATAATAATAATAATATAAATAATAATAATAATAAAAAAATAATAATAATAATAAAAAAATAATAATAATAAATAATTAATAATAATTATAAATAATTAATAATAATAAGTAAATAATAATAATAATAAATAAAAAATAATAATTAAATAATAATAAATAAATAATAATAAACAATAAATAAATAATAATAATAAATAAATAATTATAATAATAATAAATAATAATAAATAAAAAATAAATAATAATAATATAAATAATAATAATAAATAAATAATAATAATAAATAAATAATAATAATAATAATAATAAATAAATAATAATAATAAATAAATAATAATAATAAATAAATAATAATAATAAATAAATAATAATTGTAATAAATAAATGATAATAATAATATATAAATAATAATAATAATAAATAAAAAATTATAATAAATTAATAATAAAAATGAATGTATAATAATAATAAATAAATGATAATAATAAATAAATAAATAATAAATAAATAAAAATAATAATTATAAATAAATAATAATAAATAAATAATGATAATAAATAAAAAATAATAATAAATAAATAATAATAATAAATAAATAATAATAAATAAATAATAATAATAAAGAATAATAATAAATAAAAAATAATAATAAATAAATAATAATAATAATAAAAAATGAACAATAATAATAAATAAAAAATAATAATTAAATAATAATAATAAATAAAGAAATAATAATAATAAATAAATAACAATAATAATAAATAAATAATAATAATAAATAAATAATAATAATAATAAATTAATAATTATAATAATAATAAATAGAAAATAATAATAATAATATAAATAATAATAATAATAAATTAATAATTATAATTATAATAAATAAAAAATAATGATAATAATAATAAACCTCCAATAAACAATATAACATACTTTCAACACGCTCATCTGCCTCCATATTTTTTCGTTTTCCATTTAATTTCCATATAAATAAAATTTTTATAAAACTTAGCTAATTTCAATGGCCATCAGTCTCCTGCAATGGAGTCTAAATGGCTACTACAATAACTTAGATGAGCTTCAACTGATAATTAAAAATCAAAATCCAAATATTTTTGCTTTACAAGAAACCCACCTATTTTCTCCCCCTAATACCTTAAAAATTCCACGGAACTTCTCACTCTATCATTAAAACGATATCACGGCAAACGACACAGCAAGTCGGGGGATAGCTCTCTTAGTTTCAAACCATATTAAACACAAAATATTCAACCTTAATACAAATATCCTGGCAATAGCTATCGAAATCAATATTAATTTACCATTTGCAGTTATTAATATTTACAGCGCCCCTAACGAATCGATAAGCGAAAATGACCTACACTGTCTCCTCTCAAATTTTAATCAACCGATTTTAATCGTCGGAGATTTCAACGCCTAGAGCCCTATGAGGGGATCCCCTAAATATAATAAAAAAGGCAAAATAATCTCTAACTTTATAAAAAACAGTAACTTAATAAACTTAAACACAAATTCACCAACCCATTTTTCAACTCACGCTACTTTCACTCATGTCGATTTAGCTTTCTGCACCCATCCTTTAAATCTATCTTCTTCATGGAATGTCGATCAATTCCCACATGGAAGTGATCACTTCCCAATAACAATCAAACTCTTCAACAACATCCACTCCCCAACGCAATCCAAACTCAAACCCAAATTCAAAATAGACCAAGCAGACTGGTCAAAATTCCAAATTTCAATCAATAATAAACTTAAACATTTTCAACACATAAACAAAAATATCAACCAATCCGTAAGTCAATTTCAAAAATTAATAATTAGTAGTGCTAATGAAACTATCCCAAGAGCACAAAACAAAAAAATTAGGAAATATACTTGCTGGTGGAACATTTCGTCATCTCTACTACAAGTAATGAAAATATAATAAACCATAAAGCAAATGCACATTTTAAAAGAGAAGTCAAACTTGCTAAACGCCAATCCTTCGTTAACTTTACAAAAGACATAAATCTAAACAACCCCCTCAAAAGTTCTGTGGTCAAAAATTCGATTGCTTTTCAATAGCGTGTTATATAAAAAAGTCCAATAACACGCTAACCCAAGATCCAGTAGAGATAGCCAACACACTGGGCAATTTCTGGTCACAATATTCAAGGGATGAAAACTTCTCTAACTCATTTATAAACGGGAGAAACTCCCTTCCACTCCGGATTGCTCCGCCGTACACACCAAACAAGCGCGCTAAACAGATCGAACAACCAATAACAGTATTAGAGCTGCAAGCCTGCTTGAACTCTCTAAAAGGCAAGACCCCAGGTTATGATAACTTGTCATACCCTATTTTGAAAAACCTTACTATTGAAGCGAAATCTAAACTATGTGAATTATATAATATCATTTTCCTTACAAGTACTATTCCACAACAGTGGAAAATCGCAACAATAGTCGCCATAGCTAAAGAAGGTAAAGATCAACACTGTCCGTCCAGTTATCGCCCTATATCGCTACTCCCATGCGCCAGCAAAGTCTTAGAAAAAATTGTAGCAAAAAGAATCTTTTGGTTGCTAAAGGAAGGAAATCTAGTAACAAACAAGCAAACGGTATATAAATCTGGCAAAGGAACTATAGATGCACCACTCCTATTAGATCAAAATATCCGGAACAGTCTAAATGCAAAAAGCCACATTTGAATCATATCAATTGACACAGAAAAAGCCTTTGACCGTGTGGGTATGCACTCAATTATCGAACAACTAACTTAATGGAAAATCGGGGGGAACATAATTAATTTCGTAAAAAACTTCTTGTCGAATAGAAAAATAAGAGTCAAAAATAACAAATTCTATTCAAACATTTGGTCACTAAACAATGGAATCCCTCAAGGATCTCCATTATCAGTTCCATTATTTTTAATCGCCTATAATAAACTCAGCAAAATTATAGATAATCAAAAATTTTTTAAGCACGTGCTATACGCCGACTATCTTTTAGTTTAGTCCACCATTAAAAACTTTGCACAATTTAAAATCAAACTTGAAGATCTAGTAACAGAACTAACAGATTGGGGAAACTTCAGTGGCTCAAAAATATCAATAACAAAATCAAAACATTTACACATTTGTAAAAAACACAATTGTAATAACTTTGTAATAAACACTAATTCCTTAAATTTACAAAATGTTTCAAATTTAAAAATATTAGGTCTTGTTTTTAACTCAAGATACTTGTGGAACAGTCATATAGAAATGTTATGTAGTTCATTAAATAATAGACTTAATTGTATAAAATGTTTAGCTAGCAAATATCTAGAAAGTAACACAAAATCTTTGGTTGATGTAATTAAAGCGGTTATTCTCTCAAAAATCGAATATGGGCTTCCCATCTATGGAACAGTAGAAAAAACGGAGCTACAAAAAATTAAAACAATATACCATGCATTAATACGATCAGCACTTGGGGTTTTTCGATGCACGCCAATTCCTATTATCCTCGCAGAGTCAGGACTTCCGACCTTAGAAGAAAAAATTAAGCTCTCTACCAGCAAACTATTAACCAAAATTATTTTTTCAGAGGAAGTTGAACTATATGACAAATGCAAAAGAGTTATAGCAAGAAAACGCATACCAAAAAGACCATCAACACTACTTCAGGTCATTCTCTTTGCAAAAAAGAACAATATGAATTTCAAGCCCATCAGCAACCCGAGGTTGCGTTTTCCTCCTTGGGAACTGAAGCTGGATAGTGTTAATTTAAATCTCAATAACTGGAACAAAAGCCTATTTCAACAGGAATTTCGACCTTTAAGAAATAAATATGCTGAATGGAAAATCATATTCACCGACGGTTCAAAATTCCCCTTCGCAACAGCACTTAGTATCGTGGATGAAGAAAAAAATATTTTAAAAATAGGAGCCCTACCCACATACTCAACACCCTACTCTGCTGAGGCACTTGCGGTACTAGAAGCAATAAAAATAAAACAAAATCCAAAAGAAAAATACATAATTTGTTCTGACTCCCTTTCAACAATGAAAGCGGTCATCAATGTTAACAACACCGAAAAAACCATACAGGAAATACGGGACACCCTAATAAAAAAATAGAAATCTCTTAAACTTATGTGGGTCCCAGGACATGCGGGTATAGACGGAAATGAGTTTGCCGACAAAATAGCAAAAGAGGCGGCAAATTCCCCTCTCGTATCACTAAACTTCACAAATAAATCAGACCTAGTCGAAGAAATAAAAAAGATAACGCAGCATGAATCTTTACTTACCTGGACAAACTTTACTCACTTCTATAAACACCTCAACCCCAAGAATGAACCATCATCCTTTCCAGCAAAAGCGAGCAAAAGGGACCTTACGGTGTACACAAAATTTAGAATTGGGGACACTATACTCACTATACCCACCAACACCTTTTCAACAAAGAAC
>OX352772.1:102649884-102657384 GCA_947095535.1 Poecilobothrus nobilitatus
GCGCCCCTAACGAATCGATAAGCGAAAATGACCTACACTGTCTCCTCTCAAATTTTAATCAACCGATTTTAATCGTCGGAGATTTCAACGCCTAGAGCCCTATGAGGGGATCCCCTAAATATAATAAAAAAGGCAAAATAATCTCTAACTTTATAAAAAACAGTAACTTAATAAACTTAAACACAAATTCACCAACCCATTTTTCAACTCATGCTACTTTCACTCATGTCGATTTAGCTTTCTGCACCCATCCTTTTAATCTATCTTCTTCATGGAATGTCGATCAATTCCCACATGGAAGTGATCACTTCCCAATAACAATCAAACTCTTCAACAACATCCACTCCCCAACGCAATCCAAACTCAAACCTAAATACAAAATAGAGCAAGCAGACTGGTCAAAATTCCAAATTTCAATCAATAATAAACTTAAACATTTTCAACACATAAACAAAAATATCAACCAATCCGTAAGTCAATTTCAAAAATTAATAATTAGTAGTGCTAATGAAACTATCCCAAGAGCACAAAACAAAAAAATTAGGAAATATACTTGCTGGTGGAACATTTCGTCATCTCTACTACAAGTAATGAAAATATAATAAACCATAAAGCAAATGCACATTTTAAAAGAGAAGTCAAACTTGCTAAACGCCAATCCTTCGTTAACTTTACAAAAGACATAAATCCAAACAACCCCCTCAAAAGTTCTGTGGTCAAAAATTCGATTGCTTTTCAATAGAGTGTTATATAAAAAAGTCCGATAACACGCTAACCCAAGATCCAGTAGAGATAACCAACACACTGGGCAATTTCTGGTCACAATATTCAAGGGATGAAAACTTCTCTAACTCATTTATAAACGGGAGAAACTCCCTTCCACTCCGGATTGCTCCGCCGTACACACCAAACAAGCGCGCTAAACAGATCGAACAACCAATAACAGTATTAGAGCTGCAAGCCTGCTTGAACTCTCTAAAAGGCAAGACCCCAGGTTATGATAACTTGTCATACCCTATTTTGAAAAACCTTACTATTGAAGCGAAATCTAAACTATGTGAATTATATAGTATCATTTTCCTTACAAGTACTATTCCACAACAGTGGAAAATCGCAACAATAGTTCCCATAGCTAAAGAAGGTAAAGATCAACACTGTCCGTCCAGTTATCGCCCTATATCGCTACTCCCACGCGCCAGCAAAGTCTTAGAAAAAATTGTAGCAAAAAGAATCTTTTGGTTGCTAAAGGAAGGAAATCTAGTAACAAACAAGCAAAAGGCATATAAATCTGGCAAAGGAACTATGGATGCACCACTCCTATTAGATCAAAATATCCGGAACAATCTAAATGCAAAAAGCCGTATTTCAATCATATCAATTGACGCAGAAAAAGCCTTTGACCGTGTGGGTATGCACTCAATTATCGAACAACTAACTTAATGGAAAATCGGGGAGAATATAATTAATTTCGTAAAAAACTTCTTGTCGAATAGAAAAATAAGAGTCAAAAATAACAAATTCTATTCAAACATTTGGCAATTAAACAATGGAATCCCTCAAGGATCTCCATTATCAGTTCCATTATTTTTAATCGCCTATAATAAACTCAGCAAAATTATAGATAATCAAAAATTTTTTAAGCACGTGCTATACGCCGACGATCTTTTAGTTTATTCCACCATTAAAAACTTTGCACAATTTAAAATCAAACTTGAAGATCTAGTAACAGAACTTACAGATTGGGGAAACTTCAGTGGCTCAAAAATATCAATAACAAAATCAAAACATTTACACATTTGTAAAAAACACAATTGTAATAACTTTGTAATAAACACTAATTCCTTAAATTTACAAAATGTTTCAAATTTGAAAATATTAGGTCTTGTTTTTAACTCAAGATACTTGTGGAACAGTCATATAGAAATGTTATGTAGTTCATTAAATAATAGACTTAATTGTATAAAATGTTTAGCTAGCAAATATCTAAAAAGTAACACAAAATCTTTGGTTGATGTAATTAAATCGGTTATTCTCTCCAAAATCGAATATGAATTTCCCATCTATGGAACAGTAGAAAACACAGAGCTACAAAAAATTAAAACAATATACCATGCATCAATACGCTCAGCACTTGGGGTTTTTCGATGCACGCCAATTCCTATTATACTCGCAGAGTCAGGACTTCCGACCTTAGAAGAAAAAATTAAGCTCTCTACCAGCAAACTATTAACCAAAATTATTTTTTCAGAGGAAGTTGAACTATATGACAAATGCAAAAGAGTTATAGCAAGAAAACGCATACCAAAAAGACCATCAACACTACTTCAGGTCATTCTCTTTGCAAAAAAGAACAATATGAATTTCAAGCCCATCAGCAACCCGAGGTTGCGTTTCCCTCCTTGGGAACTGAAGCTGGATAGTGTTAATTTAAATCTCAATAACTGGAACAAAAGCCAAACCAACCCAAGCCTATTTCAACAGGAATTCCGATCTTTAAGAAATAAATATGCTGAATGGAATCTCATATTCACTGACGGCTCAAAATTCCTCTTCGCAACAGCACTTAGTATCGTGGATGAAGAAAAAAATATTTTAAAAATAGGAGCCCTACCCACATACTCAACACCCTACTCTGCTGAGGCACTTGCGGTACTAGAAGCAATAAAAATAAAACAAAATCCAAAAGAAAAATACATAATTTGTTCTGACTCCCTTTCAACAATGAAAGCGGTCATCAATGTTAACAACACCGAAAAAACCATACAGGAAATACGGGACACCCTAATAAAAAAAAGAAATCTCTTAAACTTATGTGAGTCCCAGGACATGCGGGTATAGAAGAAAATGAGTTTGCCGATAAAATAACAAAAGAGGCGGCAAATTCCCCTCTCGTATCACTAAACTTCACAAATAAATCAGACCTAGTCGAAGAAATAAAAAAGATTTAAAGAAGAAATAAAAGAATCTTTACTTACCTGGACAAACTTTACTCACTTCTATAAACACCTCAACCCCAAGAAAGAACCATCATCCTTTCCAGCAAACGCGAGCAGAAGGGACCTTACGGTGTACACAAAATTTAGAACTGGGCACACTATACTCACCCACCAACACCTTTTCAACAAAGAACCAGCTCCAACTTGCACATTTTGTAACAATCAAGTCATTACAACTGAGCACATAATTATCGAATGTACAGAAATAGATGCCATAAGAATTCAACAAAATATAAAACCGCTACACTTACTTTTGTCGGAAACCACAGCGCAAAATGTTACAACGTTCGCAAACTTCCTAAAAAGATTAAACATTTACAATAAAATATAAAAAGCAAAATATAAAAAAAAGGTAGGGTACTGTTCCATATAAAAAATTAAAAAAAAAAAAAATTGTTTTATCAAAAAAGAAAGTATACAATAAAGAAGTAAGAAAGTATACAATAAAAGAAAATAATTATAAAAAAAAAAAAAGATAACAAGTAACTTAGGTTCAATAATTATAATTTTTGTTCAAATATTTGTTCCCTAATAATATACTTTATTATTAAAAAACAAAAAAATAAAAATAGACGAAGGCCTCAGTTGCTAGTGCTAGAATTATTATGTATAATAAGTAATTAATCTTAGTTATTGTATAAGTTGGATAAATAAATAAAAAATAATAATAAATAAATAATAATAATAATAATAAATAATTAATAATAATAATAAATAATTAATAATAATAATAAATAATTAATAATAATAATAATAAATAATTAATAGTAATAAATAAATAATAATAATAAATAAAAAATAATAATTAAATAATAATAAATAAATAATATGAATAAATAAATAATTATAATAATAATAAATAATAATAAATAAAAAATAAAAATAATAATATAAATAATAATAATAAATAAATAATAATAATAATTAATAAATAATAATAAATAAATAATAATAATAAATAAATAATATTAATTATAAATAAATAATAATAATATTAAATAATAATAATAAATAAATAGTAATAATAATAAATAAATAATAATAATAAATATATAATAATAATAATAATAAATAAATAATAATAATAAAAAAATAATAATAATAGTAATAATAAATAATTGATAGTAATAATATATAAATAATAATAATACTAAATAAATAATTATAATAAATACTAAATAAATAATGATAAGAATAAATAAATAATAATAAAAATAAATAAATTAAAATAATAAATAAATAAGAATAATAATAAATGAATAATAATAATAATAATAAATAAATAATAATAAATAAATAAATAATAATAATAATAATAAATAAATAATAATGAATAAAAAAAAATAATAATAAATAAATAATAAAAATAATAAAGAAATAATAAAGAAATAATAATAGTAAATGATAATAATAAATAAATAATAATAAATAAATAATAATAAAAAAATAATAATAATAATAATAAATAATAAGAACAAATAAATAATAATAACAAATAAATAAAAATAAATAAATAATAATAATTAATAAATAATAATAATAATAATAAATAGAAAATAATAATAAATAAATAATAATAATAATTAAAAAAATTAATAATAATAATAAATAAATAATAAAAATAATATATAAATAATAATAATAATAAATAAATAATAATAATAATTAATAAAATTAATAATAATAATAAATAAATAAAAATAATAATAATAATAATAATCATAAATAAAAAATAATAATAAATAAATAATAATAATAATAATAATCATAAATAAAAAATAATAATAAATAAATAATAATAATAATAAATAAATAATAATAACTTAATAATAATAATAAATAATTAATAAATATATAATAATAATAAATAATAATAATAATAAATAAATGATAATAAATAAATAATAATAAATAAATAATAATAATTATATAAATATAATAATAATAATAAATAAATAATAATAAATAAATAATAATAATAATAAATAAATAATAATAATAAATAAATAATAATAGTAATAAATAAATAATAATTATAATTAATAATATTAATAATAGTAATAAATAAATAATAAAAATAATAAATAAATAAAAATAATATATAAATAATAATAAATAAGTAATAATAATAAATAAATAATAATAATAATAAATAAATAATAATAATAAATAAATAATAATAATAAATAATTAATAATAATAATAAATAATTAATAATAATAAATAAATAATAATAATAATAAATAAAAAATAATAATTAAATAATAATAATAAATAAATAACAATAATAATAAATAAATAATAATAATAAATAAATAATAATAATAAATAAATAATAATAAATAAAAAATAATAATAATAATAATAATATTAAATAAATAATAATAACAAATAAATAATAATAATAATAAATAATAATAATAAATAAATAATAATAATAAATAAATAATAATAATAACAATAAATAAATAATAATACTAATAAATAATTAATAATAATAAAATAATAGTAAATAATAATAATATTAAATAAATAATAATAAATAAATAATAATAATAATAAATAAATAATAATAATAAATAAATAATAATAATAAATAAATAATAATAATAAATAAATAATAATAATAACAAATAAATAATAATAATAAATAAATATTAATAATAATAAATAAATGATAATAATAATAAATAAATAATAATAAATAAATAATAATAAATAAATAATAATAATAATTAATAAATAATAATAATAAATAAATAATAATATTAATTGCAAAAAAATAATAATAATAATAACGATAAAATATTAATAATAATACTAATAAATAATTAATAATAATAAAATAAGAATAATAATAAATAAATAAAAATAAAATAATACATAAATAATAATAATAAATATAAAATAATAATAATACAAAATAATAATAATAATAAATATATAATAGTAACAATAAATAAATAATAATAATAATTAAATAATAATAATAATAAATAAATGATAGTAATAATAAATAAATAATGATAATAAATAAATAATTATAATAAATAATAACGAAATGATAATAAGAATAAATAATAATAATACTTGTGGAACAGTCATATAGAAATGTTATGTAGTTCATTAAATAATAGACTTAATTGTATAAAATGTTTAGCTAGCAAATATCTAGAAAGTAACACAAAATCTTTGGTTGATGTAATTAAAGCGGTTATTCTCTCCAAAGTCGAATATGGACTTCCCATCTATGGAACAGTAGAAAAAACGGAGTTACAAAAAATTAAAACAATATACCATGCATTAATACGCTCAGCACTTGGGGTTTTTCGATGCCAATTCCTATTATCCTCGCAGAGTCAGGACTTCCGACCTTAGAACAAAAAATTTAGCTTCTACCAGGAAACTATTAACCAAAATTATTTTTTCAGAGGAAGTTGAACTATATGACAAATGCAAAAGAGTTATAGCAAGAAAACGCATACCAAAAAGACCATCAACACTACTTCAGGTCATTCTCTTTGCAAAAAAGAACAATATGAATTTCAAGCCCATCAGCAACCCGAGGTTGCGTTTTCCTCCTTGGGAACTGAAGCTGGATGGTGTTACTTTAAATCTCAATAACTGGAACAAAAGCCAAACCAACCCAAGCCTATTTCAACAGGAATTTCGATATTTAAGAAATAAATATGCTGAATGGAATCTCATATTCACCGACGGTTCAAAATTCCCCTTCGCAACAGCACTTAGTATCGTGGATGAAGAAAAAATATTTTAAAAATAGGAGCCCTACCCACATACTCAACACCCTACTCTGCTGAGGCACTTGCGGTACTAGAAGCAATAAAAATAAAACAAAATCCAAAAGAAAAATACATAATTTGTTCTGACTCCCTTTCAACAATGAAAGCGGTCATCAATGTTAACAACACCGAAAAAACCATACAGGAAATACGGGACACCCTAATAAAAAAAAGAAATCTCTTAAACTTATGTGAGTCCCAGGACATGCGGGTATAGAAGAAAATGAGTTTGCCGATAAAATAGCAAAAGAGGCGGCAAATTCCCCTCTCGTATCACTAAACTTCACAAATAAATCAGACCTAGTCGAAGAAATAAAAAAGATAACGCAGCATGAATCTTTACTTACCTGGACAAACTTTACTCACTTCTATAAACACCTCAACCCCAAGAAAGAACCATCATCCTTTCCAGCAAACGCGAGCAGAAGGGACCTTACGGTGTACACAAAATTTACTGGGCACACTATACTCACCCACCAACACCTTTTCAACAAAGAACCAGCTCCAACTTGCACATTTTGAAACAATCAAGTCATTACAACTGAGCACATAATTATCTAATGTACAGAAATAGATGCCATAAGAATTCAACAAAATATAAAACCGCTACACTTACTTTTGCCGGAAACCACAGCGCAAATTACAATAAAATATAAAAAGCAAAATATAAAAAAAAGGTAGGGTACTGTAAAATTAAAAAA
>OX352772.1:102662384-102664884 GCA_947095535.1 Poecilobothrus nobilitatus
TAAATAATAATAATGAATAAATAATAATAATAAATAAATAATAATAAATAAATAATAATAATTATAACAAATAATAATAATAAATAAATAATAATAACAAATAAATAATAATCAAATAATAATAATTAATAAATAATAATAATAAATAAATAATAATAGTAATAAATAAATAACAATAATATTAAATAATAATAATAAATAAATAGTAATAATAATAAAGAAATAATAATAATAAATATATAATAATAATAATAATAAATAAATAATAATAATAATAAATAAATAATAATAATAAAATAATAATAATACATAAATAATAATAATAATAAATATATAATAATGATAATAAATAAATAATAATAATAAATAAATAATAATAATAAATAATAAATAATAATAATATATATAATAATAATAATAAATAAAAAATATTAATTAAATAATAATAATAAATAAATAAATAATAATAATAAATAAATAACAATAATAATAAATAAATAAAAATTATAATAATTAAATAATAATAAATAAAAAATAATAATAATAAATAAATTATAATAATAAATAATTAATAATAATAATAAATAATTAATAATAATAAATAATTAATAATAATAAATAAATAATAATAAATAAATAATAATAAATAAATAAAAATAATAAATAAATAAAAATAATAAATAAATAATAATAATAATAAATAAATAATAATGACTTAATAATAATAATAACTAAATAATAATAATAAATAAATAATAAATATATAATAATAATAATAATAATAAGTAAATGATAATAAATAAATAATAATAAATAAATAATAATAATTATATAAAAATAATAATAATAAATAAATAATAATAACTAAATAATAATATTAATAAATAAATAATAATAATAAATAAATAATAATAGTAATAAATAAATAATAATTATAATTAATAAAATTAATAATAGTAATAAATAAATAATAAAAATAATAAATAAATAAAAATAATATTTAAATAATAATAAATAATAAAAATATAAATAATTATAATAAATAACAATAATAAATAAATAATAATAAGAATAAATAAATAATAATAAATAAAAATAAATAAATAATAATAACAATAAATATATAATAATAATACTAATAAATAATTAATAATAACAAATAAATAAAAATAATAAATAAATAAAAATAATAAATAAATAATAATAATAAATAAATAATTATAATAAATAATTTATAATAATAATAAATAATAATAATAATAAATATATAATAATAATAAGTGAATAATAATAAATAGATAAATAATAATAATAAATAAATAACAATAATATAAAATAAAGAATAATAATAATAAATAAAGAATAATAATACTAAAGAAATAATAATAATAATAAATAAATGATAGTAATAATAAATAAATAATAGTAATAAATAAATAATAATAACAAAAAATAAATAATGCTAATAAATAAATAATAATAATAAATAAGTAATAATAATAAATAAATAATAGTAATAATTTTTTTTTCTTTTCGCGAGGGGTGAAAAATCTTTTAAAGAGCTTTAAGAGGGTCCGCACTCTAAACGACTGTGAGACTTCTGAGATGTTAATAATAATAATAAATAAATAATAATAATAAATAAATATTAATAAATAAATGATAATATTAAAATAATAAACAATAATAATAAATAAATGATAATAATAATTAATAAATAATAATAATAATAATAAATAAATATTAATAATAATAATAAAAAAATAATAATAAATAATAATAAATAATTAATAATAATAACAATAAATAAATAATAATAATATTAAATAAATAATAATAAATAATAATAATAATAAATAAATAATAATAATAAATAAATAATAATAATAAATAAATAATAATAATAACAAATAAATAATAATAATAAATAAATAATAATAATAATAAATAAATGATAATAATAATAATAAATAAATAAAAATAAATAAATAATAATAATAATTAATAAATAATAATAATAATAAATAAATAATAATATTAGTTACAAAAAAATAATAATAATAACAAATGAAAGAAATAAATAATAATAACAATAAATAAATAATAATAATACTAATAAATAATTAATAATAATAAAATAAGAATTATAATAAATAAATAATAATAATATTAAATAATAATAATAAATAAATAATAATAATAATAAAATAATACATAAATAATAATAATAAATATATAATAATAATAAATATATAATAATAATAATACATAAATAATAATAACAATAATAAATATATAATAATAATAATAAATAAATAATAATAATTATATAATAATAATAATAATAAATAAATGATAGTAATAATAAATAAATAATAATAATAAATAAATAATTATAATAAATAATAACGAATTGATAATAAGAATAAATAAATAATAATAATAATAAATAAATTACTATAATAAATATTTAAGAATAATAATAAATGAATAATAATAA
>OX352772.1:102668098-102670598 GCA_947095535.1 Poecilobothrus nobilitatus
ATAATAGTAATAAATAAATAATAAACAATAATAATAAATAAATAATAATAATAATAATAATAAATAAATAATTATAATAATAATAAATAATAATAATAAATAAAAAATAATAATAATAATAAAAATATACATAATAATAATAATATTTAAATAATAATAATAATATTTAAATAATAATTATAATAAATAAATGATAATAATAATAAATAAATAATAATAATAATAAGTAAATAATAATAATAAATAAATAATAATAATAAATAAATAATAATAATGAATAAATAATAATAATAATAAATAAATAATAATAATAAATAAATAATAATAATAATAAATAAATAATAATTATAAATAAATAATAATAATAAATAAATAATAATAATAAATAAATAATAATAATAAATAAATGATAATAATAATAATAATAAATAAATAATAATAATAATAAATAAATAATAATAACAAATTTATATTAATAATAATAAATAAATAACAACAAGAATAATAAATAAAAATAAATAAACAATAATAACAATAAATAAATAATAATACTAATAAATAATTAATAATAAGAAAAAAATAATAATAAATAAATAAAAATAATAAATAAATAATCACAATAAATAAATAATTATAATAAATAAATAATAATAATAATAAATAATAATAATAATAAATAAATAATAATAATAAGTAAATAATAATAATAAATAAATAAATAATAATAATAAATAAAAAACAATAATAATAAATAAAGAATAATAATAATAAATAAATAATAATAAATAATTAATAATAATAAATAAATAATAATAATAATATATAAATAATAATAATAATAAAGAAATAATAATAATAATATTTAAATAATAATAAATAAATAATAATAATAAATAAATAATAATAATAATATATAAATAATAATAATGAACAAATAATAATAATAAATAAATAATAATAATAAATAAATTATAATAATAAATAAATAATAATAATAAATAAATAATAATAATAAATAACTAATAATGAATAAATTATAATAATAATACATTAATGATAATAATAAATATATAATAATAAATAAATAATAATAAATAAATAATAATAATAAATAAATGATAGTAATAATAAATAAAAAATAGTATTTATAAATAAATAAATAATTATAATAAATAAATAATAATAATAAATTTATTATTCATTTATTATTATTATTATTTATTTATTTATTATAATTATTTATTTATTTATAAATACTATTATTTATTTATTATTACTATCATTTATTTATTATTATTATTTTATTATTATTTATTATATTATTATATTATGTTATTATTATTTATTATATAATTATAATAAATATATAATAATAATAATAAGTAAATAATAATAATAAATATATAATATTAATAATAATAAATAAATAATAATAATAAATAAATAATAATAATAAATAATTAATAATAATAAATAAATAATAATAGTAATAAATAAATAAAAATAATAAATAAATAATAAATAAATAATAATAAATAAATAATAATAATAAATAAATATTAATAATAAATAAATAATAATAATAAATAAATAATAATACTAATAAATAATTAATAATAATAAATAAATAATAATAGTAATAGTAATAAATAAATAAAAATAATTAATAAATAATAAATAAATAATAATAATAAATAAATAATAATAATAAATTAATAAAAATAATAAATAAAAATAATAATAATAAATAAATAAATAATAATAAATAATACTAATAAATAAATAATAATAATAAATAAATAAAAATAATAAATAAATAATAATAATATATAAATAATAATAAATTAATAATAATAAATAAATAATAATAATAAATAAATAATAATAATAATAAGAAAATAATAATAATAATACATAAATAATAATAACAATAAATATATAATAATAATAACAAATAAATAATAATAAATAAATGACAGTAATAATAAATAAATCATAATAATAATAATAATAAATAAATAATTATAAAAAATCATAAATAAATGAAAATAAGAATAAATAAATAATAAAAATAATAAATAAATAATAATTATAATAAATAATAATAATAAATAAATAATAATAATAATAAAAAAATATTAATAAAAATAAATAAATAATAATAATAATAAATACATAATCATAATAAAAATAAAGAAATAATAATAATAAATATATAATAATAATAAATAAATAATAATAAATAATAATAATAATAAATAAATAATAATAATAAATAAATAATAACAATTAAATAATAATAATAAATAAATAATAATAATAAATAAAAAATAATAATAAATAATAATAATAAATAAATAATAATAAATTAAAAATAATAATAATAATAAATAAATTATTATAATAATAATAAATAATAATAATAAATAAAAAATAATAATAACAATATGCATAATAATAATAATATTTAAATAATAATAATAATATTTAAATAATAATA